>CM065396.1:30738483-31323483 GCA_033060915.1 Euryodendron excelsum | reverse complement strand
ATGACCAGCTTCTTAAATGTCAAATGACAAACTTGAATACCAAAATGCCATGAAAGCAGAACAAAATGAATTAAGTACAGTGGAACATTAAAGTGACATTCCATGCATGCGGCAATGGGAAAACAACATGACCCTAAGCGCACAAATCACTTCTAAAATAACTTGCTTATGCAAATAACCCATCTATTTCAGCAGGAAAGCAATAACACAACCTCCTACAGTGACACAGTTTTCTATAAAAATACATAATAAAAAAACCATAGACATAAAAGAGAGAAAGAAAAAGATAAGGGGAAAAAACAGCACTTTTTTCTTGCAACTAGAGCACGGTTGGGTTCAAAAGATAAATAAAACACGTCAAACTCTAACATATGGGAGAATAATTATAAAATAAAAAAATTTTAACAAAACCTCCAAAAGAGACATGAGCATTACAAGCTAAGAAAATACCTCAGGTGAACCAGGGGCAATTCCAATCAAAACCAACCATTTTTCTGAGGGATCACATCGATAGTTAATGATCTGATTGTTGGCTAAATTAGCTGTTCTATCAAACACCTTTACTGGTTCAGAATCACCTATAGAGAAGATGGAGAACCAACCATTTTACACGAAACAATTACAGCATAACATGTGGAGACATATGTAGGACAAAAATATTAAATGGCGTAAACTGGCATATCGCTTACTCAGGTAAGAGAGAACCGTATTTTACCTTCAATGGACCAATGATACACAGAGGTTTGTGTGACAAGGCCCAACATCTTTGGGGTAATCCATTTCCAAAAAACAACCTATATATGTAGCATAGGGGGCATGATTAAGGAAACCTTATATTGCAATTATAAATGCAGTGAGGCCTTTCAAGGACAAATGTATGTTGTCACCTGCTCAGGCATCTGATGGGATTTCATTTTTGCTTTCATCTCAATGTTAAATATCTGTAGATGATCCTGAGTGGTTCCCGCAAGTTGAGCTTCAAAAGAATGAAACCACATCATGAGCTAAAAAAAATACAAAATGGACTTCTCAGTGTAACAAAAACTATTGCAATTATAAAATGGCTGGTATTTTCCTCCAAAAATGTACCAATATTGAGATGATAATAGTCCAATTAGACTAGTGTACCGGTATTATCTAAAACATGTTAATACTTCTTCTGTACAAATTTTTAAATCATGCAATCTGGCATTTCCAAATATACATGTACCACTTTCAGAACATACGTGTGACCAAAACAGTGCAACGATGTTGCCTGTGTCACCTATAATTTCACTAAATCAAGATAAAAACTTAAAGAGGAGCAGTGACTGATATGTGTCTAAAACTTCTTTGCAGCAAATGTTGGATCACACCCTTCTGCATTACGATCCAAGTTGCAGAAGACTACAATGATGATGCTTATCTTACTAATTACACCGCATATAAACAACCTGAACAATGAACATTCATTCTGATTTAACATTGATCGGAAAATATGTTAAGGTCTAAAGGAGCCCAGAAAAATGAGCCTTCGTGAAGCACGTTAGGTAATTGCATGCCAATGCTCATCACCCAAGATCAGCAACAAAACATTAATACCTTTAAGAGCCAGAATTCTGGAATTGGGATTCATAAGGGCCGAGTCGGCGGTGATAGGTCTCCTCAAGGGCTGCATTGGCATATTCATATCAATAATTACAACACTGTTCTGAGGTGATGTCTCCCGAACGCATATATACTTATCAGATTCCATCGTAACATGCGTGAAAGTGATAAACTGTGGGTTGATCCCCACGGTAGGCAACTGCAATAAAACAGCACACAACAAGACCACAATCAATTCCCTATCTCTTCAAAACGCCACAACATCACTAAGTCGCAAAAAACAAGAGGCCAAAATTTCACGCTACCAGTAAACATATTCATAAAACAACTCAGCACAGATGAATTCGGAAATCATACAATGATCTACTCATCTACATGACAGATCTGGAAACAAACTAGACAAAGCAGATCTCTATAAAGTTTAACGCGTACTAAGCAACAAAAACACTACTAAAATATCAAAAAACCACCAAATTTTACATAGAAGATGCGAAAAGAAAGAGAAGTCAGCCAACAACGAAGCTCGAATCGTCGTCACAAATTCAAACCAGGCCCAATCAGTTCAAAACACAATCGTTTGTCCCAATTCGACAAAAAGTTCGAAGTAAAAGCTGCGAATCGGAGGTGCGGCCGAGGATAGTACCGTTAGGGCCTCTTTCATGCTGATGGGAGCATTAGCGGCCGCCATGGTGTCGAGATCGAACCTCCCAGATCAGAACTCCGACCTAAGAGATGCAAAATGAATCGCCAATTGCAAGAGAACTGAAAGAGCAAAGCCGATTGGGGGATTCTAGTCGCTGCGAGATCTAAGGCAGCGAAGGAACGCTCGAACCCTCGGGGGAATATAGAGAGAGAGTGAGCGATGTAGACACAGAAAGAGAGGGTTCGGAAGACAGAGACAGAGAGAGACGAGTTTGATGGCTATTCTAATCAAATATGAAATCAAAAGGAAAATGGAATCGAGTCCGCGAGAGAGAGAGAGAGATCTAATCTGAGGGGCTTCGAGCGGAAGAGGACTGACTGTTAAAAAAAAAATCCCAAAATGAAGGACGTGTTAAAATGTGCCCCAGTGCGCTCTGCGCACTAGTGGTTTATGTTTGGTCTCGTGGAATCCGGGTCGGGACATTCCTTTTTCGTTAAGCGTTGGTCAATTTCTACATCATACTCAAAACTGATATTACAGCCTGATTAGAACTCTGGAGAGAGAGAATGGAAAAAATTAATTATTTTTTCTGTTTAATTCTACCTGTGAAGGAAGGAAAGTAAAAACAGAGAAAAAAAAGTAAGAGGAAAAACAATTTCTCTCTTTTTTCTCTTTTTTTTTGTAAAATCAAATAATTTTTTTTTTTCACTTTTCTTCCTTTTCCTTTTCTTTTCTTTCATTCCCTTCACTTCTATTCCCAAACTTTAAAAAAACTATTTTAATGTTCTTGTGAGTGGCCGTGCAAGCCAATGAAAGCAAACAAATTTTGAATTAATTACACTTGATACCACTATACTTTACATATAATATTACTTTGGAACCTACCAATTAATTGCGGGTATTGTGGTTACTATCTTAATGAATATTTACCTGTATGGAGGAGAACTAGCATCCAAGTCTATTGTTTTAACTAATAGAATCTCTTTTTTAATTAATATTTTTCGATAACCAAAAAAAAAAAATTAATTATAACTAAGAACCGCATAAATAAAAAGGTGAAAGATTGATGGACCCGTTTGGTAACACTGTCAGTTTTTGTTTTTTACTGTGTGTTTTTGTTTTGTATTTTTGTTGTGTGTTTTTTATGATTTGATGATGAACGTTTATAGGTTATCTTTGTGCCAAAAATACTAGACCAATGCTTTGATAAGAGAAAATAAACTCATTTTAGTGTTTTTAGTTTCTTTTATTCGAATTTTGCAAAAAACTAAAAAAAAAAATTTAAACAAACGCCGTTTTTTATTTTTTCTAAAAAAAAAACAAAAAACAAAAACAATAAACCTTACCAAATGAGGCCTGAACTTTGGTTAAACAAAAAAAAAAAAAAAGGCTAGTTAAAGGGGAAAATACCTTGGAGGAAATTAGTAAGTTTAGTTTGCTTGTTTCAAATGCCGAAAACTTGGGATAGAAGCATATAGTTCTCGGGAGAAAAATTCCAATTGTTTTATTTTATTGCGAGCTAAAATTTTAAGACGTACTTTATTGAAAATTGAAATCAATAGTCCACTAGTGATTTCTCCATATCCTTCTTCAATAGTCCACTGTTATATTGTGACCATAATACTTTTTAAAATGGATCCTTTCTTTAATTACTATTTGATTCAAAGAGAGGAAAAAATATTTTCGATTTTTTTTGTTGTCACCAAACAATTGAAAACAATGCAATTTGGTCTCTAATATGGTTTTGCCATTGATGCAACGTACTGCAACTTGTCCTAAAACCAGGGCTTATCCCACATGAGCTTGGGGAAGATGGCTCTTCTGCAGGAAAACCTCTTGCAGATGTGGGTTCTGAAGCCATGAACCATGACCTTTTACTTCAGACAATGTCTACAACTAGCTTCAAACCACCACCAGCCTAGTCTTCACCACAACAAAGGCTGCGTTGCGCGCTTGATCGGCAGTTCCAGCCTGAAGTTCAGCATCATCATGGTTGGAGACTTTCCGGACTCAGCTTCTTGCAAAGAAAAATCCCATCTAACATGCATCGTTGGAAACATGGCAGCCTGGTTCCTCCATTGTGCATAACTGGCAGTGCAGCCCCAATCCGAAGGCCTGGGAGGCTGTTGTCAAAGATATTCAATCACTACAATGGATACGCCTGCTCTGTTCTTGCATTATATCATTAACTACCATCAGTCAAAAGAAAAAGATCAAGAGAATTCGTAACGAAATTGTTTGGTTTTCATATCAGAAAACAGGCAGCAAAGAGAAAACAGTTTTAGCACCTTTAGTGAAGACCTCATCATCATGGATCCCGCAAAGCAAATATATTCACTAAGTCAACCTCTCTTGTTGTCAGGATAATAGCTTGATGAGTACATAAATTATGCAAATTCTTCAACAATCTTGCTTATGAGAGTTACAATCATAGATGCTTGCAGCCTAGCCCAACAATGTGTAACGGCCATTATCCTGAGCAAAGTTTCAATCGTAATAAACAGAGGCAAATTGGAAATAAATTCTTCTGAAAAACCAGATAAAAATAGTTTCCCTTGTTTGTACAAATAAAGGGTGGTGCCATGAAGTTGCAGCCAGTGCCGCATTATCTTCCCATATAGGGAATTGGATTAGAGGTGACTGACATGTCTACTCCTCTTTGTGTATCATCACTGACAAAACATGTTTTAAGCAAGTCCACAGGAATATTAACAGAGAGGCCTTACAAGCTTGCAAAAGATAAAGAACCAGAATAATAGTAATCGAAAACACAGAATCACTTAGAACTTAGAAGCACTGACCGGTGTTCAATAACTAATCTTACATATTTGTTAAAATATTATTCAATAAAAAATATTTATATATTTGTCACGCCCAAAACCTATACGGTCCGTGACAACACCGCACACCCACAAGATCAAACCCTATAAGCGTGCAAGGCTAAGATACAAGCTATTATAAAGACAAACCAAATAACCCCAAAAAGAATATAATATCATTGACTCCAAAACAATTACGAAATCTCCACCTAATTCATAATCTCTACAAAGTGAAATATTAATCTCCATAATACCTTAAATCCAAACAACCGGGTAACCAATCTGACCAATTAAGGTCTTACAATTTATAAATATAAACAATGCAATTCTCAAAAATAAAGCCCAAGCACAAAACTACTATGAAGCCTCTTCCCAGTCCTCACTCGAGTCACATTACTTCACTGAATCTGAAAATAAATACAAATGCACGCGTCAGCTAGACAGCCCAGTAAGTAACCCACTACCACAACCAGATGGATCAAGTGTAGGAAAATATCAATTATATAAGAGAATTTCCAATCGCAATTTAAACAACGAGTTCAATATGATATCCAATAACAATGCTAGAAGTCATCCATGTTGACTCAAGGTTGATCCCCATGTTGATTTTGATGATAACAAAACCATGTGGTTGTTATCTAATGATTTCACTTGAGTATGCAGATTAGACTATAATCATTTGATAACAAGAAAATAATTGAGTTGATCGGTTGAGTATCTAACAAGAAGATTACTTAGGTAATCTTATTCTTGAAGAGATTGAAGATGCTCAAGGAGTTCAACAAGTATTCAAAAAAAGGATGCAAGTGACTGAAGATCTTATGATGATTCAAGAAGTTATTCAAAGAAGCAAAGCACTCGAGCAAGATTATTTAAAGAGTATTTAAGTTGACATGGAATCAATTCTTGAAGACTAAAGTACAAATTGAAGTGCAAATACAACAAAGGATTTCAAGTAGAATTGAAGACCGAAGAGCTGGCACCATACAAATATGGTTTACACTTCACTATGAAGACCCTCGATCCTCATGGCCATATCAAGTCCACTATATCATCATGCATGCTATGAACTTCTAAATTGGTTGATTTTTCTACTCTAAATATGGAAAATGCATTGAGGCATAAAGCATAAAAGAAAGGGGGAGCAACAAGTTGAAGCTTGTCAAGTAACAGTGGAGAACTTGTCACATTGAAGATATTAAAGAACTTGTGGTGAGAAGCTTGTCATGAAACAATGAAGATAAGAAGTATGATGAGTTGATACATTCAGCAATCTCATAGTTGCAACCTCATTTAGATGACTCTTACAAGACATGGAAGCTCACCTTGAAGATTTGAAGATGTCTTGCAAGAATGGAAGAAGAAGAGACTCACTTAAAGACGTGGAAGCTTTTTTTTTGGAAGTTTTGAAGATGTCTTGAAAGTATTGATAAGAAATCACAAGAGTTGGAAGCTTCATTGAAGATTATGTTGAAGTCTTGAATTGATGGAAGAAGTTATATTGATTAAAGAATCCTAGAAGAAATCAATTTGATGAAGATGTTCAATAAGCATGAAAGATCAATTGAAGAAAAGAGATCTCAAGTCTTGGAAGCTCTCTTGAAGATTTTGAAGAAGACTTAGATCAATGGAAGAAGTGATGTTGATTGAAGAACTCTAAATGTAATCAAAAGTGCATTGATTTTATCTTGAAGAGTTGAAGATGTTCTTGAAGTCAACATGCCTTGAAGAAGTCTTTTCAAGCCTTAGAAACCTTATTTGGATGATCCTTAAAGAGCTTGAAAAGATTGAAGAAGTATTGCAAAAGTTAAGGATTTTCCTAAAAAGAGTCGACCCCTCAAGCAAAAGAGTCGACTCATTCAAACAGAGGCTGAAAATTCTGGTGGAACATCAAAAGAGTCGACCCCTAGCATAAAAGAGTCGACTCATTCCAACAGAGAGTTGATTGTGCAGTTTTAGACCAAAAGAGTCGACCCCTGGACCAAAAGAGTCGACTCATTTGGGCAGAACCTTCAAAAATCTGCTGCAACACAAAAAGAGTCGACCCCTGCAGCAAAAGAGTCGACTCATTTAAGGTAACGGCTAGTTTTTTGAACGTTATACTCCGCCGTTTTCGTATCAAATGGTCTCCCATCCATCTCCAACGGCTATAATCAACTCAAGGCTATATATACAAGATCCCCAACACATATATGATGATGAAGAACAAGAAGAACATGAGAAGAACTCAAGATTAAGTGCTACAAAGTGATATTTCATCTTTCACATCTTATACTCTGTTTTTATTCATTTGGGGGGTTCTTGAGTGAGCTAAAAATTTGTTCATCTACTCTTTGAGAGAGTGTTATTCATTATACAACCTTCATCTATTATTGGGTTGGTTTGTAAACTTGTGAGTTTGAGTGTTCTTGAGAAAAACACTTGTGAGTTTGAGTGTAGCTTGGGAAAAACACTTGTAAAGTTTGAATGAAGCTTGGACAAAATCACTCGTAAGTTTGAGAGAAGCTTGGACAAAATCTCTTAGGTTTTGAGAGCTTGGGGAAGAGCTCTTGTAAGAGTGAGCTAGGCACTTGGAGAAAAACTAGCAGCTGTGTAAGGAAAGTTTACATAGTGGAATACCTTCGAGAGGATCGAGGAAGAGAGGACGTAGGCAAGGTTTGGCCGAACCTCTATAAATCTGGTGTTGTTCATTTCTTACTCTATTTTTCCTCCTTACTTACAATACTTGCTTGCATTGCATTATATTATTTGTTTGCTTGGGTTATTAGTTTGATTGCTCACTGCTACATAACTTAAATTGTTTTTAGTTGTATTGTTTGTTATAAATTCTATAAAACCCAATTCACCCCCCCTCTTGGGTTGCCTACTTGGGCCAACAATCCAAACAATTTAACACACATATTTTCCGCAGCTCAAAATATACAAACTCAAGTTTACTTACTATGATCACATTAGCCTGTGACAAGGCCCAAAACCACAATTAACTCTATGGTCTAAGTCCAAAAAAAACTAGTTTCTGTACCAATCTTTAACCCCCATTGGCATAGGGTTCAAATCATAGTCAAACAAGAGTCCCAATAACATTAACATAAAACGAATATACAATATCTTTTATGAGCAATTTCACACTTGATCCATATTTGATACGAGAAGTATCAAGGAAACAAAAACATTTATTCAAACAATGATTTTGATGGATAATCAAAAAATATACGATTCCAAAGCAATTTCCAGTAATTTATAAAATTACTAGAAGTGATAGTAAGTCACTTACCTCTCAGGCAAAAAATCACTTCCCAAGAGCTAAGCTCGATTAAAATTGTACCACCCTAATACATCCAACATTACACAATAATTACAAATCGCACGATTGACATATACTATGGAATAATCTAATTAAGTTTAACGTCCTGATTACTGCATTTAGAAATTATTGTTACTACAAACTTGTAAATTCTTGCTTTTGGAGCCATTACATTAACTTAATCTATCTTCCACTTCCTATTACTTAGGCTCCACAAACATATATTTACATATATATATGTATATATGTGTGCACACACACACGTCTCCAGCACTCCAAAAGAATTCGAAGCATGGTGATACCATGCTTTATAACTAGAACTCCAATCTGTTGGACATCATCAGATTAGTTCGCGGCCAGTCACAAAAAGAACTAGAACTTTGTCATCACTCACAACGGTGAGCTTTAACGCATGTAAGGCTCTCCTAAGCTTACAGAACACAGTAGAAAGTCAATGCCTTAATATCTCTCATAACCGAAAAGACCATTAAAGAAGAGACTTTAAGAAAACTTGAACTTCTCCATAGATAAACGTAGGATCATCCCTCTTTTATTTTCTAATGGGTTCATGCACTGGAACATAAATACAAAGGGTTGGGATTTACCTTGATTGTGATTCTCCAAAGATGATATTCCCTCAATGAATCTCCTCTAACAGAGCTTGTTCTTCCACAATATAATTTCCTGTGAGAGAAAAATATTTGGCGGCTATCTTACTAATTAGCGTAGAAGAAAAGCTTGGGGTTTTCAAACTCTATTATTTGCTAATAAACCCTCTAAAATATTAAAATAACAAAAGCCTCTCTTTTTAATTTATTTAAAATAACAAAAGCATCTCTTTAACTATATATGCTACACTAAATGTATTCATTGGATCTATTGCATTGTGTCTGGTTGATTGAGGCCTCAACAGTCCTCAACCAACCTGAATCTTCTCTGAGGTCTCGTTAATTTTTCTTTTCATCACACCTGACCCTATGCCCAATTACACAGCAATCCGGGTTTAGCTTGGTTGAGATGTAATCCTATGTTCACTGTGCAGGTTATAGGCCATTACTGGCCGCCAGTTGTTCTTCACAGTAAACTAATACCTTGCGAAGGAGTGTATAAAACTTGTGCAGACACAACAGTACATCTTCTTTGCATATTGCGGTATCATTTATAAATCATCAGTTGCAAACTCCTTCCAATACGGTCTTTTAACATAAAGAAAGTATATTTATTAGGATAAGGTCACAAAAACATTATAGGAGGCGTTAGAGACCATCCTCGGATATACTCCCTGATATCATTCAACTAAAGATCATACAAAAAGGAAGGGGGAGTATCATAGACGACATTTAAAAACTTAATCCCAGTTGCTCCTTCGGCCAGACAGTCAGCTACAAAGCAGGCCTTTGGAGTCTGGATATATAAAATGCAGCTGGAGAAAGTGGAACTTTTCACTCAGCTGAAGACAATCCTGCAGCAGGTAGGTACTGATGATGGCATTTCATGGTCTTCCTCTTATGAAAAGCATGCAGCACAACAATGGAATCAACTACAACAACAAAACGATAGAACACCACGTTTAAGAGCTACAGTAAAGCCTTCTTGTACAGCCCAAAATTCAGCAAGCACAATTGACACTAGACCCAAATTATGAGCAAACTCCACGCACATTTGACCTTATGAAGTGCTAACAACTCCTCCCATACCAGCCATGCCTGGATTGTGAAAAGAAGCTCATCGACATTCATTTTTAAGAACCCAGGGGGAGGGGGCTGCTAAGTGATACGACCGGTCCAAATGCGTAATGGTGATGCCAGCAGGGTTTAAAAAGTGGGTTTGCCTGTGCACACCTAAGAGATTCAGATTAAAGGGTGTAATTTCAAACAAGATATAATTTTGAGTTTTGCAACAGGGACCAAAGAAGTGTGGAAGATTCCAGAGAAGCAGTGTCTGTCTGTGCATAAGCCATCAGATGGGGCACGGAAGCTTAAAAAATGGTCACTTGACCCAACCATCATCAACTACAGCTGAAATTACATACTTGGTTATTGACGAGAACTTTAGTGTTCATCCAATTATCAAATTGAATTGGTTTCAGATCAGCTCTGGTCAATCTAAGCTTCTAGCTCAGTCCAGGAATACTATGATAAGAGCCCTATGCTTAGAGCTATTAACAAACCAACCCTATCCATATTCAATTGCGTACTTAGCGAGCATGAAACAGTGTAATTCGCTAATCATCACTTCCATAAGATGATCTTAGAAGAATGCAGATTGATTTGCATCCTTGTAAGCAGAAATAGTCTAATAAGAACTTGCAGCTGATCCTTAAAAGACATACAAAGATACAAAATGCAATATAGTATTTTAATCATCTTGTCATGATATAACTTATTAAATGTGAATCAAGATCACAGTTTGTGAGCAATACTCACTGGTTCAAAGTTTGCAGGGACAAGAGGATCTCCATCTGATTTTGACACAGGAAGAATCTCAAGCAGCCTCACCAACTACTATTCCTATATGATCACAAAAATAGAATAGTCAAAAAGATGACCTACTGATTAACAAGAGAGTTTTTTTTCGAGGGGGGGGTTGTTTAAAGAAAATTTTTTTGGATGGGCAGGAAATTTTGAATTTGTACCATTCTCTCTCCTCAGAATCTCGATATAAATGTTTGGAATGTGGGATATTATGTCCCAATCCTCTCCAGCATCTCTGAGGCAGCGTGGTCCCAGAGTTGGACAATTGAGAATTTTCAGATCCTGCAGCATGGTGAGCTGGCGCAGCTCGTCTGACATGTGCATTATATCCTGGCAGGACAAGATTTCTAGACTTTGGAGCTCTGTAAGTTGTCCTAAGCCTTCTGGGAGCGACCAATGGGGTGATGAGACAATTTTAAAAATCTTCAGGTTGGGGAGGAATATGTTCCTGCTTGAAACTGATATTGATAGAACACCAGTGTCCCCATCTAGAGTCAACTTCTCAAGGCGTGGCAAAAGAAGGCATGACGTTGTCCAAGCCAAATAAGGACAAGTACGTATATGCAGTTCTCTTAGTAGTGTAAGAGGCAGGAGGTTATATGGCAGCACTTCCAACTTTAGGCAACAAATAAGCTCTAGAACACATAGAGATGGTGCCAATACAATATTGCTATCTTCATTTTGGTTCACTGGTGCGTAGCACAGCTCCCACTCATCCATTTGATGAAACTTGAGTTCCTTCAACTCTGGGAATAACACTAGCTTTTCTCTAGTAGTTGTGACTCCAAAAAGCTCATGACACATAAATTTCACCCCCTTCATTCTATAGATGACGAGTTTTTCAAGGCATGGCAGTTTACCCATAAACAAAGGTAGTCTTTTGCCAGGGTAGCACAATATTTCCAAATTCTCTAAGTTTTGATGGGGTTGGAGGTGCTTGATCACACTCTCCATCCTGTCTTGCATTTCACTGTTGTCAGCTGTGCTTTCTCTTGGTACTCCAAAGTCCAGAACTAGTGCATGAAGGTTTTGCTTCTGCCCCAGTTCTGCCTCTACAGCCTTGCTGGCATCTGCCACATTTCCCAACCCCTGTATTCTAAGGCATCCTCTGAGGCAGTTGAGGCCTTTAAGTTGTTCCATCTCACATCCTCTGCTTTCTTTGCTAACAATAAACTTGGGCAACTTCTGAAGTGACTTTAATTTCCCAACACCTCTGGGCAAGTAAGTTAAAGAATTGGTTCCATCAATTTCAAGATCTCTCAAGTTCACTAAATTTTCCATCCCTTCAGGTAGTTTACAAAGATTACGGCAATCAGTAAGTTCTAAGGTTTGCAAATTGTACAAACTGGTCACTTCTTCAGGCAATTGCTGAAATGGCCCACCTGACAAATTAAGATATCTCAGATGTGTTAAATTCTCTACCTCTCTTGGGATGGCCACCAATGGGTTAGCACTCAAATCCACAGCCCGAAGACGTAGCAAACTAGTGAATAATTCAGGAGGGATAGTCTGTAGTCTCTTTTTATTCCACCTGTTGATGAGTGTTCGAGTACCTTTCGCATTATATATGGAGGTAGGAATTTTATCCCTTTCAAGTAAAATCAGTTGGCGGGTCTTGCTGAAGTCTGGTTCTTCTTCACCTTCATCTTCCATGACAAAGCATTCTGCCATTGGAAGGGATCGTATGAAGTTATGCACAAAATCATGCATCTTGCATGACAAGATGTTGCCGTTCTTATCTTTTTCTAGATCTTGAAAAAATGAGTGCCTCACTAAATTATCAAAATACTCTGCACCAGTTATTTCTGGGTCTTTTCTACCAAGCAAACCATTTGCCATCCACAATTTGATGACATAGTCTTGTTCAATAATGCAATCTTTTGGGAAAATAGCACAATATCCAAGACATCGCTTCAAATGTGGAGGCAGAATATAGTAGCTTCTCAGTAGAGGTGCTAAGAGCATACCTTCCTCAACCTCTGGTATGTGCCATCTGTTATTTAGCAGTGCATTCTGCCAGTCTTGTTTTGTTCTTCTGAGGAGCATGAGCCTCCCTATGGTCTTTGCAGCATGAGGCCAGCCTTTGCACTTCTTCGCTATGAGCCTCCCAATTTGTTCCACTGATTCACACTCTTCTCTTGTCTTTCCAGCAAATGCAGTGGTGCGGAACAATGACCAGCAGTCCTCCTCTGACAAGTGCCCCAAGGTGTGTGTTTTGGTGCTTCCTATCATCAATGAAACAGCTTCACTGCTTGTGGTGACCAAAATTCTGCTTCCAGGAGCACCACGACTTAAAGGAAGTTCCAGTGAGTTCCACTTACAAAAATCTTGAATCCAGACATCATCCAACACAATAAGAAATCGTTTACCTGTGATAGAACTGCACAAATTTTGCTGCCATGCTTCCCATTCAATGAAACTGGCAACATTACCTCCAACTTGCTCAATGATCGCGTTTGCAATTCTTTTCTCATCAAAAGTCTTTGACACAGAAACCCAAATTCTTTCTGCAAAATAGTCCTTCACCCTGTCATCATTGAAGGCTAGTTGGGCAACTGTTGTCTTTCCAATACCTGGCATTCCAACTATTGAAATAACGGTGAGATCACCCATTTCTTGTTCAGGCTCATATAGCAGATTGCTCATCACAATATTTTTGTCCTCACACCGACCAAATACCTCTGAAGCATTGACCATAGAGGTAGTTTTTGGCGCCTCCAACTTGTTCACTTCGACCATTGCACACGAAGAGAACTTAGCCTTCTCATTCTCAATCTCGTCTAGTCTTGCCCTTATATCTTTTATTCTACCAGCTATACCATTTCGTTGCACCCAATCATGTATAACATTTGAAGGAGAGAACAAGACGGACTGTATATTCCTCTTGCCACCAGGTGCAGCGTCAAGGTGTGATTTACCAATTTCAGTGCTCCACTCATCCAAAACATCATCAACCTCGTAGGCAATCTCTTCAAGCTTTTCTAACCAGAATTTGACCAAAGGGTCATTGACTTGCTTCTTCCTTTCATCTTCAAGCATGACTTGGACGGCCACAAATGTAGTAGAGAGTTTTTTGGCATCCTCCGCTATGTCTCCGACCAACCCAACTTTTTCTTGGAAACATTGTAGAATGAAGGAGGTCAGTCGGTCAGTGACAACAGAGATAAATGTATCTGCCATTGCTAGTGATTGATTGAGATAAGGGAAGAGCTAAAAATTGATCAACACAATAAAGCAAGTATCTGGCATTCAGAAAACACAGAAGCAATGCATCTATGCACCAAGTCTTGCAAATGGAATGGATGGTGCATGGTGTATAACCTAGCCGTAAGCACCGGGGTTTAACAGATTAGTCAAGTGATTGGCATGTTCTTTTAGACTTTTAGTGCTATTGCTTGCTTAATCTTCTTTTTTTATAGAAATTTTCTTGATTGTGATACACAGAAACTTCGCCGCATTTACAAAGCATAACCATTACCATCACTTTCTAGTTGTGCAGACATGGTGCCATTGCTTAATCTTCTTTTTTTATAGAAATTTTCAGTGCTCCACTTATCGTGCAGGTTCCTTTTGCCAACTTTATGAGCCGACATGGGCGGTGGCAAATAAGGTTTGAAATGTAAAATGCTCTTTTCTTTCTTTGCATTAGCATAAAACGTCTTTAATGTGTCTTAATGCTGAATCGCCTTTCCACTAATAAGATAAAAGAAATGGTGAAATGCGAGAGGAATCTTGACCTGGGTAGCGATCAGAAACGGCAACAAGGCGTGATGACTTTTGATTGAGTTGGAGATTACGTTTAGAAAGGTTTTACTGCTCAACCCACAAAACACATTATGCAAAACATGAATATGCAAGACAGATAAAGCAGCAAAGCACAAAATTAAATAGGAGCAAGAGACCAAATTGAGAAATAATCCACCCAAAATAAACACATAACATGAAATATCGAATAAAATGTTTGTGTCATGGATCGTACAGAATGAGTTGATGAAAACCAACCTCAGGTTAATGATCATTGGGGAATTCTGCGAACAACTCAGTGCGATGAAGCAATGTTCAATTCAATCTATGGTCAGCAGAAATGTCCTGAAAGCCCCAAAATTTGGTTGCATTTCATACTTTCATTTGGCAAAGGAGACTATTAGTATATGCCTGTGGCCTCTTCCATTTGAAAGTTCAGTTCGTACCTCGTAGGTTAGCTCACTGTTTACAGCCTGTTTGGAGTTAGGGGAGGGGAGGAAAGATGTAGTAGTTTTATAAAGAAAATAATAGCCTGTGTGGAACCTGGGGAGCGAAGGAAACGAAGGAAAGAGAAGATAAAGGCAAAGAGAAAATTTTTCCTTTCTTGTTTGGTTTTATAAATAAAAATAAAATATAAAAGTGAAGGAAAACAAGAGAAAGAAAGAAAGTGATTCATTTAAAATTTTTCTCTATTTTTTAATGCCCTCGCATTTTTTTCTCTTTTAAATAGAATTAAACAAAAAAATGATAATAAATAGTATTTTTTTTCCTTTCTTTTTCTAAGTTCTAAACAAGTTTGTAAAAGGATAATGGAAGAAAAGAAAATAAAGAAAGAGGGAGAATGATTTAAATCTTTTTTTTTTTTCATTCTCTTCGCTCTCCTCCCCTCGCCTCCCAACCCCACTGCACGCTACCCTACCCTAAGTTCCAAATAGGCTCCGAAGGAGAAAGTGTTACACCCCGACTCAATTAGACATTAATCATGTCACATTAGGCGAGGCGTAATCGTACATGTCACCGTACCTGCGAACGACACCTTAACACCTAATTGAAAAAGAGAACGCAGCGGAATATAATAACAGTAAGAAAGAAATATAATAAACGCCCCAACATACATAAAGGAAACCACAAATCATCAATACATGACCAATTGAAAAACAATCAATAATCCTCCAAATGTTCTACCATCGTACCATGTTAATAAAAAAATATTACATCAAGACTCAACGTCCCAACAACTAAGAAACCGAAAGTATGACAACGGAACTCTCCCAAGCCCCGAGACTCGACATCCTGACACCAACATAAATGTCATCACAGTAAGGACCAAGACTACAGTGAACCGAACCTCCATCTCCACGTTACCTGTCAAAACAGTCTGTGTGGGTGTGAGCTAAAAGTCAACGTGCTCACAATAGATAATGAAACTCATAAAGAATGATAAATACAATCACAAAATTAGCCATCAATGAATAATCTATCACCCAGTGATATATACTCATCTATAAACTACTAACATCAACAATATGTAAACATTCTCTCATCACTACCAACAATGTAATATACTTCATGCGATGCAATGTCTCTTGTAATGTAATGCATGAAACACCCACATGTGCGTGCGATTTAGATAACGTTGGTCCAATATATCGATAGCGCGTTATCAAGGAATGCCTACCGTAGCACCCCTAGGCTAGTCCACCGTGACTAAGCCTTGGTTAACCCCACATCGGTTAACTCTCTCCAGTGCAATGCAAGGCATACAATATGGATGAAATGCAATGTCACCTCCACCTCTTATACAACCTCATCAATATCACCGCATATATATAACCTCATCAATAGTATGTTATATACATAATGATCAAGCAACTCCATATGAATAAGACTGTCACAATTAACACCAACGTTCATAATAAGACAAACAATACACTAATAAGACATTCCACAATCCTACATTTACCACCAATATAGATAATATGACACACAATATATTCATTCGATATGAATATGAATATCTTAAATCCCACAATCAACACCAACAATACAAGCAATATATTTACTTCTATATGAATAAGATTATCGCATAATCCACAATCAACATATAATATTACAAACAATATATTCATTCAATATGAATATAAATATCCTAGATCTCACAATTACCACCAATATAGATAATATTACACACAATATATTAATTCGATATGAATATAAATATCTTAGATCCCACCTGTCACCGTACACACTCCACGACCAAGATCACTCCTTGAATGATGTTGACGGATCTTACCCTCCGTTAGGTCCTACCACCGCAACCGTGTTAGTCTAGGAATTTCAGCAATCATAATCAATATAATGTATACATAATCTCAATTAAACTCCCAATGGAATGCTATAGTTGAAAAATACCAAAATACACTAAGTCCTCTAATCTGCCACAACTGACACAGGTTTCATAATATGGACATAACTTCGTGAGCTTATACTCAAAAATTCTAAAACTTTAGAAATACAAAATAGACATCTCAAAGAATATCCAGACCAAATTTTACATTTTTTGAACATGCCTAAGTATTTATTTGGTATTTTCTAAAACAAGGCAGTGCTGCTGAATTTCTGTTTCTACAGCAGATGGTTCTCATTTGAGAGGTCTGAAACCTAAGTAAACGATATCTCCTTGATCTAAAATTTGGTATACAATCTCATCAATGGATCCAAAAAATACAGTAAAAATTTCATAATTTTTGGATTACTCTAACTTGGTCGAATGTTCTGTCAAACCAGAGGTTACAGATCTGGGCAGATCTAGGCATTAGACTTCTACAGTGGTAGCTTAACTTTGAAAAATCACCATAATTTGAATATAAAACATTTTTGATTGAAACCAAAACCCAAATTTTTCTAAGATCTCAAAGTTTCAGTGTACAAAACTTTAGCTATAAATCAGATTTTTAAAAAAGCCAAACAACCTCCAAAAGTGGCTGTTTCTGCAGATTTTCGCAACAGAAATCTTCCAACTTTGGACAGAGGTTTCTCTCTCAATTCTTAACCAAATCAGATGAATTTTGTGTCTAAATCAAGTAATTTTTCGAGATCTTTCCACATATAGTCTCTAAAGTTAGATCAGACCTTGTTAAGGTCATGGAAACAGGGTTTGAAAGTCACTGCTCCTGCCCAGATTTTGGGCAGCAGCCATGATTCTCTGACCCTCTTTTCCTCCTCCATCTTCCTTCTTTCATGCCAAGGATACATACAACATATAACATACAACATACAACATATGCACAACATACACAAATATGGTACTCACCTTGTTAATTGTAACAAATCCTTTCCTATGATTTTCCTTCTTTTCTTCTTCCTTTTCCTCTCCTCTTTTCCCTTCTTTTCCTTTATTTCTTCTTCCTCTTTCTTTCTTCTCTCTTTCTTTCCCTCTCTATATGTATGAGCAGCCCTCCGCTTGACTTGCCCTTTTTTTTTTTTTTTCCTTTCTCTCTCTCTTTTTCTTTTGGCCCTCCCCCATTGACTTAAACTTTTTCTTTCTTCTCCCACCAAATTCTATCTCTTTCTCCAAATTTCTCTTTCAACTTGTTAGGTAAATATATATATCACTCTTAGGTATCCTCAAACATTCCCCCACCTCACCACTTCCATGCTACATGCCATACCTCCATTGGTTCACACTAATGCATTCTTACCTTAAGTAAAAACATATGAAGGCTTATGAGGTATAATGAGTTTTGTAGTAAGTAAATTACACACATATGCACCCACATAATTTTATATATTTGATATTATAAGATTGAGGTCTCACAAAAAGATTAGTAGACTGTGGCCATGGCTCAATGGGCCGTAAGCCCCACCCAGCCATAGCCCTCGAAAATTTTTATTTATACCATTATGTTAATAACGATGTTTGAAAATTTTGTTTAAAGTTTGACTGGGTCAACCTGACTAATTTAATATCCACCCTTGTTGTAGGTCAAAATAGCCCTTTTAGTTTTATACATTTCCTTGCAACAGCTCTTGTTTTGAAAGACTTCACATAAAAAATAAAGAATAAAAAAAATCTTGTTTTGAAAGGAAATGACAAGTTTTGGTTCACTTTCCTTTTGTTGGGAAAGAAAATAAAATCGAGAATTAAATTTTTATTGCAGGAATTCTTGTTTGAGATCAAAGGTTTTAGGATCCATATGCTAAGGCTAACAAATTATTGGCATAGACCTAGAATATCATGTATTTTATTATTTATTTATTTATTTTTTTGGAGGGGGGAGACGCCAATTGAGCTCGCGCCGCAGGGTTACTTTCTTTCTTTTTCTAATGTCCAATTTTTACCTTTTGAACCCTGTCATTTTTAAAGCAATTTGTAAGTGCATTAAATAACGTTTCACTTCTAGTTCCATTATAACTAGGCCATATATATATATATATATATATATTTTTACAAGGTGTACAAGAGAGACTACTTCCCGAGTTAGTGTAGTGAGAGGTAGAAAATATTTAATGCATCATATTATTTTATTGATATAATATCACAAATTAATCAAATCATGCTAAATGAATACGTTAAATCCTTATCATTATTACACATCATCATTTGGTGATGTAGTTGGAGAAATCTCTCTTTAATTTTTAATTTTAAGTGACTAGATAAAAATATATGCATTTGATATGATTTGATTAGCTGGGTGATATTATATTAGTAAAATGATATAGTATTACCGTTGTATTGAATATTTTCTCGTGAGGACAAATCAAATATGAGACTTTTTTTTTTTTTTTTTGCTAACTAAGTGTCTGAGCCAGTTTGCATACCTCGATTAATTAGGTACCTGTGCAGTTCCCTCATCTCACACAAATCAACTAATTATTGAGCCAAAAGATACTAAAAGTAGCCCAAACAAGTTAATAGCATCTAAGATATTTTAAACATGAGACCTTAAATGGAGAAACTCCAAGTCTTAAGTCTTAAACACCAAGTCAATCCCTTGAATTAAAATCTCATACTTAATCTCGAGAATAAGTCAACCATGTATAATCTGTTTGGAACTTGAGAAAAGAAAGGAAAAGAAAGGAAAAATAGTATTTGCTATTATTTTTCTGCTTGGTTTTGTAAAAAAAAAATAAAAGAAAAAAAAAAAAAAAAAAAAAAAGAAGGAGAGAGATTGGTTTCAAATTTTTTTTTTTTTTTTTTCTCTTTTCTTTCATTTCCTCATTGCTCTCCTTTCCCTATCATTCCATCCCCTTTACTCTCCCAAGTTCCAAATAGGCTGTTAAACATTCAATGCCAATCCCATGAAATTCTATCATCCCAAAATTCTTAGCGGATACCGACACGTGCTTTGTGACAGAAATATATTCAAACAATTATAAACTTGATTCGTTCAATCCAGGGAAGGGATCAAATAAGAGAAGTTGAAGACGAACACAAAATGTTAATTAACATGCTGCGACATTGGGGGGTGGAAAAGTCCACTGACTCATCAATGGACGACCAAAACAATTCTGTTTTTGGACGGAGAAAAGGACAAGAAGAAGTTTGGTTTGGGCCGTTCCGTTCCTTTCTTCCGTCTAGTTATGTTCTTCTTCCCTGTTCAGAAATCATGACTATTCGGCGATTACAGAACAGGTCAACGTCCATGATGCAATTGAAGCCCAAGTTTAGTTAAGAGTCTCGCAAAGAGGCCAGAGAATTATTCTCTGTGTGTCATTCCGACGAAAGATGGACAATTATTTTTTTTAACTGAATCTTTGTATTGAATCCTCCACGATAATTTTTAACAGATACTTACTCTAAAAAAGATAGGCCTCAAAACAACCTCACCATTCATCAATTTTGTAGAAAAAATTATATTTTTACAAAATTTTTATACAAAAACTCCACTATAAATACAGAAAGAGATATAGTCGTACATTCTAAATTTTTGGCAAAAAATAATTGTGTTGATTTGAAATAAAAGAAACACAAATAACTACGTCATCGTGTTCAGTCTGCATATATTTTTTCATATATAGTATTAGTCATGCAAAATATTCAAATGGATGATTTTTATTTTTATTTTATAGTTTTTGTACATTAAAGGGCTGAAATGCGAAGAGAAAAGACGAAATTAAGGGCTTAAGTTGATATCATTAAGTTCAGAAGCATGTTTCTATTTTTTTTTTTGGTGTGACTTTGTTCTTAATTTGTAGTATCAATCACAACTCTTAAAGAGTATTTTTTGATGATGCATAAATTTTGACAGCCCAAACGAGAGGTGATGTCCTATAATAAACAAAAAGTCACGAAGTGGCACCGGTTAATGTCGGCCGAGGAGTCTCTGATAACAAAGTCAAAGAGATGATATATATTCATAAAGAATAAAATGATTCGTGATCAATTGAAAAGTGTATCTATCTTCTTCAATAGACTATAGTAGAGACTATTTAGAAATTTAAATCCCATAATTTGAGACATTATCTTAGTTTGATGGCGAGATTTTAAAAGATACTGGTGGCGTGATTTTAGGCAAAATTCTCGAGATATGCATCAAGGTAATTATCGTTTGACCATTGGAAATTCTGACCTTTATTAGCGGCTAGGTCAAATTATTACTCATCATTTTCTATAGTGAAAACGATGCAGAGGGCCGAGCACACTCATTTTTAATCCATACTTTGACTCCCCTTCCCAACCCCAATAATGATGAAAGGTCAAACACTAATCCAAATCCTCAAGATTTTCATGTCTGCCTTCCGGTGGATTTCTTGTTGAACCCCAATGCATCTCAAAGCTTTTAAGAACTTGATATATACATAATGACTAGGACTTACTTTGACCAAGCTTAGAAGGGAAGAAAACCTTCAGGCAACAAGGGACTCAACTCACATGGGGGGCAATATGACAGGTCTACCCACCAAAGTCATCTTTACTGTTTGTTTCCACAGGCAGTGGCGAACTCGTGTTTTGACTTTTGATTTTAGGGGTTAAGTAAAACTTTTTGAATTTTGTAAGAATCAAGAAATTTTTTTTTAAAATTTTGGTAGGTGCAGTACCCATATTTTATCATGAATCATTAGAAATCTACAGGGGTTATAGAAACTTTTTGAAGTTACCTGCTCCTTTAATGTTACGTTTGAATGTAGCATTTGTTGAAAGACAAAAAAATGAAATCATTTATGCATTTTTTTTTTTTTGAGTAATCAACAACAAAATTACAGCATGAAAGATAAGTAAATGTCTGTGATGCAATTGAAGCCCAAGATTAGTTAAGAGTCTCGCAAGGAGGCTCGAGAATTATTCTTTGAGGATCATTCCCATGAAAGATGAAAATTTCAAATTTTTACATAATTTTTAGAGGTAATTACATTATACCTCTTTGTGGTTTGAGTTAAAATTAGATGATTCCCCTAGACTTTAAAAGCAAACAGATAATCTTCTTGTGATTTTGGACTAAAGTACAAATAGATAGAAACTGTTAGATTTACCACTATGATCATTGATTGTACATAATGTGTTGATGAAAACCAACCTCTGGTTAATAATCATTGGGGGATTCTGCGAACTACTCAGTGCGATGAAGCAATGTTCAATTCAATCTATGGTCAGCAGAAATGCTCTGAAAGCCCCAGAATTTGGTTGCATTTCACATTTTCATTTGGCAAAGGAGACTAGTAGTATATGCCTGTGGCCTCTTCCATTTGAAGTTCAGTTCGTACTTCGCAGGTTAGCTCACTGTTTACAGCTTGTTTGGAGTAGGGGAGGGAGGAGAGACGAAGTAGTTTTATAAAGAAAATAATAGTCAGTTTGAAACTTGGGTAGTGAAGAGAATGAAAAAAAAGAAGAAGATGAAAGGAAAGTAATTTGTTTTTTTTTTTTTGGGTTTGATTTTGTAAATAAAATGAAAGAAAAGTAAAGAGAAATAAGAGAGAGAAAGAGAGAGATTCATTTAAAAAATTTGCTTCATGTTTTTTATCTTCCTATTTTCTTTCCTTTTAAATAGAATGAAACAAAAAAAGAATAATAAATGGTGAAAGAAAAGAAGATAAAGAAAGAGGGAGAATGTTTAAAATTTTTTTTTTTTTATTCATTCTCATTCCCACCCCACCCCAAGTTGCGAATAGGCTCTGAAGGGAAAAGATTAGTAGACTTTGGCCATGGCACGACCGGCCGTAAGCCCCACCAGGCCATAGGCCTTAGAAAATTTTTATTTATCCCATTATGTTAATAATGATGTTTGAGAATTTTGTTTAAAGTCTTGACCGGGTCAACCTGACTAATTTAATGTCCACCCTCGTTGTGGGTCAAAATAGCCCTTTTAGTTTTACACATTTCCTTGTAAAGATTCAGCCAAAAAAAAAAAACCTCTTGTTTTGAAAGGAAATGACAAGTTTTGGTTCACTTTCCTTTGGCCGGGAAAGAAAATAAAATCGAGGATTAATTTTTTCTTGCAGGAATTCTTGTTTGAGATAGAAGGATTTAGGATCCAAATGCTTAAAGCTAACAAATTATTGGCATAGACCTAAAATGTCATATATTCCCTTTTTTTTTTTTTTTTTTTTTTTTTTTTGGAGGGGGAAGGCGCCTCGTGGGCTCGGGCCGCACGGCTACATTTTATCATTTTCAAATGTCCAATTTTTACCTCTTAAATCCTGTCATTTTTAAAGCAATTTGTAAGTGCATTAAATAACGTTTCACTTCTAGTTCCATTATAACTAGGTCATATATATATATATATATATATGTATTTTTTTCAAGGTGTACAAGGCAGACTACTCCCTCATGAGAAGGCAAAAAATATTTAATGTAACAGTAATATCATATTATTTTACTGACATAATATCACAAATTAATTAAATTATGTCAAATGAATATATTGAATCCTAATCATTATTACACATCATTAATTGGTGGTGTAGTTGGAGAAAATTTCTCTTTAATTTTTAATTTTAGGTGATTGGATAAAAATATTTACATTTGATATGATTTGATTGACTTGATGATATTATATTAGTAAAATAATACAATATCATTGTTGCATTAAATATTTTTTTCATGAGGAGGATTTAAACATGGGACTTTTTTGTTTTTTTAACTAACCGATGTTTGAGCCAATTTGACTGCATCTCGTCTAATCTGGTACTTGTGCAGTCTTTCGCCCACACAAATCAGATAATTACCTAGTCAAAGACTCTAAGAATAGTTTATAAAAATTTAATAGCACCTAAGAAATTTTAAGCCTGAAACCTTAAAAGGAGAACTCTATACCTCCAGTCTTAACCACTGGCCAATCTGTTGGATGAGACCTCATACTTAATCACGAGAATAAGTCAACCACTTTAACATCCCATACCAATCCCATGAAATTCTGTCGTTCCAAAATTCTTAGCGGATACCGGCACGTGCTTTGGGACAAAAATATATTCAAACAATTATAAACTTTGATTCGTTCAATCCAGGGAAGGGATCAAATAAGAGAAGTTGAAGACGAACACAAAATGTTAATAAACATGCTGCGCAATTGGGGTGGTGGAAAAGGCCACTGACTCATCAATGGACGACCAAAACAATTCTGTTTTCGGACGGAGAAAAGGACAAGAAGAAGTTTGGTTTGTGCCGTTCCGCTCCTTTCTTTCGTCTAGATATGTTCTTCCCTGTTCACAAATCGTGACTATTCCGCGATTACAGAACAAGTCAACGTCCATGATACAATTGAAGCCCAAGTTTAGTTAAGAGGCTAGAGAATTATTCTTTGTGTGTCATTCCGACGGAAGATGGAAAATTATATATATATATATATATTTTATAGAATCTTCATATTGAATCCTCCACGTTAATTTTTAACAGATACTTACACTAAAAAATATAGGTCTCGATGACCAAAAAAAAAAAAAAAAGATAGGTCTCAAATCAACATCGCCATTCATCAATTCTGTAGAAAATTTTTTTATTTTTATAAAATTTTTGTACAAAAACTCCACTATAAATAGAGAAAGAGATAGAGTGGTACAATCTAAATTTTTGGCAAAAAATAGGGGGTGTGTTGGTTTGAAATAAAAAAAACACAAACAACTATATCATCGTGTTCGGTCTGCATATATATTTTTTTTATGTAGAGTGTTAGTCATGAAAAATATTCAAATGGTTGATTTTTTTTAATTTATTTATAATTTTAGTACGTTGAAGGGTTGAAGCGTGAAGAGAAAAGATGAAATATCATTAAGTTCGGAAGCATGTTTCTATTTTTTTTTTTGGCGTGGCTTTGTTCTTAACTTGTAGTATCAATCACAATTTTTAGAGGGTTTTTTTTGATGATGCATAAAGTTTGACAACCCGAACAAGAAATTATGCCTTGCAATAAACAAAAATTCTCGACGTGACAACGTTCTGGCGTCATGGAGAAGCCTCCAATAACAAAATCAAAGAGATAATATATATTCATAGAGAATAAAATGATTCATGATCAATTAAAAGTGTATTTTATTCTTTCATCTATTTTTTAAATAGGTTACGGTGGATACTATTTAAAAATTTGAATCCATGACTTGAGACATTATCTTAGTTTGATGGCGAGATTTTAGGCAAAATTTTTGAGATGCGCACCAAGTTAATCATCGTTTGACCATTGAAAATTCTGACCACCATTGGCGACTTGATCAAATTATTACTCATTATTTTCTATAGTGAAAATAATGCAGAGGGCCGAGCACCACTCATTTTTCGATACTTCGACTCCCCTCCCCAAACCCAATAATGATAAAAGGTCAAAAACTAACCCCAATCCTCAAGATTTTCGTGCCTGCCTTAAAGGTGGATTTCTTGTTGTACCCTAATACATCTCAAAGCTTTTAAGAACTTGATATATACATAATAATTAGGGCTTACTTTGACCAAGCTTAGAAGGGAAGAAAACCTTCAGGCAACAAGGGACTCAACTCACAGGGGGGGCAAATGACAGGTCCGCCCACCAAAGTCATTTTTGCTGTTTCTCTCCATGCCAACTTGTGTTTTGACTTTTTGAATTCAGGAGGTTAAGGTAAATTTTTTTAAATTTTATAAGAATTAAAATGTTTTTTAAAATTTTGGTAGGGCCAATACTCATATTTTATCGTAAATCACTAAAATTCTGTAGGGGTTGTGCAAAATTTTTTAAGTTGCCCGCTGCTTTAATACCATGTTTGAATGTTGCATTTGTTAAAAGAAAGAAAAATGAAACCGCTTGTGCATATTTATTTTTTTTAAATAGTCAACACAAAAAATACAAGTGAATGTCTGTGATGCAATTGAAGCCCAAGTTTGGTTAAGAGTCTCGCGAGGAGCCTCCAGAATTATTCTTTGTGGGTCATTCCCGAGAAAGATGAAAAATTCAAATTTTCACATAATTTTTATTCTAAATCCTCTACGATAATTTTAATGGGTACTTTTTCTAAAAAGATAAGTCTCAAATCAACATTCATCAATTCTGTGTAAAAAAAAAAAAATTATATTATTACAAATTTCTTATATAGAAACTCATCATTCTTCAATTATGTATAAAAAAAATTCTATTATTACAAATTTCTTATATAGAAACTCCACTACAAATTCGTGGCAATGATATTTTTAAATTATGAACTAAAATGGTGGGGGCTTAGTTTGAAATGAAGAAAATCACAAACAATTACATCATTATGTTCGGTCTATTTACTTTTTTTTTTCTCTTGTATGGGTAGCATTAGGTCGCGAAAAGATTCAAAATATTTTTTTTGGTACATTGAAGGGTCAGTCAAAACGATGCCACGAGAGGAACGATGAGGGCCCTAAGTTGATATCAATAAGGCCCTGTTTGGTAACAGTTTATTTTAAATGTGTTTTTTTAACTTTTTGTTTAAAATAAGTACTTGGTGTTTGGTAGCTAAAATTAAACTAGTTTTTTTTTTTTTTTGACTTTTTAGGCTAATAAGCCAAAAATTAAAAAATAAAAATTTTGAAGCTTTGGTTTGCTTATTCTACTTTGTGGAAATTTTGAACAATAATTAATTGTAAAAATAAATTAGTATTCTACCATTATTAAAGTTGAATTTGTTTTTAGCTTCACAAAACATTACAAATATACAATCTAATTTATTTTGAGGGTCCTTTAATCATTTTTGTAAAAAAAATAACAAAAAATTTATGTTTTTGTAAAAATCATTTTTGTAAAAATAACAAAATTTATGTTAGTACCAAATATCCCAATCAAGTTTTTTTTTTTTTTTTAAGCCAACTTATTTTTTATGTTTTTTTAAACAACTTATTTAATAAAAAATTTATGTTAGTACCAAATATCCCAATCAAGTTTTTTTTTTTTTAAGCCAACTTATTTTTTATGTTTTTTTAAACAACTTATTTAATAAAAAAAAAAAGTTGTTTCAGTGTCCTAAATTTGGAAGCATATTTCTATTTTTTTGGTGTGGCTTTATCGCAACCTAAAGGGTATCTTCTAAGACTTCTACAGTGAACACGATGCAGAGGGTATCCTCTAAGGCCCTAAATTCCATCCTTTGAACCCCAATAATGATGTAAGGTTAAAACCAAACCTCAATCCTCAAGATTTTCATGCCTGCCTTTAGGTGGATTTCTTGTTGTACCCCAATACATCTGAAAGCTTTTAAGAACTTGATGTATACATTTAACTATAACTTACTTTGACCAAGCTCAGAAGGGAAGAAAACCTTCAGGCAACAAGCGACTCTACTCACTGGGAGCAACATGACAGGTCAACTTACCATCTTCTCACCAAATTCATTCTAATGTTTTTCTATAGGCGGTGGCTGACCCAAAATTTGCCTTGAGGGGGCTAATGTAATTTTTTTAAAATTTTATAAGAACCAAGATAAAATTTCTGATATTTTGGGAGGTCAATAATTACATTTTATCTTAAATTCTTAAAAATCTATAGAAATTATAGAAAAAAAAATTAGTTTGGGAGGGGGGCGGCGTGGCCTCCGCCCATCCCCATATGTTTGAATCTTGCATTTGCAAGGAGAAAGTAAAATGAAATCACTTATCCATATTTATTTTTTTGTGAGTAATCAAACAAAATTACAAAAAAAAAAAGGGAGAGATTTTTTTAAAGAAATATTTAATAACTTTCTTCTAATTTTTCCAACCTAGAATAAAAAAAAGAATGTAACTTCTTTCCTTTGGTTTTCTTTTCGTTTCCCACCACAAATCCAATATCTTCTTTCAGAGAAGTGCTACTTGAAAGAAATAATGAGCCAGCGGCCAACCCTGACTGACCTGGTCCAAGAACAAAGCAAAAGCATGTTTTCCGTGGGTCGAAAAGTATTGTCAAATAAGGAGTCATATATGGTCAACAGTCAGCAGCAGAGCAAGTGCTTCTTCGTGGATCACATACTAATACTGGCAGCAGGATTGGATTATCCTGCGTCACTATGCCAGTAGAATAGCAAAGGAAAGGAAAATAAAAAATTTTCCTTCCTCCTCTTGTTCAGTTCCCACTTTAAGAGAGAAGAAAAGGAAAGGAAAGTAATTTTGCTTCTCACTTGTTGTTATTTATTTTCTTTGCCCTTTCTTTTGAATTTCCAACAAAGGAAAGGTAAACAAACACAGGAAAGAAATCACTTCCTCTTGTTCTTTCCATGGTGAAGAATTGCACCTCAAAGCATGCCATAAATGTCTATACAGCACCACATTCTTAACTCAAAACTCAAAAGGCACAAATTTTTTTTACAATTCAAGCTGAAATTTGTATACAAGGCTAAATCTAAGTGGGTTAGTATCCACAACAATATCCATTCTAAATGAATGGGGTACAATTTACATATAAGACACTGTCTTCCCCAACTTTTCCATCTCAGCCTAAAATCTCCATGGGAGAAGAAATGTCAAAAACATACATTATACAATTGATCGAGATCCTTTCCGCCATAACTGGAGAGCAAACATCAGAAAAAAGATCAGAATTACTAGCTTCCAAATTCCAAGGCTGCAAGTTCTTCAAAACAAGGCACTAGCAGGGAAAAAAAATTGACTGTCTTCATCTGAATTATTTCCTCCTGGTATGAATTATGGAAGAAAGCGAGCTAATTGAATCACCATGACGCTTATATCATCTCTGGAACCTCTAGTTACTGACAGGTCCGCGAGCTTTTTACAAGCAGAAAATGGCTCCGGGTTATCAACACCTATGCATAAAGGGCGAACTACATCTACTGCCTCCTGTGAACTAACCTGAAAAATAAAACAAAGCATCAGCATACAAATCTTCCAAAATGAAATCACCTCGGATGTAATTCAAATGACATAATCGGATGAGTGTGATTTTGGAAATTTACCTTTTCCCAAAGTCCATCAGAAGCAAGGATTAAGAACTCGCATTCAGGTCTAAGTCTTAGTATTGTTGTCTCCGGTTCTGCTACTACCCATTGTTTCAGATGTCGATCCCCAAGTCCTCTTGATACAGCAAGAGATCCCTGTATTCTCCAAACTCCATGGCAGAAGTCCACGTAGCCACCCTAAAGATCAGATATTGCAAGAATCCATCAGCTGCAATGTGGGTGATATTTCAAATTCTCTTAATTTTCCATAGAGATTTATAAATTTGCTTACCTGGTTTTCAATCCGGTCTCTTTCATCTTTCCTAGAAGGCCGGTGATCAACTGTCAAGGCTTCCGCAACTCCTCCTCGACTCAAAACAGCGCGACAGTCCCCAGCATTTGAGACAACGAGATCACCTTTACGTATCAATGCAGTGACGCAGCAAGTACCACCACTTGCATCTTCCTTTAGAAACTCTGCATCTGTGGTAAGGTAACCATCTTTTACTGCCTCTTCTATTTCTTCTTTACATCTCCTTGTCACTTCCTTCATAATGTTCCTATCTATGTTGTTTGCCGCAAATTCAGCAGCTTTTGCCCCTCCATGCCCATCAAAAACACCAAAGAAAGCCTGTAATTATAGAAGAAAAAAGACAAATATTCATACTTAAAACTGAAAATTTTGCATAAATATATCCATAAAAAACTACAATAGGTTCTATACAATATAAAAGCATTTTGAAACTTTTGATTTGCCAATTTTTCTCTCTTCATTTCAAACATGAATAGTATAGTAACTATCTAAATGAGCCAATCCTCCAATAAATCTTAGGTACTCAAATTTTAGAAACAACCAAAACCTCACATGCTTTATTTTCCTTTTGCAATTCAATTATCAAGCTTCCATTGCCTTGTAACGATAGTTTTACTATCGACACAAATTTGTAAATACATTTTCTATCCAACCATAAAATTCTAAGCAAATACATCATCAAAATTTCCTAACTACAGCAATTCAAATAATTTTTCTCTTAAATTCCGGCTCCACCTTTAAATATATATTAATAAGTTTCCAATCAGCCCACTCTTGATTTGCCTCAAATTTTCGGTAACTCGTTACACATGAAACAGAATTTGATATAGTTGAACAAACATAAGAAAAATTACTCAAAACAATTCAGTAGTACCCAAAAAAAGTCCAGTTTGAATACCTGTTTAGAATCTCCTTGAAGATTAACAATTGCCGAATACCGATCCTCCATAGCACCCTTTTTCCCTCTTTTGCAATACACAGAATATCCATCGCCCTCAAACTCCACCTCATTCATCCTTTCCACAGCTGCCGGCGTCTCAACCGCCAAAAAAGCCAACGAAGTGATAGGAATGTCGATCCTCGCAGGCCTCTTCCTCTTCAAAAGAGGCGGCGAAGTAGGCAACGACGAATTAGAAGGAGAAGAACAAACCAGCCCATCCTTCAGCCTCCTGGGTAGCCGAAGCATCAAAGGAGATAAGGGAGACGCCGCAGATGAAGAAGGAGAAGACGATGATGATCCCTGGAGGTTTAGGCTTACTGGAGACGAAACGGAGGGTTTGTAGAACATTGAAGAAGAAACCCTAGGTGATGGTGAGAACACAGGCGAGTTCGCCACTGCTACGGCACAAGGCATCTTGTTCTCAGCAATCTATATTCCTGACCAATTTAGAGAGAGAGAGATAGAAAGAGAGTTTTTGAGAGCATCGAGCGCGGCATCCCTATATATATATGCAGCATTTGATTCGATTTTCTACTATTCTACGAGCTTTAAACGTTGTCGTTTCTCTGGAGAAGCTTGCTCAACTTCACGCGCTTCCAGAAGGGCTGAGGCAGAGTTGTAAACAATTGAATAGTGGATTGTTTGAGTTCAGTCCGTTAAAGCGGATTTAATCAAGTTGGTCACAAGCGTAATTTGACATGCCTTTTTTTTTTTTAAAACATGAAAAATGAGAAGCTGTCATTTTTTGTATTTTTTCGACAACAAAAAAAATAGAAAGGAAATAGAAAAATGGAACCATAACAAAGCATCGGCTAGTTTTTATTTTTTTCGTACTTTTATAATGATTTTTTCAGTTTACTAACCTGAGCTTAAAGAATAAATTTTAAAATATGTTCGAATTTGACTTATTTATATTCAAAACTTATTGAAAAATGAGTCAAATTAGGTTAATTCGGTTCGTTTTACAAATTTAGCTCGAGAATATACACGTAAAATTATGAAACGAACCAAGTTACTATAATTCGACTAATGTTTGGCTCGTTAAAAATTCATTCGAGATCGATCAGTTATATAACAAGTTAAATTTGAACATATTTTAAGGGTCATTAATTTTCTGAACTCGACTCTATAAGTAAAAAATGCATAAAAAAATTCAAGTTATTCAAGTTCAACTAAATTAAAATTTATTTGAGATTAACTTAAAAATTAAATAAGTCAAATTTAATCACAATTTCAAACTCGTTAAGATTTTGAAACTAAATTTAAACACCTACTACTCGACATAGCCGGAGCAGTGAATGTTCATGGTGGTTCACACGCTCTTGAAGTGAGAATGCGGGTGGCAAATAGCAGTGTAGTGGGGAATTGTTTGTTAATGACCGAATCGCGTCAAAAGAAAATATTACGTAAGGGGTGCAGTTATTCTTTTAGGCTTCGGGGGTTGGGGAGGAGAGTCGTAATGCTACGAGAAGGTCCTTACGGCCGGCTCTTAATTGAGAGAATGGGTCTCCCCCTTGTCTTTTTTGGCCACTCATTTTTTATTCGCCGTCTACCTGAGGATGCTGCCAACGACTTATTCTTATTGGTCCACGTCCATGGTCATTTATCTAATATAATAATTCCAACCAAAATACTGGTCTTCCCATAAAGTATTTGGAGAATGTTATAAAAGTAGAGTATATAAGGCGGAAGAAATAAATTAACACAAAGTATATATATATGAATAGTTTTTCAAGAATTATTAAATAGTTATCATATTTTATTTTTTAAAAATATTTAGAGTTAATTTTTTAGACTATCTAAAACTTTATTGTTAATACAAAATAACAATACAATACGATATTTACAACTTACCTATACTGCTATTTATTTTATTTTATTTTTTCATTATTTCTTTCTCTAATTTCTCTGTTCTTTATTTTTTGTGCCTAAAATGATTGTAGATAGCTCTATTTATAGGAATGAAGAGAGAGAGAGAGGGTAAAAGGGGAGGGGGGCTGCGGAACCGAGAAGAGATGGCGGCTATAGGCCGCCGTCATCCCATACGTCACACTCCTCTTGGGATAACCTATTGAGTATGTTAAAATTGCCTCATTAAAATCTTATTAGGAAAAATTCAGTGAGAAAAAACCGTAGCGAAGGAAAAAGAGTCAGTACTTAACTCTCCCTGAAGAATGAGAACATTATTTGTTTCATAAAAGATTTTTGAGACGGCGCATACCAATACCATGTACAAGCTTTTCAAATGTTACAGTTGGTAGTGTCTTAGTAAATAAGTCGGCCAAATTATCACTAAACCGTATTTGCTGAACATCAAGATCACTACTTTTCTAGAGCTCATGTGTATTGAAGAATTTTGCAGAAATATACTTTATTCTGTCACCTTTAATGTAAAAACTATATCAAATTTTGTAATTTGGAGCATAGTTACTTCGGACACTCATTCGGGAAGGGCAAGTTGTCATTTGGGCGCTTGATCCTACTCGGGCCGTGGCCAACTTGGTTCGGGAGGAGCTTTGCTAGCTCCTTTTATTTTTCAGGCCAAGCTAAATGTAAAAAGGAAGGCCCAAGCCCAGTCCATGACCTTAAGGACGAGCTCAGGCTTGAGCCTCAAGTTTTTTGAACGGATCTTTGGGCTAGGCCTCTTTGACCCTCCTTTTTTTTTTGTTGGTAGTATTATGTTTTTAAAACTAATAAATTTAATTATAATAAATTATACATTGTGATCATATGAATTAGAAATTTATTTATACGTTTATATATATTTACATTTGTTGAACTTATGTAAAAAACTTTACACTTATATTTATTAATATATATAATTAATAAAAATTAATAAGGTAAATTATTTATATAATTGCTTTTATAAAATTAATGAACTGTGTTTAAAAAAAATTCAAATTAAATTTGAAAGAGAAAGAACCACAGTTGGGCTTGGGCTACCAGAAGAGGGCCTAGGCCCGCCATAGGGTGCGTGAGTTAGACCCAGGTTGGGCTTGGGTCGGGCCAAAGGCTTAGGTGGCCTGTGAGCCTTCGGCCGGATTTTCATCCTAAGGAGGGAAAGAAAACGCTCTTTTGGTACGAGTACAAAACTTTTAAAAAATTTTGAAAAATGTTTCGGAAACGAGTAGGAAATATTTCAGAAATTCTTAAAAAACGTTTAGGAAACTATAGAAATAGTTGACGGAAATTCTTGAGAAACTTAGGAAAAATGTTTCGGAAACTTGAAATATAATTTTTATACATTTTTTCCCCTTAAGTTTTAACTGAACTTATTCATGTAAGTTTTCACTAAATTTTTTAAAGATTTCCACTAAATTTCTTAAAGGTTTAGTTTTGCGAAAGCTTCTTAATAAGATTCCTATTAAATTTTCAATCGTTTCTCATTTTTTGTTTTTTTTTATATTTTTTGGTTGCGTTTCCCACTTCCGTTTTTCTTAACGTTTTCCGCTTCCACTTTCTATTTTGGTAATTATGATTTGGAGCCAATATAATATTTTTCATGCGAAATAATGTGGTTGCTTGTAGTCCTTACATCTCAAAGAAAGCTTAAAAATTGTATTTAAAACATTGCTCAGTCTGACCCAAAATGTATATAGAACATTGTATTTATATATTTTAATATATCTACGTATGTAGATTTATATTCTTTATTTTTATTTTTTAAGAACAAAAATATTTTTCGGGTTAACCAAGCAGGCTTGGACATCTAATTTTCATTTTAGGCAAGCTTAAAATTTAATTTTAAGTCTGATGGGAATTATTTAGTGTAGGCCCAATTCGGCCAGACAAATGTCAATCCTCTAATCTCAAACCAAAACACCCGCTATCTTGTTTATAATTTGAAAAATGTCACTACTATCATTATTCTGGTGATTTTTGTCCAAAACTTATGTAAGAATAGAATATTTCTTGCCCAAATACTTATTACACGTCTTGTGTTGATGGTGGTTTTTGTGTAAGTTCTTGAGGAAACTTGTTAAATTAAGCTGTTTCAATTTCTACCTTCTACGAAAAGTGGGCTGTTAAGACCGGATTTTCCACATGATAGATGTAAATAAATACACTGAGTTGGATATATAGCTCTAGCATGCTTAATATAAGAAATTTTCTTGGGAAAGATGTATTGTTGGAATAGTTGAGTTGGAATTATTTGAATCAGTATTACACTACTTTTCTGGTGTTGAATTATCAAAATTCCTTTGGAAAAAATCAACAAATTTGGCAAGAAATTTAGGAGCAACCTGAGCAAATTTCATCCCATGAATGTGGTGGGAAGAACATGTGATCAAGTTTACTCAACTAACGTGTCGAATTTTGTGCTATAACAGGCACGAAATCACGCATTTTTTATGCACCGAAAGGGTGGCCAGGCTCCATCTCTTATGTGTGCTTCATTTTTCATTTTGATCTTTTTTTTTTTTCCTCTTTTCATTTTTAAAATTTTTTTCTTAATAAATTCAGATTTCAAACACATTATTAGTGTTTTTTTTTTCTTTTTTCTTTTTACCAACTAGAGAGGACCTATGACAGCATATTCAATATTTGAATGGGGTAATTTGAAGATATAAGAAGTTTTAGATAGTTTAAGTGTAAAACAAGGGGTTGATAGAGGGAGGCTGATTTTGTAAATTTTGGATTCAATGCACATGGATTCCAAAGAAAATTAGCAAGACTTAATATACTCTATAATTGAGTGACATTAGTTTATGCTTACACACTTGAAAAGAAATTGAATTTTGTTTGAAAAAGTTAATTAGCATTGAAAAAATTACAGTGAGAAAATAAAAGCATTGTCTTTAAATATTAGAGCAATTGGTTAGATAACTATTGAATTTATTAGAGCAATTGGTTAGATAACTATTGAATTTGTTCAGCTACTTTAGAAAGACAATTGAATAATCTTATTCAACCCACTCTATTAATTTCATAAGATATATATATATATATATATATAAGAGATAAGATTGTAATTGACAACAATGTAGTAAATAGTAGTCTTAGTTGGATGAGATAACTATTAAAAATAATATGCTAAAAAGATCAAAAAAAAAAAAAAAGAGCATATCATGGCCTCTAGAAAAATAAATCACTTGTAGGTTTTGCAGTTCACAGGAAAGTTATAACGTCATAAATTATTAAAAAAAAAAAAAAAGAGCAAGGTATAATACTTAGCAAATCAATGATATCACAAGTTTTTTTAGTTTTATTAAAGTATGTGTATCGTTATCAATCAAAATAAAATATCTAAAATTCTAGGATTAAGTTTAACAAAAAAAAAAAAGAAAACTTAATCAAGTGACTATAATTAAATAAAGTACAATCAATTTTTTCTTTCATGTAGTATTGAAATTTGAATTAGAGTTTTTGTTTTTTTTACAATATTATATTACCATAAAAAGATGAGAACTATCAAATATAGATTGTATATATACAAGTTATGTTCATCCCTATAATTTGTTTGTCTCCTACGTGGCGTTTTAAATGCTCTTATATTTTTAAAATGTTACGTCACATGAGCAATTGGTTAGATAACTATGTTAAGTACTAATTATTAGAATATTATTTTATTTTAGGAAAAAAATTTTAAATTTTAGATTCAATAGTATTAGAATTCACATAGTTATGCCACTTTAAAATATATAAACATATGACTATGTTAAGTACCAATCAGAATATCATCTTATTTAAGGAAAAAAATTTTAATTTTAAATTTAACAGTTCTTAATTATGATTTAAATTTGCACAAGTTAGGTTACTTTAATTATTATTAGTCGTTGTTTCACATGATGTGGCTTTAAGGGCTCATGAGGGCGGCTTAATTTTTTTTTTTTTTTTAAAGGTAGATAGAGAGTAGTTGGAGGGACTCTTGGGCCACGTTTGTTTGCTAGACTAGATAAGGAGTATCTGGACTAGTAGTCTCCGAACTCCCTAACCTCGGATATATTATCCCACTTAATGTACATATAACATTTTTGTTTTGTTACGGACTAAGTTCCGAACAAGGGACAATCTAGTCTTGACCTGCATTTGTTTGCTGGGGAAATGGATTGAACAAATGAATAAAATGATCAACATACCCCTTAACTTCTTGAATAATTTACAATTATGTCATTTTGGCTTCAACTTGACCATTTCCACATTTTTAAGGGAAAAACCATAAAATCATTTTTAAAAATTCATTTTCCTCACCAAAACTAACAACAAAAGGCCATACTATTTTTACTAAAAAACTTTCCAAATGCCAAAAATGCAAATAGAGCAAAAAAACAATTGGCTGGGGATGCAAAAAGGGAAAACACAAATTTAACGTGGTTGTGGTAGAGAACCGAAGCCACCTGGTATAAATATGCAATCTGATAGCACTTAACTAACCAAGATATGATAAAATTGTTTCAACCCATTACCATATTATAATAGAGCCTGGTAGTGCATATCATTACTGAATAAAAATAAAATAGAAACTAATACATGGACTCATGCTCCCAAATTTTGATACTCCTAGAACCTGTTGATGGAGTCATGCTCCCAAAACCCAAAAAACTGTTCATGGAGGCTCCCAAAACCAAAAACCTGCTTACATGTATTTATAACATCTTATTTTAAGGCTCTTACAACCACTTAGATATGAAAGTAAAAATTATTCTGACAAAAACACCAACATAGAAGTAGAAAGCATTTGCAATGTCATTGTCCCAAGCAACCACTTGGTTGTCCTTAAGACTGGAGATGGCTGCAGACTGGAGATGGCTGCAATACTAGCTTCCATCCTTTCTAATTGAACTTGCATGGCACTAAGCATGTTAGTGGGTGGGAGATGATTATTCAAAGTATTAGTTGGTGGTGTTGCAGCTTTAGTTTGTGACTTCAACAAATCTGTGTAAGTAGCTTTGGCTGCCACTAATGATGAAAACTTCTTTAAGTTGGCTCTTGGATACCTTAGTACTTGTGCATTACACTCTTCCCATTTGCTATATATCCCAGGAGTCCTTCCAACAAACACTACATAAACCAACTGATTTCCTGCCATGCCTAAGTCAAATAACATGTATATTTATTAACCTTGAAATTAATTCATCAATGCAAAAATTACAGCAAGTAAGTGGGCAATATAACAACTGAATATTGTAGCAACTAAATAGTTTGTAACATCCACAAATTCTAGCATCTGCTTCCATCTAACATTCAAAAAATTCAAACATTCGCCAAATAGTATATAAAATTGATTTCTTGCCATGCTATATTTCACAAAATAAGTTACTGCTAATATTCAAATACCATAAAAGAGCATCCACAACCATTTCATATTCAAATCTCAGTAACAACAAAGTTTAAAACTAAATATCAAATATCCAAACATAGCTATTACAAAACATTTGCATAAGACAAAGTTTTCGAGCATCTACTTCCATCAAAACATATGTGCCCATCAGTAGCATACCATCAGGAAAGTATACCAACTAGGAATTCTTCGAAATAAGTCTACCAACCATACCATACATCAAAAAATAGTCAACCAACCACACTACAGATTTAGGACAACAAAGTATTAACATAAAGTAGCTTATCCTCATTTGACAAGTTGATAAAGAAATCAAGCCTCTGTGCATCATGAATAATCATATCAGCTGCTCTAAACCTATCATTTGGGAAAATTAGGAGTTTAAGTAACTCAGCATTGAGAGATCTCCTTGCAGCAGCTAAGTTATGTGCATATCCCATACGGTTACCTCTGAATTCCATTCTATTAGTAGCTTTGTCAGCAAATTTCGCAAGTCCCTCCACTAAGGTATTTGCTGCCCTAGCCCTCTTCTTTTCTTTCTTCTTTTCAAAACTCGTTGCTTTTTTTTTTAGTGACTGAATTGGAGCACTCCATATCACCCACTCCTGAACTATTCAAAGGCATAAATTTCTCAATTTTATTCTCCTTATCTATGTTCTCAACAGCATCTGCAGGGCCCTCAACGAACTCCCCAGTGGCTCTGTCTTTACCAAATATAAGCAGTCAATCCTCACAGAAAGACCATGATTTGTTCCTCAAAGTCTTTGCATCGACGCCCTTCTACAATAACCAACACATCTTTCAATCAAATTTATACACTACACAAAAACTAAAACCAATACCTAAGTAATGAAAAACAGTTACCTTCACATAATCATCCCAAACGTCCTCCTTCACTATATTTATCATCTTATCAGTATCATTCCACCCAATTCCAGTTAGCCCCAAGAGTGAGAATAAGCTGTTCTAGACTTTCTTCCACTTCTTTATTTTTGATTCTATTTGTGGAGTGGCACGAAGATCAGTGCTTGGTAGTGCTTGGATGATTTTGTCCTCGAGCACTTACAAATAGCCTGATCTGAAGGTATTATTATCAACCTTCATGCAACTGAAGAAGGCCCTTTGTTAGGCTTTGCTTTTTTTGACGGGATACTGATCTCATTTTCCATTCCTGAAGTTTAATAATTATCCATAACAGTAAATTATATGATGGTAAAAAAAATAAAACTTAACTTCAACAAACAAGTGTAGACATTGTACAAATAACAATTGCAGCAAATAACACATAAACTTATCCTTACAACATAATGTGATAAATCATCTATTTGAAACACATAATTAACACAAGTTCAAATAAAAAATTGTTCAAATACAGTAAATTAAAGTTGTCCCCTGCTAGCTAAGAAGTCATTATACATAGGATTGGCTAAAGTATCTCTCTATTCAGTCCAACGATTAGATGTTTCCACTGTCTCAATGTACTCATCCCTGATGTCATGTTGATTTTCATTTGCAATGTCTTCATCCACCGCAGCCTCAAATGGGTTTAAACTCATTTCCCTTCCAATGAAATTGTGTAGTAAGCAACAAGCAGTCATAATACGGCATTGAGTTTTAATTGGAAAGTATGACGGACTTCTTAGTATTGCCCACCTCATCTTTAACAACCCAAAACACCTCTCAATGACATTAAGGGCAGATGCATGCTTCATGTTGAAGTACTCCTGATAACTAACAGGACCAGCCCCATCTCTCCATTCAGATAAATGGTAACGTTGGCCTCTGTAAGGTGCCCGGAATCATTCACCATTAGTATATCTGGCATCTACTAGATAGTAGTAACCTTCAACATAGTAATTAAACTATATTAATATAATTTGTCTTCATGTTTAAAAGGTAATATGATAGGTGAAAAACATTTATTTGTTTACCATTTGGAACCTTTAACCCATTCCTTCTTGTAACTACATCTCGAAGAACCCTGCCATCAGCAGCAGATCCTTCCCAACCCGGAAAAACATAAATGAAATTCATGTTTTAACTACAAACACCTATCATATTGGTAGTTAATTCTCCCTTTCGAGTCCTATATCTAGCCACATCAGTCTTACGAATGCGAACTTTAATGTAAGTGTCATCTAGTGCTCCAAGACAATTTTACAGAAAACCAATCACATTTTCTTATTATTAGAAATTGATTTACAACAAAGGGCATGCTTTAATAACGAATCCTAAGTAAATTACCTGAAACATGTTTCACCTGTGGTCAGTGCATCCTTCAGTTATAGGTTCTGGGCTCTCAAGTAATTCACCATGAAGCCTCAAAACAACATTAAGGACTTCATTAAAATACTTGCTAACAGTTTGACCAGACCTCAAAAATTTTTGCTTGATAACTCGATTCTCATGGTGATGTGCCAATACATATAGCAACATTGCTACTTTATCTTCTAATGGCACATTTGTAGAATGTGACAACCCCCTACTTTTAACCAATTGGCAGAGCTACATAAAACAATGCCGATCCATACAAAGTTGTTCAACGCATGTTTTATCAGATGTCCTAACCAATAGATTTATATTTTGAATTTGTGCTTGAAGCCTATCGATCCCTCATAAGATTGGCTGGCTGTTTGTAAAGTAACGTTCCAATGCTACATGAAGCACTACAAATGCTACACTACAAATGATGTAGATTTTCCGTAACATTGATTGAAGACACAAAAAACCCTCTATCTCTTCATTCTCAATCTCATTATTATCGTAATCCATCTAAAATTAACAAAAATCAATAACAATGGAATGAGTATATCAACATAATAGTGCAAATAAATAGGGGAGTACACAATGAAATGATAGCAACAATTTAAATGAACAATTGAGCACTGAAGCAACTTCTAGTAATTCACCATGAAATTTAAATGAATTTATTGCCACACCCTGAAGCAAATAAGCTTGAACACTCAATCAAATTGATAGCAAAAATCAAAAACTTGTCCCATATCTTCACAGCCAAGAAACAATGAACGAAATGATGAAATGATCAGAAACATCAAAATGACAATACACATATATATGAACATATCTTCACAGCCATCAAAGCATGAAGGTGAACAAGGCTTTACCATAGAAACAACAGATGAATCAAGTACATGGAGAAACAAAACCCTAGCCAAGCATAAAATAAAATCGAACGTAATACACCCAATACTTACTGATGAAGATTTTTCATAACTACGGAATGACAAAAAATTGTTAGTACGACCTCAGCTGATGGTAATACGAAGCTTTAAGTTTGGAATCTTTGAGTTGGTGGGTAGCAATCGCCTTCGCAAGCACCTCCGAAGTGGTAGTTTGGCTAGGGTTTCATTCACCTCTGTAGAGAGAGGCAAGAGCGATATGAGATAAAGAGAGAGAGCGGTGGGTGTGAAATGAGAGAAAGTCTAGGGTTTTGTTTTGAGTAAGGGTAAATAGGTCATATTATATATTTGTCTAGCTTAGCAATAGTCTTGGGATAATGAGTCCCACCCCTCCCCCCAGGACAGAATAGTCCTGCATCTATGGGTATATTAATCCGCCCGGGGTCTTTATTCGGTACCGTTTTCTATAAACAAATGGAGGATAGCTCCGGATTCGCTATCTAGTCTTACTTAGTCTGGCCAAACAAACGCACCCTTAGAGCTTGTTTGGTACTTGAGAAAGGGAAGAAAAAAAAAGAGAAAATAAAATAAAATTAATTTTTTTATTTGTTTGGTTTGTTGAGAAAAATAAGAGGGAAGTGGAAGAAAAAAAAAGAGAGAGAAAAAGTGATAAAAAAAATTTTCACTCTTTTTTTTTCTTCTTTTTTACATTTTTATATTTTTTAAAATAAAATTATATAAAAACAGAAGAGTAATCAGTGCTCTTCTCTTCTTTTTTTCATCCCTTTCCCTTGTTAATTTTCTAGCGCACGTGTCACGGAAACATCTCTACTGGCGTTACGAAGTAAGTAACACGTGTCATTCTGTTTGCACCCCAAGGCCTACGTGTCACCTAAGCTCGTTCCCTATTAGCGCCTCGTTACCCACCCACGCGTCGCTCATTTGCACACCCATGCAACGCCTCCTCGCGGCCGGCTTCATTCTATAAATCTCCCTTGCCCGTCCGTCACTTCGTACCATCCTCGAGAGAGCGTTTTACTTGATAAGCATCAGTCAGCCTTCGTAGAAAGCTTGTTGCTTGCTAGCTATATATCACAAAGGGTTGACAAACAATGTCTTCGGAGCAGGAAAGAGCTGAACTTGAGGCCAAGGCAAGGCAAGGAGAGACTGTCATCCCCGGTGGCACTGGAGGCAAAAGCCTCGAATCCCAGGAACGCCTTGCTGAAGGTCTCTCTCTCTCTCTCTCTCTCTCTCTCTCTCTCTCTCTCTCTCTCTCTCTCTCTCTCTCTCTAAATATATATAAATATGTTGTTCATGAATCATGATGATGATGATGTTTTGGAAGGGAGGAGCAAAGGAGGGCAGACAAGGAAGGAGCAGATAGGGACGTAAGGGTACCAGGAGATGGGTCGGAAGGGTGGGCTGAGCACAACGGACAAGACCGGGAGAGAGCGTGCAGAGGAGGAAGGGATCCCAATTGACGAGTCCAAGTTTAGGACCAGGAGCTAGGTAGCTAGCTAAGTCCCGCTCTCTGCTTCGATCATGGTGATCAGGATGTAGATATAGGTTTGGTAGTAGCTAGCTTTTGTACGTACGTAGGAATATATGTATGTAGTGGTGTTTTGGTATGTGGTAAGATTTTGGGAGTCTTCTTGTTATATATGTCAACTGATCACTAAAAATAATGTGTGATGTCAGAGGCGAGTTTGTATATATTTTGTGCTGTGGCACATGTTAATGACCGTCTTAGGTTTTCGCATGTAATGAAATGTTTCAGGATTTTAATGTAGTGGTAGTTAGTATTTCGTAGTCTGATTTCTTTGGGCGAATTACATTAATTGGTCCATGCAGTTTTAATTGAAATAAAGTTGCTATTTAATTTTATAAAATATGTGAAATCAGTCCCATTCATAATTGCTGAATTAGGTGGAAAATTGTCACATATTTTTTAACATCATTTTATATTTGTTCCTCTATCCTCCATTGCCAACTCCTTTATTCTCTCTTTCATCGCTGGGATGACCTGCACCTGCACTAGCCGAACTACCCTATTGCCCTTTTGCTTTCTCCTCTTCCTCCTGTTCCCTTATCCTTCTCTGCCCATTTCTCTCTCTCTGTTGATCTGGTTCTCCCCATCTCCCTCTCTTCATTGATTTTTATTTTGTACTTTCAATGTTAGCATGTAGGGCGTTGATTCTCGTTTCTCCATTGAATTGCAAATACACGGATAAATATCTCTATATACATATATATAATAGATATAGATATAAAATATGGTTTCTCCGCCTTCTGCTTCTCGTCAAGAATCTAAATTTTGCGTTAGGACTAATTGGTCTCGATTGGTCATTTTAAAGAGAGACCTACTACAGGCTCTAGAGAGGGAAGCAAAAAAAGAGAGAACCAGGGTTGTGCAATTAGATCCCATGGAAGATGGGTTTGGTGTGGTGTCATCGGAAAGTGACTACATTATATTAAATATAACAGTACAGTCAAAATCAATTATAACGGTACATTACATGGTGTATATATGTATATTTGAGGGTGGACACACGCATCGCATTCGAAATTTATTGAAATTTATTGCTGGTTCGATGATAATCGTTGTAATTTATTAAAATTTATAAATAATAGCAGTAGTTATCAGAACAACTGCGGTCACCCATCTTCAAAGACATTAATTGAAGTAAAACACCCATCTTCAAAGACATTAATTGAAGTTTTACTTCAATTCGCCAGTTTCAAAGACGCTAATTGAAATTCTTCTTAGTTCTCCCTCTATATATGTATTTTGTTTGTAACTACATGTAATCTAGACAAAAATACAAATCTTATTTGATCAAAATCAATTTCTAATTCCTAGGAAATTACCATGATTTTTGGATGTTCAGCACTTTTGGGACGGAGAAAACGACATGGTTTAGATATAGAGATAAGGAGGAGTTCAGTTTTAGAGCTTTGGCTTGGTGATGGAAGAAGTAATTAAGGATAATGTTGGCTGGTTTGGGTCTATAGGGATGAGGGGAATGTAAACTTTTGGTAGTTGTAAGTTGACGTAGGGTTCGTTTGGTATAATTTTTTTATTTAGCTTTTCTTAAGTTTATAAGTAAAAAAATTAATTTTTTTTGAGTTTTTTTACTTTATCTTTCATTAAAGCAAAAACAAAAAAGTAAAAAATTTGACAAAAAAATTATACCAAGAACCCATAGTCGCTTAGGATGAACGAGAAAACAAAAAAAGCCACAATGAAAAAGAAAACGGAGGAAAAAGGGAGAAATAGGAAGTGAATTTACAAATAAGCCCCTCACATGCGTTTCAACTTGCTGTTGAGTTTAACAACAGTTATTATGAATTGGAGATTTTTTATACTTTTTAAACTTAGAAGGATAATTTTGTTACAATTAGAATTACAGAGATCGAATTGAGATTGAGAGTAATTTACAAAAACGATTAGTGTAATTCGCTCTACTTGTGTTGCCAGCCTTCCGCGCGCCAGCCTTATGGGGGATTCTGTTTTCTGAATTACGCTTCCCATGTTTGTCACGAAGGCCCCAAATTTTCACTCTTTGGACACCATTTTCTGATGGACACGTCATTGTTTTTCAAGAATGTTACGGTTCAAATAAAAGAGCTTTCACAAGCTCGCCTCTGCGTTATTTGAGAATCACCATCGCTCTCTTTTGGGTTATTTAGTTGATTAAGAATTTTTAGATAAAATTTAAAGGGTTGACTTGGTGAGCAAAGATCTTCTCTATTAATATTTCAGATTCGAAATTTCTTAAGTATTATTAATTTTTTGAGATTACACAAGTCTTTGTTATTCGATTTATGTGAGACGGGAGCTACGTTTTGGGATTAGTCTTGATCATAAAATGAAATAATATTTGTAAATGTAAAGTACGTGCATCACAAAAAAAAATTATTGGTTTCTCTTTTTGTGAAGAGGATGAATCTTTTTGTCGAATTATTTTTTTGAAGGGTTTGGATTTTTGCGGGAATGATTTGGAAAATTCAAGTGGATGTGATTGTCTCAGAATAAATGAAACAAAAGATAAAGAGTAGTCTTATTATTACTGCCAATATCTTCAGTTAGCTGCATGCCATAGGCAAATTGGTTTGAAATGGTGTCAAGTGGTAAAAGTAATTTCATTCGTCATTATTTCTCAGAACACAAAAATGATAATAAAGTGAAAGAAATTCTTTTCTTTGGGTCCGTTCACAAATAGGAAAAATGAATTGAGGGTTTGTCAAAAAAATTGATCTTTCTCTCGACAAAGTTCCTGTATATCGTAAGTAATTTGAATCATTTTATTTTAAAAATCATTAAAAACAAAAGAAGCTACAAAACCTCTCACAAATGGTTTGATTCGAGTAGTTACAGGACCATGCCAAGAAAAAAATAAAGTAAAATCCTAAATCAATAGAACCTTATAAGAAAGATGCAATTAAGCAACAATTTAGGTCTACTTACAATTTCGTGTTTCACTTTTATTTTATTTTCAACAAAATCATTATACAATTCCTGTGTTATGCATTTCGAGAATTTGCCCATTCAGTCAAGTGGGCTCAACCAAACACGAGCCAAAAATCAAGCTAAGCCCGTCCTAAAAAAGAGTCTAGAAACGAAACTAAACCATGAAAAATGGGAAAGGGTAGAGGAGGTTTAGAAATAAAATTGTTGGATAAATGGAAAAAAAAAAAAAAAAAAGGCCGACTCGCCACGGGTCAAGGGCGAGAAATGATACGTGTGTATAGGAACTCGTTCCACATGTCCGGCACGCCCGGGAGGCACCAATGGATGCAATCGGCGTAAGTGGCCGGATCGGCCTTCTGCTCGTCCGTCAGCATCTTCCCTTGCCGGATGGTGTGGACGGAGGTATGGGCGTCTTTCCGGTACTCCGAGAGGGTGGTAATGTTGAGAAAATGCACCGGAAATTTCATCGTCCGGGTCACGTTCTCCGCCAACACGAAGAGCCGGCGGTCCGTGCCGACGTCTAGCCACATCGACATATTCCGAATTGGTGTGGTCTCTAGAGCACATTTGATCCCATCTGGGTTCTCCCAGTCCAAGCTCCTATATATTGCATGGCAGAATTTTGTATTTATAGTTACTAGTTTGTCATTCGGTTTTCAAATAATATCATCATCGACAGCTTACTCTAAAAGAAAAAATGTACCAACTTCATAAGTTAATGATAATTGGAAATTATATAATTGACATCTAGGTCATATCTTGCCTAAGGTTCAGGTCCTATTTTCAGGCATTCTATCACACAATGATATATTAAAAGAAAATTTTATTCTTAGATAATTTTTATATAAGATTCTCACAAAATGATGTGACAATTTTAAAACTTATGCCTTTTTGATAGGCATTTTGCTTTTAAAAAGATAAATTAAAACTCGTCACATCATTCTGCATTGTTTTTCTTTAAATTTTTTTATTTATATAGTATTAATTATGAAGAGTGCTATTTGCACTCACGACTGCCCATTGACTGTGTTGAACAGACGCGAGTGCAAATAGCATTCACCTAGTATTATTTTACATAGTTTTGCCAAAGTAACTTACTTGATATGGAGAGGTGACATGCTCATGAAGAAGACTGTGGTATGATTGGGATCCACATATTTGTCTACCCACTTAGACCATGTCCTCAGAACTCTTGCATATGCTACCGGCCGATCGATCTCATCGTACTCGGTGGCCCCTTCATCGAACGATCCTCGTCTGTTTTGATGATCAGCCCCCAGAGAATGGGAAATCGACGTACCCCATTAGCTCACCAGGAATCCATACTTTGACGTATATATCGTAAGATAGGGGAGAAACTGATAGGGTACTTACAGAACTTTCATGGAGAAAGTGTTCATCCACCAGATGTAAGTGTTGAAGACTAGGTAATCCACACCCTTCCAATTCTTGCCATGCTTCTTGATTGATCCAGGCATGATGATCCTGTTCAATATGCTGTGCATGTTGGGATCATCTGAGTTTGACTCCACCAGAAATGGGGCCCAGTAGAACTCCACTGTAGCATTATAATCCTGCAAATTCACATCAAATTAATGAAAAACACTATTCTTTCAAAAAAATTATACAGAAAATTCCATCAGAATGATATGACAATGGCAGCCATCATGATAAATTTTTTATTTTAAAGTGAATAACTCTTATTAATAGATGAATATGGACCCGATGGGCCGCTTGGCCTGCGTAAGATCATCCATAGTTTATAGGGCTTGGAATGTTTTTTAGACTCAATTAATTTAATATGTAAGCTTGAAAATTGTGTTTGAAGTCCGGCCCGATCCGAAATATATATAAAATAATATATTTTTGTTAGATTTATGTATTTTAATTTATATTATTTAACTTTATTTTTGCATAAAAATGTTTATTAAAATTATTTTTAAGTTAAATGAGCGAGCTTGAGAATCATCACTTTTATGTTGGGCAAGTTTGAGATTTGGTTTTAGACCCAATAAGAATTATTTTGTAGTGTAAGTCCGGTTGAGAAGTTCGATCTAGCCAGGCTCAGCTTGCCCAATATCCACCACTACTCTTAGCTATTAACAATATTTTTGTTATAAATTATATATAAAATTTCTATTTGTATAACATTTTATAGATTAATTCATGAACAATTCTTAAGCAAGGTTGTACACTTTATCAACTGTCGCCAATAAGCGCGTGCCACGTGTATAAGGAGAAAATTCTATTCACCAACTATTAGGTGAAAATGCCTTGGTCAATGGCTGGCATGGCCAATTCAAGTCTGTCATCAAATTAGGCATTGATTATTATTAATTATGTAATTATAATATGCACATTTCGCCTTACTGTATTGCCCCATTAAGCAATGTTTTTGGACCGACCTAACCCTTATTTTAGGTGACAAAATGAGCTAGTGATCTGAACATGGTTTTGTGAGGTTGACAGCATGGCAAGAATTGATTGGCCAGAGAAAAAAAAAGTTCTAGTGTGCATGCCATGTGCATAATCATTGTGGTCAAGAAAAATAGTTCAATCAATGGTCATTAAAAGCAATTAATATTGTAAGTTTTAGAAAAGATAATCAGTCATCATTGACACGATTAGTAGTGTGAGCTTTTTGGCAAGAAAAAGCAAGGACAGAGAGACAAAGAGACAGAGAGAGACCTCGATTCTGAAAACAGAGAGAGAGCCAGTCTTCTTCAAGCTCTTCCTGCCTGGAGGAACGACGGATTGAACCAGACAAACCATGGACTCCCACTGGTTTCGATTCAATGAGTCCCCAACAAACATAAGCCTCTTTCCTCTTAATTTCTCGAGCAACAATCTTGCTTTGAACCTTCATCCAAGTATATACAATCATAAATAAATACATTGGCTTATATATATATATATATGTATGTATGTAGCTTATAATTCAAGAATCAAAATCTTACTTGGGCATAGAGCAATCTCTGGGCTGCCACTTCCAGTTCTGGTAGAGAGAGTCCTTTCTTCCATTCCTCATGCAAGTCACCTGCGCTGTAAGGAACTCACATTCATCTTCTTCGTATATCGGATGAGTGACATTATCGAAAACCCACTCTCCGGTGAACAGATCACAGTCTTCCGGCGGCAATTCAACCTCTTCGTCATCTTCATCCTCAACCGGAAACTCAATTTTCTTATCATCTTCTTTCTCAACGCTTGATTTCAGACTCCCAGTCTTTCGATTTTCTTCAGAAGTACTCTCCAATTGGGTCTCCACTACAGTTCTTGAATTCATAGAAACAGAGCTCACATCATCGATTTTCATTAATTCTTGAAATGGGTCTTGGGTTTCTTGAGAATCAGGCCTTGAAAATGGAAATTCGGCAATCGTCTTCACGTCTTCATTGTACATGAAGCATCCGAAGAGAAATACAGAGAAAACCACGACGAATACAGAGAGATTGCTGCCTTTGCGGCCACCGCCGGCGTGCTTCATTGCCAAGGTTTCTGGGGATAACAGTGGTGTTTTCCGGCTAGGTGGCTGCATATAAGAAGAGCGGTGAGAAGTGAGCGAGGAGAGAGAGTTGGAAATATAGACAAGGACAAGAACATATGAGAGAGACAAGAGAGAGACTAACATGTATTATGTTTGTTTAATAAGGTTTGGTGAGATGGGGGTTGTCTTCAAGAAACTGTTTTCGTTATCGGTGGCTGAAGTGTTGCTGTAATATCCATTGCTAACAACTTTCTTCATCTTACAAAAATATGAGAGAGAGAGAGTGATTTCAAAGCACAAAAATATGAGAGAGAGAGAGTGATTTCAAAGCTTTCCCAAGTGGGGCTTTTGACGTTTTGAAGCTAGTAGAGCAAATGTAATTGTCAATGAGATTCAGCAAAGGTTTTCTAATTGTCACACAGCTGTGAGGCCTATGGGATTTTCTTGATATAAAAAGCCAAACTCAATGGTATAAAGAAGATAAATTTATTCTGATCAGACGGTTGGGAGATTCTCTCATGGTCATCATCATGTTGATGAAAGGAAAGAGAAAGAGAAAATAATTCTGTTTGATTCTAGTTATGAGGTAAAGAGATTAGAAAAGAAAGGGAGGTAACAGTAAAGGGAAAAAAAAAGTATTCACTCACTCTCTCTATTTTTTTTATTTTCTTTAAAAATTAAACAGGAAAAGAAAAATAAATTTTCTTTTTATCTCTTTTTTTTTTTTTTTTTTTCTCTTCCCTCCCCTTCACTTGTTCCAAGTTCCAGGTTATAAGTTCTTAGATGTTATGGTGTATCTGATCCACTAATATGAGCATTGTTAGTTATAATGTGTTGGGTTGCTCTGCTAATACAAGTCTAGAACACAAGCCATACCAAGATTGAGAAAGGACTGAAGTTTTGGGAAACAAATGTGATGTTTGGATTTTGAATTTATTAAAGAAATTAAGAAAAATAATAAATAAATTAAATTACCTACACGTATGTATTTTTATCGATAACTAAACAAAAAGAATAATTTCTTTTTGACACATATCTATTCATTTTTTTTTCTCATTTTTATAACCTAACCAAAAAAATTTTACCTTATTTATTTTATTTCTGTTTAGCTTATTTTATTTTATTATATGTTTTTTCTCCTTCCTTTTCATTTTCATTCGCAAATTCAAAATCTAAACATGAAGTAATTGGTGCTTACCCAAAACTAGAAATAAGTCAACAAGATTAGTTTAATAAGGTTTATTTACAGACCATATATTTTTAGTTCTTGATACTATTGTCAATGAGATTCACTTAGTTTAATCCCCATGATGGTATTCTCTTTTGTTTCTCTCTCCAAAGTACTCATATGCTAAGCTTCTTTTAGGCCTAAAATTGATCCATTGCCATTAAAATTTGTCTATGGTCACATATCATAGTTCCATGACAGTCTATATTTACTTAGGCTGTGTTTGAAACTTAAATTTATTAAGAAAAAGAAAAAAAGTGATGGAAAAGAGCTAAAACAAAATGAAAGATGATTTTTGTTATCTTTTTTTTTACTTTTTTTTTTTCATCACCAAATCTTTGATCCAAATACAACATTAATAAAGTTAAAAATCCAAGGACAAGTGGGTCAATTAATTTCTAAGTAATATCTTATATGAACTTATTAATATTCTATTTGCCAGCAAGCAAAACATGCATGCATAAGGTGCTTATTCTATTGTACCCCATGTTCATCTCTCTCTCTCCAATTTTTTTTTTTTTTTTAAATGCATTCATATGATCTTTCTTTGTCGCCAACAACTACCCAAGTGCAGTCGTTGAATTATTAAGACCCTCAACAGCGAATTAGTTTAGAGGGCCAAATAAATATATGTGAACTATAGTTAGCTTTCTGTTTGAGAAAAGTAAATGCTAAGAAACCTTTGGTGTTTCTTCTGTTATAGTGACTACATCAACACCCTCGTCCATGCGCTTTGCTCCCCTTTGCTCATTTTACTTATTTTTGGTGGTAGTTTGATGGGTTGGCACATTGATTCTTTTCCAAGTGAAGAAAACTTCCACAAGCTGCTAGTTGCAGACATCAACAAACAAGTTCGCTTCCTACCCAAGTCTCTGACTTGCCCCTAATCTATAAATTTTCCGAGAAACTTTTGGAAAATATGGGGATTCTTTGGACCTCTTTCCAACAGGGTAAAGAAACAAAATCAAAGAAATAACAGCGAGGAAAAACCACAAACCACCAACCTCTTTCCTATCACTTTTATGGATTGTGTTCAAATTTCTATTTCTTAGACGAGTGAGGTTAGCCCGGTGGTGGTTGTAACTCACCCTCCCAAGGCTTTGGCTCTCTAATGTGCCAAAAACCAAAAAAAAAAAAAAAAATTATATTTCTTGCAAACACTTGTGAGATGATGTGGACATGAAGGGCTTCAATCAATCTTGAGGTGAGAAAAATGAAAAATTCTTTTCTTAGAGAATTTTTATACAAGGAAACTCTATAATAATATTATGAGGCTGGGACATTTTTGTAATTAAAATCCATCTGATACTTTATTTAAAAGTGACAAGTTTCAATTTCGCCACATCATTCGCTATATAATTTCTGTATATCTACTTTTTATACGGCATTACTTGAGAATAATCCTAAATCCTAAAACCCTAAACCGGTATTACAATCTATTTTGTGACAGGCCATTTTCAAGAAACCAATTTTGAGTGTCTTATTCATACCTCAAATAGCAATATTACATTTTCTACTTGGGATAAATTTGTTGGATACGATTTGAACATTCGTACTAGAGGCTTACTCAAAAGACAGCCCAATCCTTTACAGTCGAAGAGTAGGCCCAAGAGCACCTTAATGCTTGGAGGCCTTTTAAAACCCAAATTTGTACTCAGGACAGCCCAAGTGTAGGTCCAAGAGGACCTTGATTCTTGGAGGCCTTTTGAAACAAAATTTCAAACCCTGATTTTTGGAGGCGTTCTCCGATCTCCATCACGCTCCGTCTCTCAATATTCTCTCTCTAACCGAGAACGAAGTTATATATATATGTGTGTGTGTGTGTGTGTGTTCTGTGTAATATCGAGGACGAAAAGCAGCCCTTCGAAGACTCCCTGGGATATTTATTCCTATTTATATTTGTCTACGCATATACATATTTTAGTGTATATGCCTTAGCTGGAAGTAGAACAAGGTTCAATTTTTCTGTTCTAAGAAGGTACCGTGTTAATCTTAAGCTCTGTTCGATTTTACTTTCTCCAATTTGTTTTACTTATTTATTTTTATAAAAAAAATTTTTGCATAATCGGATTCTGTATCAGATTTTCTTAGTTGGTATCATGATTTGCAGGTTCCATTGGAGAGCCTGTGATTGAATTCCAATGGGCAAGAGAGCGCGAAGAGAGTTGCCATCAAAAGCTATGGCGAAAAGGCTCCGACCCACCTCTAATTATTCGGAAGAATCAGAACTCCAGGTAAAAAAATCAACGAAAAATTCAATCTTTTCTGGAGAAAGTGAAGAGTGTTGAGTAGTTTCTCAGCATTGAAAAATAACAAAGAAAAACACAAAAGAAAATATTGTTTTGCTCTGTTCTTAGCCTACGAAATTTACCAAACGATGTTGATTTCAGAAGTACCCTTCTCATCTTGTGTTTGTTTGTGCATTATATTCACTGTGTTGCTCATAGTTTTGTGAGATCTTAATCACTGACTTCATTTAAATTTTTTTTTTCTTCCTTCTGTTGCAAAATAAGGGAAACTGTGATTCTCAAGATGGGATTAATCACCTGCCAGATGATATCCTTGTGTTTATATTGTCTCATCTGACATTTAAGGAAGCAGCAGTTACTAGTGTTGTCTCAAGGAGATGGAGGTACCTCTGGACATCCTACCCTGTACTCAACTTTGGTGCTACTGAAACATTAAATGGCAGAGGTAAAGGACCAAAGTTACTTGCTAAGGAGAGGTGTAGATATATCAGTTGGGTGAATAGTGTGCTGAGGCAATATAGAGGCACAAGCACAACTATAGATGAATTCAGAATATGTTTCGATTTGGATAGAGATTCGAAACGTGACATTGATGGATGGATTAAGTTTGCAATGAGGAAAAAAATTCAAAGGCTTGAGTTGGACCTGTTGGAGCATGGTGTTATTTGGAGACGGCCACAGAGGCATAATTATCGAATGTTTTGTAAACTTCTTGATCCAAGTAGAGTGTCTTCAAAGAACCCAAGTAGTTTGCCCGGATTGGACCTTTGTCCATTTGTTGGCTTGAAGTCTCTTATTTTGAGGTCTGTAAATCTCAGTGGAGCGGTTCTTGAGAACTTCTTATTTTATTGTCCAGTTCTTGAGCAATTATCTGTGCATGGCTCAGCGCATTTGGTAAATTTAAGAGTGTTTGGCCCGTCTCTCAAATTGAAGAACTTGGAGATAATCCACTGTGTGGATTTAAAAACCATAGAGATATGTGACACAAACCTCATTTCATTTAATTATTCCGGTGGAAAGATTAGCTTGCTTCTTGAGAATGTTCCGCTGCTTGTCAAGGTATCTATGTTTCAGCGATGTTTTAGGTCTGAACATTATATTTTCAGCCAGCTTTCATGCTGTCTTTCACAGCTAGAGGTGCTTGCATTTGAGATTGATTGCCTGAAGGTTAGTATGTATAATCCTGATGTGCTTTATTTTCTTGTTTGGGTGATTATCTTTTCATGGTGCCTTACTCAAATTTGGGTTTTCAGGAATGGATAGAGATCACGGAATTTCCCAAATTAACTAAGCTCAAACAATTGGTATTAGAAGTTACAATACGTAGAGATGAGAGTCTCCTTGATATGGCTTCCTTGATAAAGCTTTGTCCTCACTTGCAGAAATTTGTGTTGAAGGTATTCTACTTCGTAAATTGAAATTTCAGGACTTGGAGTCTATATGTAATTCAGTTGAAAATGCAACTTTTGACTTATGGAGGTATATGCATAGAGTTCCCCAGCTTTCTGTCGAGAATTTGCTAGATTAGCAACAAACCATACTTTTTTTATATATGTTTACAATGTTTCTTTTGTAAATTCCCCTCAATATTGTATACGAGTACTGTATGTTTTCGTTTTTTAGTCATACATGGCTATGGAATTCTCAATGCAATCCTACTTTCTTTAGCATTCCACAGTTCCTCAAAAACTGACAATCGAAAGCCTTGCCTTCTAGAATGTCTCTCTCTCTCTCTCTCTCTCTCTCTCTCTCTACATATATATATATATATATATATTCTTTGTTTGATATGGTTCAATCGTTTCTAAACTTTATTATAAGTTGGCTGGGCAGGCTAGTTATACGTGCCACTGAACATGTATGAAATTTAAGACCAAAAGACCCACAGATATCTTAGAGAAGTATTAAAATGTATGTTAAAAAACATTTGAAATTCACATTTTCATATTATTTTGGATCTTTATACTTCAATTTTATTGGATCTTCCACACTGACACATGCTCCACCACACACGTGCTTAAGCTCACACATAAGGAAGGAAAACATAGACGTGCTTAAGCTCCTCAAAAAAAGAAAACATAGACCGGTTTATGAAATAGTCAGGTTAAATGAAACTATTTGTAAATTCATATAAACTCCTATTTAGATAAGAACTGGGCCAATTTATTTTTGATGTTTGGCTTCTGTATACTTGGTGATGTGTTGACATTTTTCTTTTGAGAAAGATCAGCGCCTCAAATCGATGGGATGCAACGTGTGACTTATGGAGGTATATGTGTAGAGTTCCCCAGCTTTCTGTCGAGAATTTGCTAGATTAGCAACAAACTATACTTTTTTTTAATATATGTTTACGATGTTTCTTTTGTAAATTCCCCTCGTTATTGTATACAAGTACTGTATGTTTTTGTTTTTTGATTCATACATGGCTATGGAATTCTCAATGCAATCCTACTTTCTTTAGCATTCCACAGTTCCTCAAATATCGACAATCGAAAGCCTTGCCTTCTAGAACGTCTGTCTCTCTCTCTGTCTACATATATATATATATATATATTTCTTTGTTTGATATGGTTCAATCATTTCTAAGCTTTGTTATAAGTTGGCTGGGCAGGCTAGTTATACCTGCCACTGAATATGTATGAAATTTAAGACCAAGAGACCCACAGATAAAATATATGTTAGAAAACATTTGAAATTCATATTTTCATATTGTTTTGGATCTTTATACTCCAATTTTGTTGGATCTTCCACACTGACACATGCTCCACCGCACACGTGCTTAAGCTCACACATGAGGAAGCGTGATGAAAACATAGATGTGCTTAATCTCCTCAAAGAAGGAAAACATGTACTACTGGTTTATGAAATAGTCAGGTTAAATGAAACTACTTGTAAATTCATGTAAACTCTTCTTTAGATAAGGACTGGGCCAATTTATTTTTTATGTTTGGCTTCTGTATACTTGGTGATGCGTTGACATTTTTCTATTGAGAAAGATCAGCACCTCGAATTGATGGGATGCAACTTTTGACTTATGGAGGTATATGCGTAGAGTTCCCCAGCTTTCTGTCGAGAATTTGCTAGATTAGCAACAAACCATACTTTTTTTATATATGTTTACAATGTTTCTTTTGTAAATTCCCCTCAATATTGTATACGAGTACTGTATGTTTTCATTTTTTAGTCATACATGGCTATGGAATTCTCAATGCAATCCTACTTTCTTTAGCATTCCACAGTTCCTGAAAAATCAACAATCGAAAGCCTTGCCTTCTAGAACGTCTGTCTCTCTCTCTGTTTACATATATATATATATATATATTTCTTTGTTTGATATGGTTCAATCGTCTCTAAACTTTGTTAGAAGTTGGCTGGGCAGGCTAGTTATACCTGCCAGTGAATATGTACGAAATTTAAGACCAAGAGACCCACAGATATCTTAGAGAAGTATTAAAATGTATGTTAAAAAACGTTTGAAATTCACATTTTCATATTGTTTTGGATATTTATACTCCAATTTTATTGGATCTTCCACATGACACATGCTCCACCGCACACGTGCTTAAACTCACACGTAAGGAAGCTTGATGAAAACATAGACATGCTTAAGCTCCTCAAAAAAGGAAAACATAGACCGGTTTATGAAATAGTCAGGTTAAATGAAACTACTTGTAAATTCATATAAACTCCTCTTTTAGATAAGAACTGGGCCAATTTATTTTTGATGTTTGGCTTCTGTATACTTGGTGATGTGTTGACATTTTTCTTTTGAGAAAGATCAGCACCTTGAATCGATGGGATGAGCATTGGATAATGGCCTAGCTGACTGTTTTTTTTTCCTTCCCGTTTTGCAGTTATCATGGTGGGCACCCTTGATGAGAAGAAGAGCTCGGGTTGTGAAATGTCCCCATCAATATCTCAAGGTGGTCGAATTGGTTGGATATTATGGCTGTGCAATTGATTTTGAACTTGCCTTGTTTTTCATTGAGAATGCTATCGCACTTGAGAAAATTATCATTCACCCCACTAATCAAGTTTTAGGGGAGAACCCGCGCAAGTTCAAGGCAGAACAGGCTGCAAGAAATCGTGCCAAGCAGCAGCTTGAAGCAGAAGTGCCTCCAAGAATTGAATTGGTGATTATTTAATATTTTGATTAGTGCTTTGGTTTTCTTATTGTTTGTGTGATAGATAAAAATAGTGTATCCGTATAATTATTTATGTTAAGATTGTGAGGAAGAATAATTTTATGCGTATAATGATTTCTGTTAGTCGTGCTTATCAGTCATGTTACTATTACTGACAAGCTGCAAACTAATAGAGACCAGAAAGTGATTCTAGTGCCACTTCCTCAAGGGGGAGCTCCCAAAAAATATGTACATGCATAATAAATACTCACAATGTACCCGTGCTGGTTATAATTATAAGACGGTTTTTTAGAGATTTTTTTACCAAAAAAAAAAATTTACAGGATCATGTGTTTAAGATATGATATTAAATGATTAAGTATGTTGAGCGTTTTTTTTTTATTTTAATAGCCAAAACAGAAAAATGTACAAAAAAACAATTTACGTCTCACATTTTTAATATATCTTTTTTCTTACAGTAATTAAGCATATTATTTATAAATTTTGATGCCAAATTTTATTACGGCATATTTAGGAATTTTAAATATCTTCTTAAATGACTTTTCAAGCAATGTATTTTTTTAGGTAAAGAGTCCGTTTTTTTCTCTTTTCGGATGGTAAATATTTCTCAGAACATGGAATGTGAATTAAATACATGTTTGAATTGAAATTGAGATACTGATGCAAGTTCTTCACTTCTAAATCAGATAGATTCATATCTGAAAGAGGTTGACAATAAGTTTTTTCAGAATTAACTATTTGTCCCATACCTTTTACTGTTTTTCATCATGCGGGAGTTAGAATTAGTTCCCATTTATTTGCTTCTATCCATTTCTCATATTGATAGGATAACAATTCAAATAACTTTACCATATTAATTAAAGAACCAATTTTATGACATTTGTATTTTTGTACTTTTAAAATACAAATATTTGAGAAAAAATAGATCAAGATTTTTAAGTTCAAACACCTATCACCCTATTGCTATAATATATAGTAAGTATAGATATAGAAATAGATTTTAAAAAATCATATTGGACAATTTAAAAGCTATTTATCTTTTGCATTAATTATTATTTTATAAGCTTATTAACATTTGTAATGTCATCTTTATTAGGTATGAGTAAATCTAACCCACAAAAAAAAAAAAAAAAACTGCTTTGAAAAGAGCATTATTTATAGGAATTTGAATAGTTGTTAGATTTAGTTACTATATTGATTATATTTCATCTTTAATAATTTTTTAAAGTTTTTATATTGATGGGATGACAATTTAAAAAATATTACTATATTAATTAAAGAACCAATAGTTTTATAACATTTGTGTTTTCATATTTTTTAAATTCAAAAAATTAATAAAAAATCAAGAATTTAAAACTCAAAAACCTCTTAAGCTATTACTATAATATATAGTATAGATGTCTTCAAATTGAAAATGGGGTTATTAAGGACATAGTATTTCCATTAATCGTTGATAGATCGAAGAAATTTTGCGTGGAAATTTTGTTGGGGTATTTTCATAATTTCATTTTCAAAAAATAATACATAAAAAGATGATTTTGTCATTTTTTATCAAAATAAACGGTTGTTCTTTACAAGGGTATTTTTGTTATTATAGCAAATCTGTCAAGGTTCTATTCATTTAGCAGATAAGTTCAAATCACAGAAAGATTATGTATTTACTTTTAAATCACATGCAGTAATTTGATTTTTGGTCAAACCACACGAGATAGAGTGTAAGGGGTACCTGGTGTGATTTGAGTAAAAATTAAGTAACCCATTTGATTTAAAAGTAAACATATATTTAAAATTAATTATAAAATAGATAAAAACCGTTAGAGTTAATAGTGATTTCGCACATGAGTATGTTTATTATTTTATTTCTTCAAAATAAATAAGTGTGACGTATGGGATGACGGCGGCTTATAGCCGCCATCCCTTCCGCAGCCCCCTCCCCCCTTACTCTCTCTCTCCTCTTTATATCTATAAATAGAGAGGCCTAGAGAGCCTCTCAGTAGAGCGAAAAAAAAAAGAGAGAAATCCAAGAGAGAAAGAACAGAGAAAGGAAAGAGAAGAAAGAGCTGTCTAGGTGAGTTGTAAATATCATGTTGTATTATTATTTTATATTGGCAATAAAGTTTTGGGTGATCCAGAAGATCAACCCTAAATATTCCTGAAGAATAAATATGATAAAGATTTGATAGTTCCTGAAGAACTATTCACGATATCTACTTTGTGTTAATTTATTTTCTCCTGCTTATATTCTTTACTTTTATAACACGTTATCAGCACGATACTCTAAGTACTTTGTGGTTTTCTTGACATCATGATACTACTTTTCTGTGTAATTTATCTTCATTTTGAATTCTTTACTGTGTACTCAATTCGCGTGAATAGTATGAACAGTAATTCACTATTGCGATGAATAGTATTTCTTTAAAAACTTTATTGCTTTATTTCTCTCAGATCTTGCATTATTTGCTTATGATAGTTAGAGATCTGGAATCCATATTTCAATACCTTTCCATAGACATGTGACTTGACTATATTTTGATGTATGGATTGAAAGTTAGAATAAAAACAGAAATAGTAATATTATATATATTTCGTTGCATATTACTATTCATGAATAGTGATGAATAGTATTGAAATAGTAAAATATAATATAAAATGCAATGAATAGTGCATTGATTTTCGTTTAATTATACATCATACCTGATTTAAGCTTATTGTTTTGTATGATATAGCATTGTAAAATGTCAAATCTGGCCAAATTGGAATTTGCCGCCCTTGATATTTCTGGCGATAATTATTTATCGTGGATCCTTGATGCTGAGATCCATCTTGCTGCAAAAGCACTTGAACAAACAATAGTGGAGGAAAATGACGCATCTCAGCAGGATCGCGCAAAAGCTATGATTTTCCTTTGCCATCATCTTCATGAGGAACTGAAATCAGAATACCTCACGATAAAAGATCCATTGCTCTTGTGGCAAAATTTAAAGGAGAGATACGAGCACCAGAAGACCGTAATCCTCTCAAGAGCCAGATCTGAATGGATGCACCTGAGGTTGTAAGATTATAAAACTGTTAGTGAGTACAACTCTGCATTATTTAAAATCAGCTCACGATTAAAATTATGTGGAGACAAGATTACTAATGAAGACATGTTAAAAAAAACATTCTCTACATTCCATGCCTCGAATGTGCTCCTGCAGCAGCAATATCGAGAGCGTAGATTTAAGAAATATTCTGAATTAATATCCTGTCTTCTTATGGCTGAGCAAAATAATAAGTTGTTACTGAAAAATCACCAGTCCCGACCTACTGGTTCAGCTCCATTCCCTGAAGTGAATGCAAGCTCAATTAGCAGACGTGGTCGCGGACGTGGTCGTGATAGTGGCAGGAATAATGGTCGCAATCGTGGACATTATCGTGGAAGTTATCATATGAGATTTAAAAATACCACACCATACCACCAGCAGTGGAATAAATATGAAAAGGGGAAAGGGTTACAGAATCAACCTCCTCCTAAGAAATCTGAAGATACCTGTTATAGGTGTGGGATGAGAGGCCATTGGTCACATACCTGTCGTACGCCCAAACATTTGAGAGAGCTTTATCAAGCCTCAATTAAAGATAAAGAAAAAAATGCAGAACTGCATTTTACAGATTTTGATGGCCAAGTTGATATTTCTCATCTTGATGTTTCAGATTTCTTTGAAGATGCAAATGGAAGAATAGACCATTTAATTGGTGATGGAGATGTCCACATTACTTAATATTATTGTTCTAGTCCATGTAGTTTTTATCATCTTGTGTAATATTTCCTTCATCCGTTTGTCTTTATAATAAATGATCATGTTTTAATTAAGCACTTTTAATATGTTATATAGATACATGGATCATACCAACACGTTGAGTCTATCTAAAATGAATGGTGAAGCCATATGTCTGGTAGACAGTGGAACAACACACACAATTCTTCACGAGAAAAAATATTTCTCACACTTGACATTATTTGAAGCTAATGTCAAGACAATCTCTAGCACAACAAAATTAATTGAAGGCTCCGGAAGGGCCAATATAATATTACCAAGAGGGACAAAGCTATGCATTGATGATGCATTGTATTCTACAAAATCTACAAGAAATTTGATTAGTTTTAAAGATATACGTCGTAATGGATATCATATTGAGACGACGAATGCAGATAATGTAGAATAACTCTACATCATTACTTATCTTTCAGGAAAGAAATATATATCAGAAAAACTTGCTGCATTGTCTTCTGGATTATATTATACTTCTATAAAAGCAGAAGAATCACCTGTAGTGATGCACCAGAAGTGCTTTGACCCAAAGAATTTTATACTATGGCATGATCGTTTGGGTCATCCAGGGTCAACAATGATGCGTCGAATTATTGACAACTCACATGGACATTCGTTAAAGAACCTGAAGATTCTGTTGTCACATAATTATACATGTGCTGCCTGTTCACAAGGGAAATTAATTGTCAGACCATCTCCTTCCAAGGTAATTCTTGAGTCCCCATCATTCTTACAAAGAATTCACGGGGATATCTGTGGGCCAATACATCCTCCATGTGGACCATTTCGTTATTTTATGGTTTTAATAGATGCATCTACACGGTGGTCACATGTTTGTTTACTATCTACTCATAATATTGCTTTTGCTAGACTGCTTACTCAAATTATTCGCTTACGGGCACAATTTTCAGATTACCCAATCAAGTCGATACGACTAGATAATGCTGAAGGATCTACACGGTGGTCACATCCCAAACCTTTGATTATTATTGTATGTCAATAGGGATTGATGTTGAACACCCAATTGCCCACACACATACACAAAATGGTCTTGCTAAAGCTTTTATAAAACGACTTCAGTTGATTGCTCGACCTTTACTTATGAAAACAAAATTACCTGTTTCTGCTTGGGGACATGCCACATTGCATGCTGCATCTTTGGTTAGAGTCCGACCAACTGCTTATCATCAGTACTCACCATTACAACTTGTTATTGGTCAGGAACCAAATATTTCTCACTTACGAGTTTTTGGTTGTGCTGGATATGTACCTATCTCACCCCCACAACGTACTAAAATGGGTCCCCAACGTAGACTTGGAATTTATGTTGGTTTTGATTCTCCATCTATTATTAGATATTTGGAACCCTTAACAGGTGATGTCTTCAAGGCACGTTTCGCGGATTGTCATTTTGATGAGTCAGTCTTCCCACCATTAGGGGGAGAAAGGACGCAATTAGAAAAGTAACGAGAGATCAGTTGGAATATTGCAACAATGTCTCATCTTGATCCTCGAACGAGTCAATGTGAATCAGAAATTCACAGAATTATTCATTTACAGACAATTGCAAATCAATTGCCTGATGCCTTCACCGACACAAAGAATGTGACAAAATCACATATACCAGCTGCTAATACTCCAGCACGTATTGATGTTCCTGTAGGACAATCTATTAGTACAGCAGCAAATGAATCTAAAACACGCTTGAAGCGTGGGAGGCCTGTCGGTGCAAAAGACACGGTTCCTAGAAAAAAGAAGACACAAGAAATAATGCATAAGCAAGTTGGTGCTCCTGAAGAGAACACAATATCTAAACTTCCTGAAGAAGAGAATCTTGAAGAAGAATTCCCAGAAGAGAAACCTCCTGAAGAGATATCTCCTGTAAGTGATATGGTACCTAAAAATAATGAGATCTCAATAAGTTATATGCATACAGGAGAAAGCTGGAAGAGAAATAAGATTGTTTTCGATAACATATTTTCATTTAAAGTAGCTCTTGGCATTACCAGAAGTAATGAAGAGACTGAACCACAAACAGTCGACGAATGTCGACGTAGAATTGATTGGCCAAAATGGAAAGAAGCTATTGAGGCAAAATTATACTCATTAGCACAACGTAAAGTATTTGGACCTGTAGTCCACACACCTGAAGATGTGAAACCTGTTGGATATAAATGGGTATTCGTACGAAAACGAAATGAGAAAAATGAAATAGTACGATATAAAGCCCGACTCGTAGCACAAGGTTTTTCGCAGAGACCTGGTATTGACTACGATGAGACTTATTCTCCTGTAATGGATGTCATTACGTTCAGATTCTTAATTAGTTTATCAGTCTCAGAAGGACTGGATATGCGTTTGATGGACGTCGTGACAGCCTACTTATATGGTGAATTAGATAATGATATATATATGAAAATTCCTGAAGGATTTAAAATGCCTGAAGCACATATTTCGTCTAGAAGCTTATATTCTATCAAGCTTTAACGATCGCTATATGGGTTAAAACAATTTGGACGCATGTGGTACAATCGTCTTAGTGAATATCTATTGAAAAATGGATATGTGAATAATACAATTTGTCCATGCGTTTTTATTAAGAAATCAGAATCTGGATTTACTATTATTGCAGTCTATGTTGATGATTTGAATCTTATTGGAACTTCTGAAGAACTGACAACATCTGCTCGTTATTTAAAGAAGGAGTTTGAAATGAAAGATCTTGGAAAAACCAAGTATTGTCTTGGCTTACAGATTGAGCACTTATCCAGTGGACTTCTTGTCCATCAATCAGCATATACTGAAAAGGTTTTAAAGCAGTTTTACATGGACAAAGCTCATCCATTAAGTTCTCCAATGGTTGTCCGTTCACTAGATGTAGATAAAGATATTTTCCATCCTCAAGATGACGGTGAAGAACTTCTTGGTCCTGAAGTACCATATCTTAGTGCAATCGGTGCCCTTATGTATCTTGCCAATTGTACAAGACCTGATATAGCATTCTCTGTCAACTTATTGGCACGATACAGTTCTGCACCAACACAAAGACATTGGAAAGGAGTTAAACATATACTGCGTTACTTACGAGGGACAACTGATATGGGCTTATTTTATGCCAAAAAGTCACAACCTGAATTGATTGGCTATGTAGACGCTGGCTACCTTTCTGATCCTCATAAAGCTAGGTCTCAAACTGGGTATGTGTTTGCTTATGGTAACACTGCTATATCCTGGCGATCGGTAAAGCAGACATTAACTGCAACTTCTTCAAATCATTCTGAGATAATTGCAATTCATGAAGCAAGCCGAGAGTGTATCTGGCTAAGATCCATGATTCAACATATTCAAGAAAGTTACGGATTATCTACAATCAAAGATACATCGACGATATTATACGAGGATAATGCAGCTTGTATTGCACAAATTAAGGGAGGCTACATTAAAGGTGACAGAACGAAGCATATTTCTCCAAAGTTCTTCCATACACATGAGCTCCAGAAAAGTGGTGATCTTGATGTTCAGCAAATACGGTCTAGTGATAATTTGGCCGACTTATTTACTAAGGCACTACCAACTGTAACATTTGTAAAGCTTGTGCATGGTATTGGTATGCGCTGTCTCAGAAATATTTCATGAAGCAGATAATGTTCTTATTCTTCAGGGGGAGTTAAGTACTGTACTCTTTTTCCTTCGCTATGGTTTTTTCCCACTGGGTTTTTCCTAGCAAGGTTTTAATGAGGTAGTTTTAACATATCCAATAGGTCATCCCAGGGGGAGTGTGACGTATGGGATGACGGCGGCTTCTAGCCGTCATCCCTTCCGCAACCCCCTCCCCCCTTACTCTCTCTCTCCTCTTTATATCTATAAATAGAGAGGCCTAGAGAGCCTCTCAGTAGAGCGAAAAAAAGAAGAGAGAAATCCAAGAGAGAAAGAACAGAGAGAGGAAAGAGAAGAAAGAGCTGTCTAGGTGAGTTGTAAATATCATGCTGTATTATTATTTTATATTGGCAATAAAGTTTTGGGTGATCCAGAAGATCAACCCTAAATATTCTTGAAGAATAAATATGATAAATATTTGATAGTTCCTGAAGAACTATTCACGATATCTACTTTGTGTTAATTTATTTTCTCCTGCTTATATTCTTTACTTTTATAACAATAAGGGGATTATACCAAGTGGTATTAATGTTTTATTACAATATAATGAAGGTATTGTAGTCCTTTAGGTATATGATCGGATAAGGTGGTCGGATTTTGTTATTATACCCACGCTCAGTCTCTTACCAGCTTTGAGTTTTGTGTTTTTTTCATGACTCACCCTTAAACGTTTTATTAAACTTTTAAAGCCTTCCTATTAGAATTGGGGGGTGTCAAGGACTTGTTTCGCAAGTCAAATTGGCATGCCTAGGTGTCACGGGTTGCCACCCGTGGCACGTCGAGGGCCGCGAGGGACCTTGGCGTGGGGCATGTCTGAGCATGATTGGCCGGTGGCATGGCAATCTCGTAATTTGTATTTTCCATATTTATTGGATTTATGGATTATGACTCCTCGAGGGGGTATGATGTTTCTTCCTATCAGTTTGGAGATGGCTCAGAATGCTATTATAAGGGGGGGCATGGTGTTGACTCTACCACCCCCTGGTGCTACCGAAAGGGACAGCATTCAAGTGAGTCCCCCAAGGGAGTGGGCGAGACTTGGGGGCCGGCTGTGGCACGTGGCTGCAGTCCTCATGCTAGTCAAGGGGCTACATGGGCGGCATTGTGCCCGGTGGGGCAGATGTTGGGCATTAGCGTCGAGGATGGGGTTGTGGCATTCGCACCCGCTACGCCATAATTATAAAGTGGTGGGGCTTATGTCCATGACGGATTGGACCTCGGTGTGCACACTTGCATGCCGTGTGTCTCGTGTGCACTTGCGCATTGGGTTTACGCTTGTGCACACGGCCGCTTGGTTTGGCTAGCATTGGTGTCGTGGGGCACAATGTTGTGGGCTTAACAGTCGCTATTCGGTGGTGCCTTTCCTTGCGGGCAACCTTGACGCGGGGCGCTAAGAGCTTCAAGGATGGAGGCGTTGTGCCTAGCGGGTGATGCTTGGTGGACGCGCGCATGTCTAGTTGCACATGACCATCTGGCTTGTGTTTCGAGAGGGACTGGCGCTAAGCACATTGCTTGCCGTGTGTGCGCGCATTTGAGTATGGCGTTGCTATCGCCTATAGCTTGGGTTGCCTTATGGCTTGAGCATCAGAGGTCCGTGCTTAAAGAGTTATGCGGGGCATTACGGATGAATCCTGGACAAGCGCATAATCTTATGCCTTGGTGTTTGAGTTTGGCGGGACTATTGCTTGGAGCATAGTCGCCTCACGGGTGTATTCCGCTGCGTATGATCATGGCGGGTCACATTTAGTGTCACCGTGTGGTGCCCGGCCTGCCAGCCCGTGACACTAGGGGAGGGGTTGAACAATAGTACATATAGGACACGTGCCAAGATGGGAAAGATGGGCATTTTTGTAATTTTTCATCTCCATTTAAAGGCTATTTTAGTGTTTGACAATATTTAAGAGCATTTTGGTCATTATCTGACCAGACCCATTTGTGAATTGTGAGACCTGCTAACTACCGTTAACGGCGAGGGATAATATGTTACCCAAAAAAATTGATATATGTTAGCAATTACTAATTTGCTGAATCTCCGCTTATACTTAGGAATTGTAATAGGCGGGTTTTGGACGGATTAAAGCTAAGTTTGACCCCACACTGGCCCCAAATTCATGACATACATAATCTTCATATTCAGTCAGACTTAAGCTAATCGAGTTTGAGTCAGGACAAGTTAAACCCGAATGGAATCTAAATATAATTTTGAAAAAACTAATAATAATGTAAAGTGTACCAACATAAGCACAATATAAAAGTGAAAAAGCAAGTGGCTAAATCTCAAGAAATAAAAAGTAACATTAAAACTTTAACGTTTATATATATAGTAATTTTCTATTATTAAGGTATGATATGATTATTTAGGAGGGCATTTTTTACAATTTAATTGAGACAAGTGAGTTATTAGTCTCAAACTTTCTTCCAGTTATATTTTATTTTCCATAACCCCTTACTCATTTATTCATATTTCAAACTTATGCTATTAGAAAAATTGTTATTTTCATTATCCTAAAATTTTAGATTAAATCAACCTAAAAATTAAGTCAATCAACTTAAAAATAAAGCATGTGTGCACTTCTAATAAGTTGGACACACCATATATATATATATATATAATACTAACATTGTGCTCTAGACCCATAAGATAATTTCTTCTAATTCTAGTAGTGGACAGTTGCTAATAATTAAGAATATTACATCTGAGGATATGTGTTGTTGTTGTAGAAGGCAAAGATAAATATTTTATAAGGTTAAGTTTTCATTTATTCTTATAATTGATTGTTCATATATTGTTAACAAAAGAAAGCTGATTGATATAAATTAATAATTTAGAGAGTTAATTTATTACGTTTTAGAATTAATGAAATATAGTGATATTAAGTTATAGTTTAGAGTATACTTGTAATTTAGCCTTTAGTTGATATGTAACCATGCCTGTTTGCGTGTTGCTGTAATTAGTGATTTGGTGTGTTGGGGAGCATAGAGAAGGCTTGCGGTGGCGGCATAATCGAGGGAGTGATCGTTGGCCGGATGATCCGCAGCTTGGTCTATTTATCAACAAACAGCTTTAGTTTGCCATGCAGTTGATGGAAGGCTAAGATCAGACTTTGAACAAAAACTTGAATATCAAGGAAAGATCAAAGCGCTTAACACATGCATCTGTATATTGCGTCTATAAATAACAGAGAATAGTGAATGAAATGATCAGAGACGTGACCTGAGGAGAGAGAGACGAAATGAGAGACTCCTTGAGAGCTTACATGGCGGCCTCGATGGAGTTTCAGTCCCGGTGCCAGGCCGAGAAGATGGCTAGGCTGAAGAAGAAGGAGGCGCAAGAAAACACCGCCGAGCACGAGGCACTGGTTGAAGCTCTGCGGCTTGCGAAACAACTGAAGAATGCTGCGCGCGGAGCGAGGGCAGTCCTCGCCGGAGATGTGAGTCGTCTGAGCGTCGTGGTCGTGAAGAACGTCGACGAAATCAACGCCGTTGTTCGGGTGAAGAATGCCCAAGGCTTTCGTGGACGGGTGAGAATTCCCGTTCGCCAAACGCGCAACATTTCTGCGATTACGGCCATTGCTCGGAGGGCGAATATAGACGTACAGCTGTGAGAGAGAGAGAGAGAGAGAGTGTTGTTCATCGGTATGTTAGTTCATCAGTGAGAGGAGAGTATTGAATGTTTTTTTGTGTTGATCGGTTTGTTAATTCATCAGTAAGAGGAGAGTATTGAGAGTTTTTTTTGGTTGATCGGTGTGTCCATCAGTAAGAGGAGAGCATTGAGAATTTTTTTTGGTTGATCGGTGTGTTCATCAGTAAGAGGATAGTATTGAGTTTTTTTTTGTCTTGTATCCATCTTTCGTATGATATCTGATCAATTTTGAAATTAATCCTACTCTGTTTCTTTGCTTTTTTTCTTATATGTGTATATGTATATGTATATGTTTATGTATATGTATATGTTAAGAACCACTCGCGTTTGAGGAAACAGAGAATATCAGAATTAAACACTTCGGCTTTCTTTTCCTTTTTTTTTTTATTTTTTTGGTGCTTTATGATTGGTTACGTTACTATAAGTTGGACCCTTTTTGTTTTTTTGCAAGTGACAAATCTGACTCATCCTATTAAACAAGGATAATGCCATATAAACAAAAAATTTATATAAAACTTTTTATATAAAATAATGTGTTTTAATTTGAGATTTTTATTTCAAAATAAACACCTATCATGCATAATGACTTTTAATTACAAAACAGTCATTATTATATTATTTTGCATGCTAATTTTGTATAAATTTTTTGTAAGACTAGCATTTTTTCTTTTCAAAAACAACATATTAATGAAGATACTATAGGGCCGGAAAAAAAATTTACATCATGTGAGGCTCTAAATAAATAAATTAGCCTACTCGAACTTCATTCATATTCAGCTCAGTAAATGTTGTTTTAAGATTTATGTAAATAAACTAAACTTTCATGCATTTTCAAGCTTATTGATTTTTTATAAACTCATAAGACACTATAGAATTAGACTATACAAAACACCAAGTTATCCCAAGCTCATTTTGTAATTAAATCGATTGAAACTCATTTGATATCAACTCAAAAGATATATAAGCTTGAACGTTGTGTAAGTTTTCAAGCCAAGTTTGAACAAGCCACTACTCATCCCTCAATTCTATTTATTTGCAACGCTAACTACTAAGGTAGAAAAATATTTTGTAAGAAAACAAAACAAATAGAAAAAAAAAGAATAAAAGACAACTTGGATGTCCTTGTGAGCCAACTACAATCACCTTGCTAACTGAAAAATGGGTGGGGCTTAAACTCCTTTATGATTTTTAGTTAGTTTAAGCTCAAAACTGATCCCAGTCAGTCTGAAAATGACCAACATATATATATACATAATGCCTCTACTAAGGCAGAGCTGAACACAAGCATCTTGCTAACTAATAACAAATTCAACCAATCATTGAACAAAAGAGTATGTTTAGGTTAAGAGAACCATTCTTCTACATGTATGCTGAGAATTTAAGGTCTAACAGCACAATATACAGACTCCTAAACCCGATTAAGCAATAACCACCCCCAACTCTCCATAACACTCACTCTTCAGGAACCTCGCTAACTATCTTAGTTGGGAGAAGATATATCAACAGAATTTATCCTAAAATTTAAACCCTGCTCCAATCTTATGCGGGCGGGTTGTGCATTGAATCCATGCCCCCTCTTCTAGTTACAGGATTACAAACTGAACGCCCGAAGGTTTCTTTGATTCAAGCTGCCTGGCACGGCTTCTTGCGGCTTCCTCCCTCTTAATTTCATCACTTCCCAACAGGGCTCGCTCCAAAATTTGATTGCGAGGATCAAGAACGATTTTCTGGAGCGCAGCAGCATTCTCAATGAAGTACATGACAAGCTCCACATCACTGGTACGACCATAATACCCAACCACCTCCACCAATTTGAGGTGTTGATGGGGACATTTGGCAGCCTTCCTCACTTTTCTTCTTCTCTTTAAGGGCGACATCCATATTAACTGAAACAAGAGAAACCGGAGAGGTAAAATGATAATCCCTCAGAGCAAAAATGAAAGCAAGGATTTATATACCCACATATTTCAAAAGCATAGCAAGGAATGGTCTACTCCAAATTAGTGTCTTGGCTTAGTTGTAACCTGGGAAACACAATGGAGCAGATGCTAGGGTTCAAACACTATTGCCTGTCAAAAGAACAAAAGAGTCCTTGCATGGGGGAGAGCTTTTTCAATGACCATAAACTTATTAGGTCTAGGGCTATATGTCTTGATGCTTAACAATTTTAGAGAAAAACTTGTAGCCAAATTCCTCAAGCTATTTTCCCTGGATACAACCTAGTTTTATGCAAACTCACCAGAGACATGATACGTGTTATCCCTTATCAAGCATACAGAAGAGATATGTTCTTGCAACTAATTGCAAGATACATTTTGGTGGTTTCTTTATTAGAAGGTTTGAAAAGGAATAAAATACAAGAACAATTCTATGAAATGTAATTTCTATGTACAACTTCTGCTTAATTTCAATTTTAAGCAAGGTGCTAAAGATATGGTGCAAGGAAAACTTGATCGAACCTCTCAAGTATTACAGGTTTACGTGGCACAACCAAAGCCCATTCGGCCAAACACAACTTGACAGTTTAAGTGAATTTGTTAGCTACCAAATTTTCCCAACCAGAACCCACTGAAACATCATACAAAAGAAATGTAACCTGAGCAAAACCATAACTATTATGATTGCCACCCAAAAAACATATATTTTACTTGCTTTGCTCCTCAATGCTTAGGCAGAATCAGTCCCATAAAAGAACTCCATGCTTTGAAAACCCATTCCAAACCTTTAAAGAGGCAGCAGCTTTCCAGGGAAGAAAACCAAATTATTACACAGATATGTAGGCTTGCTGCTCTCATCGTAGATCATTTTATGTTTTTCTTTTGATTCCCATTTTGATGGTATCTAGTCCCACAATGGCTACCCGATGTATCTGACTTCCCACCAAACACGTGGAAGACGGCACCTTACCACCCTTTTATTACACAGATATGTAGGCTTGCTGCTCTCATTCGTAGATCATTTTATGTTTCTTTTGATTCCCATTTTGATGGGTATCTAGTCCCACAATGGCTATCCGATGTATCTGACTTCCCACCAAACACCTTGAAGACGGCACCTTACCACCCTTTTATGAGCCAGATGAATAGCAGGACCCAATTATGTGCTACACCAAGTGGCGCACACATTGCACATGATAAGGTCTACATTTAACTATTACATGAGCTGGCTAGCTGAAGTCTCCAGATGTCTGAATTCTAGTTCTATGAGCTGTCTCCGTGCTCAAGCTAATTGATTGTTAAATACATAAACTTAGAATATACAGAGTCCCATAGCCCACGACACAATCCAGTTAAGTACAGCATTCAGATTATGACTAAAAGAAAATGTACAATCCAAACAGTTTTGTAGTTGTATTATCTATAACATTTGTAAAGGACCTATGTACAAAATTAAGATGCTCCTTGGATAGTTTCCCATGGGGAATTAAGAGATAAGTATCTGTTTCCTAACTTCAATCAAATGGAGAAGTCTACACGCTACAGAAGTCAATACTGAATTGCATAAAAGAGAAAAGCTACCCCTGTCAGAGAATCAGAATCAGAAACTCTTCAAGTTCAAAGATTACAAAGGAATAAGTACAGAGAGTGCAAAGACCTTTTGTTTTAGTTTCCCTTGCTTTGAATGAAGTCAAAAATTTATGTAAGAAGTTGTCAATTCAGTAAGATGTCTATTGACATCAGGATTAAAAAAATTGCTCAGTGATAAGTGCAGTCACATTATATAGGTAACCACTAACCTTGGAATTAGTGAGATTTTCAATTGCTTTATCTTTTCTAAGTCAATACTGAATTGCATAAATGAAAAAACTACCCGTCAGAGAATCAAAATCAGAAACTCTTGGATTACAAAGGAACAAGTATAGAGGGGGCAAAGACCTTTTGTTGTAGTTTCTCTTGATTCTAATGAAGTCAAAATTTATGTAAGAAGTTGTCAATTCAGTAAGATGTCTATTGACAACAGGATTAAAAAAAAATGCTCAGTAATAAGTGCAGTCACATTATATGGGTAACCACTAACCTTGGAATTAGTGAGATTTTCAATTGCTTTATCTTTTCTAAGCCAATACTGAATTGCATAAAAGAGAAAAACTACCCCTGTCAGAGAATCAAAATCAGAAACTCTTGAAGTTCAAAGATTACGGAGGAATAAGTACAGAGAGGGCAAAGACGTTTTGTTGTAGATTCTCTTGTTTCTAATGAAATAAAAAATCAAGTGAGAAGTTGTCAATTCAGTAAGATGTCTATTGACATCAGGGTTAAAAACAAGCAGAGTGAGAAGTGCAGTCACATTATATAGGTAACCACTAACCTTGGAACTAGTGAGATTTTCAATTGCTTTATCTTTTCTAAAATACATATAAAAGCTATAGCTAGCTTATGTACACAAGCCACAAACTAAAACACATAAAATGTTCAAATAATAACATGGTGAACGAGGGAAGTGATATTATATAGTGACAGCACAAAAAGTTGCAAACTCGCACAGTTGCTATGCTAGTACTCCATGGATGATTGGTAGAAGGTTGACGAATTTATGCATAAGCTTGCTTGTCACATGATATCATATACAAATGGTAAGACCTAAAAGTTCAATTTTGAAGTTAAAGCAGGAACCTGCAACACAAATCGGTGCAAGTAAGGGCATGCCTTTATCAAGGACGTGAATTCAAGGAGACTATCATCATCCCACGCTCCAATTTTTAATATTAGTTGCCTGAGCTTAGGAAATTCAGGGAACACAAGAAGGTTTAAGTTTTCCTGGAAAAAATAAAACAAAAAGTAAGGCGCAACCTGACAAAACATTCAATCTGAAGAAGAAATAGAAATGTATATACAAACCTCAGGACGGTAGATGTCCAGTGTAAGAACCTCTAGCTGAGAATGGCAGCATGAAAGCTGGGAAAAGACATTATTTTCAAACCCAGAATATCCTTCACCAATAGATACCTCATCAAGCATGGGAACATTACTAAGATGTAAGCTTATCCCTGGCCCTAAGTAATTGAATGAAACAAGGTTTGTGTCACAAATTTCAATTTTTTCTATGCCCAAACAGAAGACTATCTCTAAGTACTTCAACATGAGGGCCGGCCCAGCAACTCTTACATCTACCAATTCTCCGGAGCTATGTATAGATAAATGTTGAAGGACTGGACAGTTTGACAACAAGTACTCAAAAACTTGTCCATTAATATTTACACACTTCAAAGAGAGTGTTTTAAGGGACTTAAACCCAAAAATGCAGGGGTGCATGCCTGGAAATTTTGAACGTGACTGCTTCATTGGAGAACCTTTACTTGGACCCTCCACAAATTTCAATGGAAAAGCATAGTTACGAGAAGGTTGGCGAAGGGATTCACCATTTTCCAACAAGTCCAACTCAAGCCTCTGAACCCTCTTCCACATTGCAAATTTAAGCCATTTATCAATAGCGCATTTTGAAGTTTTATCCAAATCAAAACAGATCCTGAATTCATCTATAGTCAAGCCTCTATGCTGTCTCACAACACGATTCACCCAATTAATATACTTAGGCCTTTCCACAGTGCGTAACTTCGGGTCTGCTGCTATTTTATCTAATGTTCCATTAGCATCAAGGTTGAGTCCATTGATACATGTCCAAAGGTACCTCCATCGCCTTGAAAGAACACTAGTAACTGCCGCCTCCTTAAGTGACAAGCGAGATAGTATCGAAACAATAAGATCATCCGGCAATTGCCTAATCCAGTCCTCTGAATTACAGTCTCCCTTTAACACATAATAATTCCCAATAAGAAGAAGAAAAAAAAAAGATTAGCATAATCAACATAAAGATCATCATTTTCTATCGCACCAAACCTTACAAGCTTCAACAGTAAAATGTGACAATCATGATCATCAGACGAGGAAATTAATTATCTTGAAAATTTAACAAATAAAACGAAGTAAAATTGATTCACATTATGTATAGATATACATGTATATATAGTCCGGAACAGAAATGGGTTCACCTTGTTTTGGGTGACTCGAACTCTTTTCCCCATTTGAGAGATTCCTGGGCTCTGCTGCTAATTGTAACTCAAACCAAGCTGAGAACAACTGAACAAGTGCCTATGAATGATCATATATAAGGTTAGGTTACGATCAAATACACAAACATATGAATATAAGGGCTAAGGACTTGTGAAGTATATATATGTGTTTGTGGGAGTGTGTATTATATGTATATATGAATTGAATAGGGTGAAAGAATCCTTGGATGTTCTTGCTCTTCATCACCTGTGGCTTTCTGAAGAATATACAATTTCAGGAGTTCAAAGCAATAAAAAATGATTAATCAGAGAGAGGGTTTCGGGCCCAACTTGTGATCGAAGATGGAATTGTTTGCTTTACAGGAAAACTTTTATAGTACTTCTGTAAAATGAACGAATGAGAGAAACGGGGCTCTCTCCCACTGAAAGTGAGAAAAACCCAAATCGTACGAAATATTTTAATTTTGAAAAAATCAAATATTGAACAGGCCGGACCGCCGGAGCCGGAGCTTCTTGTTGCTTTTTTCTCTTGGGAGAGGACTCGGGTTCTCCAAGCCGTCATCAAAAGCTTGGATGGGCCGGCCTGTTTCTGGATTGGCCCATATGAAGTTATGTGAAGGTTGGTTTAATGTGGGCCAATCAATCATACATCCAAATTAGGGCCGTGCATAAGTCAGGTTGGTTCGGGTCCATTCTAAACCCAGAATTGATCTGATGTTAATCGAGTTTAAAATTTAGACTCAAAATCAAACCAAATCAAACCAAACCGAGATTAATCGGTTTGGGCTAGTTTGGTTCCATGCCCTCTGTCGGGTCAGATCGGATCGGGTTTTATGGTGTGGGAAGTAGCTTCTTTATTTAAAAAACAAAAAAACAAGAATAATATTGTATCCTCAACTTTTTAATAATTAAATAATATATAAACCTATATTAGGAATAATGAAGTACAAATATCAATAGTTTAAAGACATATATGTAACATTTACAAACTTTGTTACATATATAGATCTAGTTTCGGTTCAGTTCTCGGGTTGGGTCGGGTCCAGAAAATACCAATCCATAAATTGAATCAAATTTATTAGTTTGATATTTTTTAAACCCATAATCGAACCAAACCTTGGACAAACTTGAATCAAACCAACCCATAGAGGCCGAGTTAGTTCGATTATTAAAATTTTCAATTCTTTTGTGCACCTCTAATCCAAACTACACATAACTACTCACCTAACTTATCGGATTGGATTGGACTTAGACCCAGAACCGGACCAAACATATCCCTAAAAGGCTTATGGTTAATCGGTTCCTTTAAGAGGTCTCTCCATTTTAGAAAAAATTATTCAGTGCTCCTAGAACATCACGTCATCCTTTCTCCTTCACTAGTGAGTTTCTTACCTAACACGGATCCACCAATATGTAAGTGGTGGAATAAGGGCACGTAGTTCTGCAGGAGCACTAAATAATTTCTCCCATTTTAGCGAAAAAAACTCATCACAACTTACAAAATGCAATATATATTATTAGTAGCCCTACTCCTATTTCATCATCCTCAAGCTTGCTTATTAAAGCTCCCCATAAGAAAAAAAAAAAAAAAAAACTCTAGCATCATTTTCTTGCTGTGGTAGAACCTTGCATCTAAATATGAAATATGAATACATAAACAATGTAAGAATAACAGTGAGAATTATGCTACAATAGGCATAGCAATCTTAATTACATAGTACAACTAAAATCTTAGTCCAAATGAATTAACAAAGGATGAAAATATACAAAGTTTTATCCCACAGGGCAAAAGGAGAACAACACCACAACAAAGCAAATCACCGTATCATTCACCCAATCAAAGACCAAAAAAAAACAAAGAATACTTGAAAGGGGAGGCATTTGGTCATAGCTTATATATCACCACCTCCAAGAAGAGGAGAGGAGGAGGCTAGAAATGCAGAAATTTAGATGCGGTATCTATCAAGCAGGGCCTTGAGAGGGATATGGTAGACTCTCCATGCATAGTCCTTAATGATGCAGCAATCTCGTGTTGGCTTGCCCCTAGGTCCGGGATGAACTGCTCCTTGGTCGACTGGTGATCTCCTGCGCTAAAACCCACCGGTGTGATGGGAGCCAATGGCCCTCCGATGTTCAAGTTAGATTCAAGGGGGTTCAAACGTAGGAGAGGAAAAATCTTCAGGGTTATGTGTATTGCATACCTGCGAAGGGGCCGAAGTTTTTCCCTTGTATGCTTGCATGGTGAGGGTAGGTGGTCCTTCCACGTGGCGGCTTCTAGTTGGAAGACCAGAACAGTAGTAGAGCACTTGAGTGGACCATCCCCACACTCCAAGATGGCGTGTGTTAGAGCGGTGTCAGGGGGGTGGGGATTGGTTGCAAGTACAGGCTCATACCCCTGATGTGTACCAGGGCGGCCGGTGTCAGAAAGGGGGCCCCCACCGGACTGGTCGGGGGCCAAACCGATCAGCGAGTAGTTACGAGCACCCACTCGGCTCTAAAAGGCGAGGACGATCATGAGAAGGACCCGGTCATGGAGCGGTTCCTCGCACTAGGCGTCGCTCCCAGTCAGGTCGGGGAATCCTCATCACCAGATGCCCCCAATTCATCTGGCCATCTATTCGGGGTCAGAGGAATTTCATCGGACGGTCTGACCACGGAACACGGAGCGCATTTGTAGCGAGGGTGATGCAATTATGGCAGGCGCCGTCCCGTCGTTTCGCTTGCCCCCACGTGGCGGCCAGAGATTAGTTGTCAGAAGTCAAAAAGACATGTCGCATCTTGATCGTTGATGTCCCGTCATCAAGGGCCATCTGGGCCGTTGATTTTAAAGGCGTGGGGGGAATTTTGTAAGTCAGTTGCCCCCAATTTCAGCCTCATTGCTTTTTACCAAATACGCAGAGAAAGAGAGAGAAACTCAACTCACTTTGCCGTCGCTGTCGCCTACGCCCCCACCGTCGTCTCCGTCGTTTTTGGCCAGCCAAAGGGTGCCATTCTCCTAGTCTCACCGCCGATTTGCTTCAAAAATCGCCGCCGGTGCTTCGAAACGTGGTAAGCTTCGCCCTCTGGTTGTATGTACTGATTTATTACCCGTTGTGCGTCCGTGTTTAAGGGAAGGGGCCAGATTCCCGACCTTTCGAGGTTTATTGACAGGGCGGAATTCTTAGAATTTGTTCTTGGGGATTTGTGTGAGTTGTTTAGGCCGGTATTCGATAAGATTGAGGGCTGTAGGCCTCTTGGGACTATGTCGAACCCAGAGGGGGTTAGTTCGGACTCAGAAGGGACCGGTTCCAATAGGTATCGAGTTGAGAAGCGCCGAACCCAGGAAGAGGCCTCTGTAGGGGGCTCCGAGGGGTTTCAGGGAGTTCCCGATTTGGGGGAGGTCGGAGCCGCTCACTCTGGAGTCAGGGAGGAATGGGACCAACCCATTGAGGTTGCTGCCCGAGCCGTGGAGGTCGAACCTGGAGAGGGGGAGGACGAGGATGGCCCCGGGTATGGAGCGGAGAGGGTTGTTTCCTCTCTCGATAGGGAGAAGGTCGCCACCCTTCGGCGAGTGTACCAGATCCCAAAAGGGGTAAGGTGTAAGGTCCCCAACTCTAGGGATCGGGCATGCTCGCCCAAGGAGGGGGAGATAGCGATCTTTGAGGGCGCACTGGCTGGCGGTCTTCGCGTACCGTTCCCTCGGCCAGTTAGAGAGATTCTACAGAGGTTGCGCCTCGCCCCCGGACAACTTTTGCCGAATGCCTGGGGAATCGTGGCGGGTTAAATGATCCTTTGGCAGATCGTCCATGAGAGGGACGTGACGCCAGAGGAGTTCTCGCATTGCTACAAGCTCGCCGAGCGCGGGAAGGGGTACTGGTACTTTTCAGGTCGGTCGACGAGGCTCGATCTGGTCGGCGAACTTCCTTCTTCACACAAGAACTGGAAAGACCGGTTCTTCTTCATTAGCGGAGAAGGCTGGGAGTTCTGCCCCTGGGAGACAGACTTCTCTGCTCGGATCCCCAGGCAATGGTGTCATCCGAGTAAGAAGGGTATGTTCTTTTCCTTGAGTCTTCCTCCCTTCTTGTTTAGTGTTTATTGCATGTGTCGCCCGTTCTGACTTGCTTGTCCTACGGGTGTCAGGTTGGGTTAAGCCCCTTCTGTTTGCTGAGCACAAGGCAGCTGTAGAAAAGATCCAAGAGTACGAGTTTCGGACCGCCAAGGACTTGGTATCTGTTGAGGCACTTGCCCTATACCTTTTGGGACCTGAACTGAGTAGAGAAGCCTTGGCTACAAAACATGAGAGGAATGAGTACTTTTTTATTTCCATTATACTGGTCGTTCTCTAACCCTTTTGGCTACTCCTTGCAGATAGCCAGTCCGCTACCGTTGCCCAGGCCAATACTGCCGCTGTTCAGCCCGGTCCCCAGACATCCAAGCCAACCTCCAAGCCAACCTCTGAGCAGGCCGAGATGAGTTTTGACATCAATTACTTGGCTAGAAAAAGGGCGGCGGCAGCCGGCGCTTCGGGATCGAAGCATCAGAAGACTGTCGAGGCTACCGAAGAGCTCCCCTCTCCCCCTCCTCTCCCGAAGAAGGCGTTCCCCCAAAAGGGGAAAGGCCAAGTTTCTGTGGTCGTCAGGCCTCCACCGGGGCATTCGGAGGGTTCTCAACCGAGGCGCGGCTCGGTCGTTCCGGCAGACTCCCAGGCTGGTGCTGGTCCAGCGGCTTCTGCCCCGACTAATGTCATCGACAGCTTGGACATGGCTTGGGAAAGGGCAGCAGAGGCGATAAGGCCGTCGGACATCATGAGATTGGCTAAGCATCCTAACTCGCAGTTGGTCAGGGACTCCAACCACGACTTGTTCAAGGTGTGCTTCTGTGGTTAGCTTTCTATTCTTCATCGTCTCTCATGTTATGTAAGTTCTAACCACTCGGCTTTCAGTCCCTTGCTAGGGTCATGGCTCTGGGTCATCGCCTGGGGACTTCAGAGAAAGCCCTCCAGGAGGAGAAGGCAGCCAGCTCGGCCCTCATCCAGGAGGTCCAGTCGCTGAAGGGCGATGTCTCGATCGCTCGTGCCGAGAGGGATTCTGTCCTAGAGGAGCTCCAGTCGGCTCGGGCCGACAATGAAAGGCTCGCCAGATAGGCCAACAAACTACTGTTGAGCTTCTCGGCTGAGAAGGCCAAAAGGTCCAAGCTGGAGAAGACTGTAGCAGCCCATGGCGAGGAACTCAAAAAGGCCATGGAGGAGGCCGTCGAGGAGTTCAAGAAAGTGGATGACTTCCAGGCCTTGTTGGAGCCCACCTTTCTCATGGGCTTCGAGTCGGCTTGGAAGCAGGCGTTCAAGAAGTATCCCGAGTCGGACTTCTCGACCCTGGATCCTCTCAACGGAATCGCACCTGTGGATGGCCAGGGTGCTACTGGCCAAGTGGCTGAAGAAGGGGCCGAAGCGAGTACTACTGGAGAAGGCCAAACCGCTGAGGTTCAGCCGGAAGCCATTGCTGGTGATGAGGTTGGCGATGCTCAGCGCGCCGACGTTGAGGGACAAACTGCAGAGCACGCTCAGGCTTGAAGGCGGCTCGGGTCCACCTGTTGTTTTTCTTTTTTTTTTTTTTTTGTTTTTGTAATAGGCGTCTTGCCTATGTACATCTGATATCATCAATGAAATTACCTTTTGCTTTTAAACTATGTGCTTGCTATATTTTTAGAACGTTTGCTTGGAGTGATTTGTAGATGTCTCTGTTCGGCCCTCGGCCAAGGCCTTCCGGTTCTGCCCGGCACTTGGCCGAGCAAATTTTATTTTTGTGCCTTGGCCAATTAAGGCCCTCTAGATCTGCTCGGCACTTGGCCGAGCAGATTTTATTTCGTGCCGAGCAGATTTTATTTCTGCGCCATGGCCAATTAAGGCCCTGGCTCTGCTCGGCACTTGGCCGAGCAGATTCTATCTCTGTGCCATTGCCAATTAAGGCCCTCTGGCTCTGCTCGGCACTTGGTCGAGCAGATTCTATTTCTGTGCCATTGCCAATTAAGGTCCTCTGGCTCTACTCGGCACTTGGCCGAGCAGATACTATTTCTGTGCCATTGCTAATTAAGGCCCTCTGGCTCTGCTTGGCACTTGGCCGAGCAGATTTTATTTCTGTGCCATTGCTAATTAAGGCCCTCTGGCTCTGCTCGACACTTGGCCGAGCAGATTTTATTTCTGTGCCATTGCCACTTAAGGCCCTCTGGCTCTGCTCGACACTTGGCCGAGCAGATTCTTTTTCTATGCCATTGTCACTTAAGGCCCTCTGGCTCTGCTAGGCACTTGGCCGAGCAGATTCAATGTCGATTCCACGCAAGTAGATAAATTCAAGGTCGATACATGTGGACAATTAGCTGAACAGTCGCTTTTATTGATATTCTCGAGAGTTACAAGTGGGAGCCTTTCAAGAGTAGTATTTCCTAAGGTGTTCTGCGTGCCATGGGTGCGGAAGCTCCTTGCCCTCTGAGTTCTTCAGCCTATACGTCCCCTTCCTTGTACTGCTGATCACCTGGTGGAGTCCTTCCCAATTGGGCCAGAGCTTACCTTCTCTGGGATCCTTGGTAGACTGGTTGACTCTCTTTAATACAAGATCCCCGGTCGCGAAGTCTTTTGGTCGAACTCTGGAGTTGTGGTACTAGCGCATCTTCTGCTGGTAAGATGCCACTCTCATAACTGTCTGTAGCCTTCTCTCCTCCAACAGATCTAAGTCCACGTTCATGACCTCGCCGTTGATCACGGGGTCGAACTGCACCGTTCTGGGACTGGGGAGGCCGATCTCTACCGGGATCACGGCTTCCGTGCCGAAGGTAAGGGAGAACGGCGTCTGACCAGTGGACACTCTCTCCGTCGTTTTGTAGGCCCAGAGGATGTTGTGGAGCTCTTCTGCCCATAAGCCCTTAGACTTCTCCAACTTCGTCTTGAGGATCTTCAAAAGGGACCTGTTGGTGACTTTAACTTTGCCATTCACCTGAGGGTGCTCGAGGGACGAAGCATGGTGGCTTATCCCTAGGTCAGTGCAAAATTTTTTGAACTGTCTGCCTTTGAACTGCTTCCCGTTGTCTGTGATGACGACCTTGGGGATTCCGAACCTGCACACAATATTCTGCCACAAAAACTTCTTCATCTTCTCCTCAGTAATTGTCGGTAGGGCCTCTGCCTCCGCCCACTTCGTGAAGTAATCGATCGCCACCACTGCAAACTTCATCTGTCCCTTGCCGAGTGGCAACGGACCCACAATGTCGATCCCCGACTGGGCAAAGGGCCAGAGAGTCTAGATTGGGGTCAGCTCTTGAGAGGGCAGTCTCGGAATGTTGGTGAACCGTTGGCACTTGTCACATTTCTTGACGAATTCCTGGGCCTCTCTCTCCATGGTGGGCCAATAATAGATCGTTTGTAATATCTTCTTGGCGAGGGACCGACCGCCAGAGTGGTTCCCGCAGACCCCCTTGTGGACCTCCAGCATTATATAGTCTGGTTCTTCCTCATTGGCGCAACGAAGCAGCGGCATGGTGTGCCCTCTCTTGTATAGTATCCCGCCTTGTATGAGGTACCTGCCCGATTGGTATTGAATCTGCCTCGCCTCATTCCGGTCCTCAGGCAGGATTCCATTCTCTAAGTAATTTCTGATCTGGTTCATCCACGAGGATTCGGGCACAATCTGGTCGACTTCCGAGCTCTGGATGCTCGGTGAATCAAGAATCTCGATCGGAATGTTCGGGTCAGGCTCATTGGACGAGGCTATTCTGGCCAGTCGGTCTGCCTCTTCATTCCCCAATCTCGGGACGCGTTCTAAGAGTACCTTCGTGAATCTCCTAGCTAGGCTTTTCGCCACTTGGCAGTATTGTTTCATGTTGTCCTCCCTTGCTTCGTACTCTCCCTGAACCTGCTCCACCACGAGCTGAGAGTCGCTTCTGTGAAACCCTAATCTCATATTTTTATAATTAGTTGAATTGCATCGTAAACGTAGTTAAATTAGTTTATTTAATTTAATTTACATCTATTGCATGGTTAATTATAAATTGTGTGTGCCACTTGTATCATTTTATTAGTGGTAAGTTAAATGGTTAAATGGTGAAACATTGGTGAGTGGGTATAATAAGTAAATGTATAAAATACCTAAAATATAATAAGTGGGTGTATAAAATACCTAAGGGGGGTGAGATATATAGTATTATGTTTCTATTGAAGTTAATTGAGAGGAAGGGAGGGTGTCGGTGGAGAGAAAGGGAGAAAGATGACAAGAGGGGACAAGAAGGCAAATGAAGAAAGAAAAGGAATAAAAAGAAAGGAAAAAACAAGAATGGTGAGGAGTGAGTGGTTAGCATGATGGGAGGGAGAAGAGAGGAAAGATAGCTGCCATTATAGAGAGAGAGAGAGAGATATAGAGTTATAGAGAGAGAGAGAAGCTTGAAGAGAGAAGGAGCAATCGGTGGAAAAGAGGAAGAAGAAGGAAAGAAGGGAAAAATCTAAGGAAGCTTTCTTGCACTTTGTTTTCCTCATCTAAGGTGAGTATCATGCTTGTTTCATCTTATTTTCTCTAATTATTACATGTTGTATGAATCATGCCATGGAAGGAAGAGGATGGAGGTGAGATCTTCCATGGTAAAAACTTAGAATCACCCATGGCAGCCCTAACAGAGTATTCTCTATAAAAATGCTACTGTTTAGAGACATTTCGACCTAGCTAAAAATTTTATTTGTGGCTGAATTTTTGAACACTGTAAGTTAGAGTTATGAGGATCATTTGGGCTTTGGATTCACTTAAAAATATTGTAATTTCGAATTATGGTGAATTTTTGAAATGGGACTGTCCCTGCAGATTTTTGATGCCCAGATCTGTAACCTCTGGTTTAACAGAGCATTCGACCAAGTTAGAGTAGCCCAAAAATTATGAAATTTTTACTGTATCTAGTATAAAGGTTGATGATAATCTGTACCAAATTTCAGATCATTTAGATGTCGTTTACCTATGTTATTAATTTATCAAAGATAGACTATTTACTGCTGAATTCGAGTTTCTGCAACACTGCCCTGTATTTGAAAATACCAAATAAATACTTAGGCATGTTCAAAAAATGTACAATTTGGTCTGGATACTCTTTGATATGTCTAGTTGGTATTTCTAAAGTTTTAGAATTTTTGGGCATAAGCCCACGAAGTTATGTCCAGATTATGAAGCCTGTGTCAGTTTTGGCAGATTAGAGGACTTGACGTATTTTGGTATTTTTCAACTCTAGCTTTACATTGGGAGTGTGATTGAGATTAGCATATAGTAGTTCTAATGTATAATTTCAGTGTTATAACTTGTTTGTGTAGACATTATAGCTATGATTATCGGAGTATACATTGAGTTTCATAAACTAATACGGTTGTGGTGATAGGAGCTAAGGGAGAGCAAGATCCTTCAACGTTAACCCCGAAGTAATCTTTGACATAGTGTGTGTGCGGTGACAGGTGGGATCATAGGATAATCTTATTCATATAGAAGTGAATATATATATTGCTTGTGTTATTATCTATCTTGGTATTAATTGTGGAATTGTGAGATTTTGAGATAATCTTATTCATGTTAAATGCATTGTGAATTTTTTATATGTATAATGGTGGTGAATGCATATGAGGTGTTGAAGGTGTTTATATATGAGGTGAAATTGATATTATTTAAGAAGTTCTGTGGAGACATTGATGATTTTATATACATGGTGGCATTGCATACCATTCATATTGTATGCCTTGCATTGCACTGGAGAGAGTTAACCACGGTGGGTTAACCAAGGCTTAGTCACAGTGGACTAGCCTAGGGGTGCCACGGTGGGCATTCCTTGATAACGCGCTATCAATATATTGGGCCAACGTTATCTAAAATTGCGCGCACATGTGGGTGATACATGCATTGCATTGAGACATCCATGATATAGATATATATTAATCATTTCTACATGTATGCATTTGAGTGCTTATTATCATTCTTTATGAGTTTGATTATCTGTCGTGAGCATGTTGACAATTAGCTCACACCCACACAGACTGTCTTGACAGATAACTTGAAGATGACGTTTTGGTTCACTGCAGTCTTGGTTCTTGCCGTGGTGACAATCATGTCGATGTCAGGATGTCGAGTCACGGGGCTTGGGACAGTTTCATTGTCTTACTTTCAGTTTCATGGTTGTATTTTATATAGACGTTGGGTTTTGGTATTATGTTTTAACTTTGTATAATGGTAAAGAATTTTGTGAAAGGATGTTGATTATTTTCCAGTGGTAATGTATTCCTTTGGAGAGTTTATTATATTTTCCTCATTGTATTGTTTATTCCACTGCGTTCTTTTATTTTTGAGTATGGGTTAAGGTGTCATTCGCAGGTACGGTGACCTGTGCGATCACGCCTCACCTAATGTGACATAATTAATGTCTAATTGGGTTAGGGGTGTGACAGCTTCGAACTACTATATGTTCTGCCCCCATTCGCCGAGCCATTCTGAGATCGGCAATGAGTGCTTCGTATTCGGTGACGTTGTTGGTGGCAGAGAACTTGAAGCGGAGCGCATACTCTATCTTGTGGCCGTCCGGGGTGACGAGGACCACGCCGACACCACCGGAATCGTGAGTGGACGAACCATCAACGTTCAGGACCCAGTTGCTGTCTGGCAGATCGGCTTCAGGGGTGGCAAGGGGTGGGTTAGTGAATTCTACGATAAAATCCACAGCCACCAGCCTTTGATCGCCTGTCAGGGTCGATAGTGGATGTCGAACTGGCTAAGTTCAACGGACCATTTCACTAATCGCCCTGACATCTCGGGCTTGTGTAGTATGGTCTTCAGTGGCTGGTCGGTGAGTACCACAATCGTGTGGGCTTGGAAATAGGGCCGCAGGCGCCGAGCTGCTGTTACCGGTGCGAGGGCCATGAGTTCCATCTTAGGATACCGTTCTTCCACTCCATGCAAGGCATGACTAGTGTAGTAGACCGGCTTTTGGATCCCTCCTTCTTCTCGGACAAGGGCTGAGCTCACTGTTATTGTCGATATGGCCAAATAGAGGAACAACTCCTCCCCCGGGACGGTTCGGCTGAGCAGTGGGACTGAGCTCAGGTATTGTTTGAGTTGACCAAAGGCTACTTCACACTCCTCGTTCCATTCGAACGCCTTGCGTAAGATCTTGAAGAACGGCAGACACTTGTCCGTGGACCAAGAGATGAACCTATTCAGGGCAACAACACGTCCCGCCAGCCTCTGAACATTTTTCGTCGTTCTGGGCGCCTGCATGTCGATGATGGCTTAAATTTTCTCCGGGTTGGCCTCAATCCCCCTCTGTGACACCATGAAGCCCAGGAACTTGCCCGAGGCGACACCGAAGGCACACTTGGCGGGGTTAAGTTTCATCCGGTACTTGCGGAGCATCTGGAACGTCTTTTCAAGGTTCCGCAGGTGGTCGGTGGCCTGCTTGCTCTTCACCAACATGTCATCCACGTAGAACTCCACATTACGGCCAATCTGTGACTTGAACATGAGGTTGACCAACCGCTGGTATGTGGCCCCTGCATTCTTCAACCCGAACGGCATGACGTTGTAGCAATAGAGCCACCGGTTTGTAATGAAGGTCGTGTGCTCCCGGTCATGCTCCGCCATCCGGATCTAGTTATACCCTAAAAAAACATCCATAAAGGTTAGCATTTCATACCCAGCGGTAGAGTCGACGAGGAGGTCGATGGTTGGTAGTGGAAAACTATCTTTGGGGCACGCTTTGTTCAGGCCGGTGAAATCAACGCACATCCACCACTTCCCGTTGGACTTCTTCACCATGACAACGTTGGAGAGCCAAGTGAGGTAGTGTGCTTCCCTGATGAACTTTGCCTACAGCAGCTTCTCCACTTCTTCAGCAACTGCATCGTTCCTGTCCGGTGCAAAGTTCCTCCGCTTCTGCTTCACCGGCCTAGCCTCAGGGTTGATATTCAAGTAGTGGGCCGCTACTCAGGTGTCAATCTCGGGCATGTCTTCGTGAGACCAGGAAAATACGTCGACATTGCTTCTCAAGAACTCCCGTAGCTGTTGCTTCAACTCCTCGAGTGCAGCAGCCCCTATCCTCACCGTTCTGTTCTGCTCTTGTTGCTCGACCAGGACATCTTCAAGATCTTTTGCCGGCTCGCCCCTTCTTACCTCCTCCTCGTCCCTCAACTCGAGCTCTTCGATGACCAAGGTCTCCCTGTTAGGTTGTCCTTTGAGGGAGGCCATGTAGCATTCCCGTGCTTCCTTCTGGTCACCTCTTGCGCACCCGACCCCAGTGTTGGTTGGGAATTTAATCCGAAGATGGTACGTAGAGGCGACCACCTTAAACTGGTTTAGGGTCGTTCGACCAATGATGGCATTGTATGCAGAAGAGCAATCCACAACCAGGAATTGCACCATCTTTGTCGTCCGGTGTGGCTCTTCTCCAAGGGTGACTGGTAGGGCGATGGATCCGAGAGGGACCACCCGATCTCCCGTAAAGCCGACTAGAGGGCAGTTGACTGACTTTAACTTCTCTTGGCCGATCTTCATCTTCTCAAAGGCCCCCTGGAATAGGATGTCCACCGAGCTCCCACTGTCGACTAGGATTCACCAGGTTTTGAAGTTGGAGATCACCGCTGAGACGACTAGGGGGTCATCGTGCGGTTGGTGCAGCTCGGCGGCTTCTATTTCTGTGAATGTGATTGCGGGGCCTTCAGTCTTCGTCTTCTTGCTGGCCGCCCCGGCCAGCATAACTTCTGTTTCGGTTCGGATGTCCCAAATGTGTTTCTTCCTCACCGAAGAGGACTCCCCTCCTCCAGCGAATCCCCCAGCAATAACCCTTATCTCTCCAATGGGCTGGGTCATTGTTTCAGTTCTTACTGGGTTGTGTCGTTCCGCCCGTGCTTGGTCTAGACCGGCCACATAGCGGCTAAGCCTCCCCCGTTTGATCAGATCTTCGATCTGCTGCTTCAGATCAATACAATCCTCCATGTTGTGACCATGATCGCGGTGGAATTGGCAGTAGCGCCTCTTGCTCCTCATATCCGAAGGTGTCTTTAAAGGCTCAGGCCACTTCAAGTCCGGATCGTCCCTGATCTCCATCAGGACATCCTTCAGCTTCGTCATTAGGGGGGTGAACGTTTGGTCGAGGCCACGGTAGTACTCTCGTCTCTCTTCCCCCCTGTTCCTCGATCGGTTACTATTTCTGCTCGTCTTGGTCTCCCTCTCATCGTTCGAGGTGCCGCTCGACCTCTTCTTCTCCAATCACGAGCTGCCTCCTTCATCATTATCTCGCTTCGCACTCATGGCGTCCTCCACATTCATGAACTTCTCAGCACGAACCATCAACTCTGCCATGTCCTGGGCCGGTCTCTTTGATAAGGAAAAGAGGAGTTTCCCACTTCTCAGGCTGCTCATGAACACCGTGACGGCCACCTTGTCATCCACGTCGTCCACTGCCAACGTCTCTTGGTTGAACCTCCCAACATACTCCCGTAGTGTCTCCTCCTTCTTCTGCTTCACCGTCAGCAAGTATGCCGCAGGCCGTCTTTGCCGTTGGGCCCCGATGTAGTGGCTCACAAAAAGTTTACCGAGTTCCTTGAAGGTGGAGACCGTCGCCGGCTTTATCTTGTTAAACCAAGTTCGCGCCGAACCCTTCGGCGTGATGGGAAATGCTCTGCACATGATCTCGTCCGGCACCGCTTGCAGGTGCATGAGTGCTCTGAATGTCTCCAGATGGTCCATCGGGTCCTTGGAACCATCGAACATGTCCAAGGTTGGCATTTTAAACTTTGAGGGGAGTGAAAATTCCATCACCTTCTGCGTGAAGGGGGAGGCCGTTTGGCCAATGAGGGCGTCGACGGTGTTTGGAGTTTTTGCTTCCATCGCTGCTAACACTCCTGCCATTTGAGCTTGCATGGCTTTCAGTTGCTCGTCCCAAGCGTGGGTGCTTTCCGGTTTGTCGCCTACCATCTGCGTCCTCGATGGAATGGCGTGGCTCGTTTGTGCTTCGTCGATGTTGGGCTCGCGGCGAAGTAGAGGGTCCTCAACTCGCCCTCCATTGCCATTTTCGCCGCTGTTGGGGAGGACAGACGGATCCTTGTCGACCTCCTGCTCCTGTTGTTCTTCGGCCAGCAGGTTGGGCTGTGGTGGAATCTCTGGTGGAGGAGGAGGAGAGTGGTTTCGTTGAAGTAACTCCGCATTCTGACTGACCAGCTGTTGCATGCGGACCATCATGTCAGCCACTGTCTTCTCCAAAGCGGCTATCTTTTCTGCATTAGAATCGGCCATCGAAGTTCCTTGAGGGAGGGTGCTAATCCCAGACCTGGTTAAGACCATGAAATGTCACGAGAAAAGTCGATTCCCACAGACGGCGCCAGCTGATGATGCAACAATCTCGTGTTGGCTTGCCTGCAGGTTCGGGATGAACTGCTCCTTGGTCGACCGGTGATCTCCTCTGCTACCAATTATTTTATTTAACACTACATTTTCTCACTCGTGGACACTGGATATCACATACATTTATTACTGTGCATCCTACTATGTTGTGTCTAGCAACGAAAATATTGCCAATAAATAGAATTATGTATAGCATTGAGGAAAGGGTTAGTCTAGGGTAATGGCTCCCACACCCATATTATGAGGTCATGGGTTTAACTTACTTTCTTTCTTTTTAAGATTTTAACCCTCAAATATATAAAAAAAAAAAAAATAAAAGAAAAAAAGAAATTATATATAGTATTACTCTCAAGCCAATAAGATTTTTTCCTTTTAGTTAAAGGGGTAAAATTAATCCAGTAGTTGGTAAAAATTTTCTTGTTTTGGTCAATGGTACAAGTTTCAATCATACTGCATTAGGTTCCAATGCAAGCTTATAGACAAAAAGCAACGAATCAAAGCTGTAGCATGCCCCGTGACCCGTCTGCATTTGCGTACGTACACACCAGATGGTTTGTTTGTCATATATGTTCATTATTTACTCCCTATATTCTTAAATCCTACTCATATTAGGCCATAATAGGCCAATGGTGCCCGCCAAAATTTCAGTGTGCCAATAATCTGTTTTGAGTTTAATTTTAATACACTATTAACTGACAATATTTTTGCAACAAATAAGTAAGTACCACAATGCTCTACGTGTGTGATGAAGTTTAAGTTCAACCTAGAAGAAAAAGACTCAATTACTTGTGTAAAATGTTTTTGGTATGATTATACTGTATTTCATTGGACCGAAAATCACATAACCCCCTTGTGGTTCAAAATTAAACCTATAACTCTCTCTTTTATAGTTTGAACTTAATTACAAAATAGATGAAAATCATTAAAATTAACAACAATTGTTTCATAAGAGCTTTTTTGTCATTTCATATTCCCAAGATCATAAAAAATAATTTTACCATTTTATGTTAAAACAAAGAGTTAACCTTTGTATGGACAATTCTGTCATTTTACTAAATTAGTCACGATCTCATTCAATTTGCAAGTAAGACCAAACTACAAGAATTATGTGTTCACTTTTGAACTACATAATTTGTATAATTTTTGTTCAAACTACAAGAAAATAAAATGTATTTATCCAAAAGTTATGTACCGATAATGTATTAAAATTAAACACATTTTTCTTTATAGTCCTGTAGAACGAGTCAACCTTTATGTTTTCAGCTTCCCCCCAACCAAAACAAAAAATAATAATAATAAAGTAAACTACACACGAGAATGTGACTTTTAAATCATTTTCATGCAATAAATTTTCTCAGAAACAAGATTTTCATGAAATTGCTAATTCAAATTTCAGGCACAATTTACTAAAGAAAAAAGAATGAATTAACTTTCAATCACTATCAAACGGAAAACAATGCTCAAGATCCTTCAATCAATCTGTTGACTTTTCATAACACTAGCTGACTTTTTTTTTTTTTTTTTTTTTTGTCTTCTTCCCTTTTTGTTTTTGGCAGTTATCATGGTGGGCACCCTTAATGAGAAGAAGAGCTGGGATTGTGAAATGTCCCCATCAATATCTCAAGGTGGTCGAATTGGTTGGATGTTATGGCTGTGCAATTGATTTTGAACTTGCCTTGTTTTTCATTGAGAATGCTATCGCACTGAAGAAAATTATCATTCACCCCACTAATCAAGTTTTGGGGGAGAAGCAACGCGATTTCAAGGCAGAACAGGCTGCAAGAAATCGTGCCAAGCAGCAGCTTGAAGCAATAGTGCCTTCAAGAGTTGACTAACGCTCCGTTGAAGTTTAAATTTTTGGTAAAAAAAAAGAGGTGACAGAAAATGAAACAAAATAAAAAATAATTTTGTTTTATTTTTCATCATATTTTTTTTGTATAAAAAATTTAAGTTCCAAATGAAGCATTAGTGATTGTTTAATATTTTGATTAATGCTATGGTTTTTGCATTGTTTGTGACATCTGTATAATTATTATGATAAGATTATGAGAATGAAAAATTTTATGCGTATAATTGTTTATTGTAAGATCTGTATAATTAGATTCGTAATATTTAAAATAAAATCAATTCATCAGCCTGATTGCGGAAATCAATAGATATCAAGAACGGTAAATTTTTTCCTTAGGAGAAAACGATTTCAGTATGAGAGAGAAGGGACAAGACTAAAAAAATTAATGGGACAATTTTTTCTTTTTTTTTTGGATGGTGTGGGCGGAAATACAATGGGTTGTACGTCCTGAACTTGTTAAATGGATAAAAATAAAAAATAAAAAGGGTGGAGAAACTATAAAAGAGGAGAGAGAAAATCATTGCCTTAAATTAGTACGGTAAAACGAATTAAATTACTCCACTTCGGCTCGTTAAAAGCTCGTTTAAGATCAGCTTATTATGTAAACAAATTAAGTTTGAACACATTTTAAAATTTCTTAATTTTATAAGCTTAGCTTGATAAACTTATATACACTTAAAAATTCAAGTTACTAGATATCAGCTCTATTAAAATTCGTTTGAACTTGACTCAAAAGTTAAATAAATTAAGCTTGAACACATTTTCAAACTCGTTAAAGTTATCAAACCAAACTTGAACAACTTCTGTTTGGCTCGACTCGGCTCGTTTATAACCCTACCTTCAATAAAAAGAAAGGGCAGAACTATTGTGTGGTGCGGCTGCTGCCTACAACTGCAAACTGAGCTCCTTAATTACCCGAACCAATTGAATAATGAGGTTCCTAATGACATGGACCAATTAAATACATATTGTGCAGTGTACACATCTAATTAATGTTGTAATTAGAGTCATTAGTAAAGTCTCTTACTAGAAAAAAAAAAAAAAAACAAAAAAGGAAGGTTTCATTTATGTTTGAACTAGATAATGTTTGATTTCACAACATTGTGGGCTGTGGCCCGTGGGCATTCGAAAGCTAGAGTAATCTAATGCTTTTTCCGAGAAATTTTTTTTAACATTTATTATTAATATGTTTACCTCCCCTATTAAAGTTTATAGTTCTAATTAAGGTTGTTAAATTATGTTTTTACCCCTTTCTCTATTAAGTTTAATTGACACTTGTCCCTTTATACGAAAAAATTTTTGTTAATTGTCATTACCTCTCTTAGGATGCAAGTGGACCATTTTATACTCTTCTCACTTCTCGCTCCATAACGAGAAAAATATTGATCATAATCGTTGTACTAATGTGGTGTAATCGGGAAATGATATGCAACCATATATATAACTATGCTAAATTTTAATTATCAGGATTTCATTTTGTTTCAGGTAAAAATATTTAAATTTTATACCCAACCTTCTTGATGATTAAGACTTACATGGTTATGTAACTTTGATTTATTGGTTTGTTGTACTAGGTTAGTATAATGATATGATACAACAGTTGTATCCAATATTTACTCATATTTAACCACTCCCACTGCCGCTTCACTTCAACAACCTATCTGGTATAGCTTCACTTCAAAAATATTTTAATTAGGTTTTGATTAAGGGTCCATTCGGTATATCTTATTTCAAAAAAAATTTATTTGACTTTTTTGTCTTATAACAATTTGAGCAGAAATCAAATGGCTCTCCTACGGTTTAAAAATAAACATATAACCTGCATGTGGTTTGGAATTAACTATAATATGGATGAAAACCTTTAAGAGTTAATGATGATTCTATATAGTAATATTTTTGTTATTTTATCTTTTTAAAATGTAATACAAAAAAGACGATTTTGTCTCTTATGTCAAAATAAAGAGTTGTCATTTGCTAGGATATTTTTGTCATTTTTTCAAATTTGTCTTGGTTACATTAACTTTGTAAATAAATTCAAATTAAAAGAGAATTTGTATATTTACTTTTGAACCAAAAAGGAATAATTCGTTTCTCGCTCGAACCTCAATTGGGTAAAAAAGAAAAAAAAAACGTAATGTAGAGGTGGGAGTCTAAATAGATGAGAGAGATATGATGGGGATGGTAGGTGGGCGGCAGAGGTGATTGATGTCGTTAAATGATGCTGATGAGTAATTGGTGGAGTCTTTTGTATTGAAATTGTAGAGAGAGAGAGAGAGATAAGGAAACATGGTGAGAGAAAGCGAAGGGAGAGAGGAAGATGAAGTAGTGGCACAACTATGGCATGAGATGGCGAGGGAAAAGGCGAAGAGAAAAAGGGGCGAGGGTAGGATGACTACAGGTCAGGTACAAAAACAATTTGCTTAAAACCTAGTGTGATCCTATTGGAACAAATTTAAATGGGGATTTTAAGGCGTATCTAAAGGCACTATCTTTATAACGTAATTTACTTCCACTACTCTAAGTTTACTGATGAGTTACAGATAAGATCGTTTCCAGGATACAACAAAGTTACTGATCCAAAATTCTATAGTTAGCAAAACTTAAAGACTCCCACGAAATTCTTAAGTTACAATTAATTAATTTGAGAGAGACTTCTAACATATGTATAGACTTATGTGCCTTATTAGAGAAAGACGTACCCCTACCAACAGACACATTAACTGCCAGTGTCTATTCGTTTGAAAAACAACGCACATGTTCGTCGAATAAATTAGAACCGTTGATCAAGCGATCAAAAATAAAAAATCAACCAATGATCTCTAATGAACCTCGCTTGTGCGTGCTAAGTGCAATCGCGAAATATCTCATGATGTGTATTTATTATTATACCAGGCATCCATTGGGCTTGAAGCTCATATTTATCTATTTGGTTTGTAACTTACCTAAGTGTACATGATTGGTTGACTAATAAATACCCAACTAAATGTTGATACATTTTCAATGTGGGACAAAGAATACAATCAAACAAGAGACAAAAGTCTTGACAGATCCTAATAAGAAAAGCCTCCCAACACTCCATCCTATATTTGTTTGGGTTAAACCCTCTAATCTCATCTTCATTTATGTTCAAATTTGGTAGGATCAGGTTAGATTTCTCCCAATTCTAGTATTGGACTGTTGCTAATAATTAAGAATAGAAAATTATTATTTTTACAAAAAATTTATACAAAAATATCCACCAAAATAATATAACAGTGATAATGGTAATTTTATAATTAAAGCCATTATGTTAAGTATTTTGTCTTGAAGTGAAAAGTACAATGTTATTAAAGCATCATTCTGTATGAATTTTTTATTTATATAACATCATCTTTAAAAATATTAAGTGTGACATGTTGTGTTGTTGTGTAGTTTATGTAACCATGCTTGTTGCGTGTTGCTGTAACTAATGATTTGGTGTGTTGGGGAGCATAGAGATGGTTGCGGTGGCGGCATTGAAGCTATACATCTCTTTTCAAAGGTGTCGGGAGGGCCGTAACAATGATCGTGGGCCGGATGATCAGCAGCTTGTGTACTTATCAAACAGATTTTGTTAGTTTATTTACTAGTTACCTTACAAGTTACATGTCATTCACTTGATGGACACCTAAGATCAGATCTTAAAGAAGCTTGAATATCAAGCAAAGATCTAAGTGCTTAACACATCTGTATATGTGTCTATAAATAGTAAAGTGAATATTGAAGGAAATGACATAACTGAGAAGAGAAGAGAGAGAGATGAAAGAAACTAAATGAGGGACTCGTTGAGTAAGCTCCAAGCTTACATGGCGTCCTCAACGGAGCTTCATGCTGGGTGCCAGGCTTAGAAGACGGCTAGGCTGAAGAAGAAGGACACGCAAGAAAACACCATGGTGCACGAGACTGGATGGTATATAAATTCAAATCATGCTAAATTCTAATCATCAGGATTTTATTTGTTTTAGGTAAAAGTATTTAAATTTTATACCCAACCCTCTTAATAATTAAGACTTGCATGGTTATGTGTCTCTAGTTTATTAGTTTGTTGTACCCAGGGTGGAACTCTGGGGAGGGTGTCATTTGTCACGAGTTTAGATCTTAAGCTCCTCAAACTTGTGCGACCTTAGACATCTTTCCCTCAAAGACCTTAAGTAAGGCTTGCCGAAAAATACCGAAAGAAAGGCTTAAGAGTAAGTGAGCACAAAGTGAGCAAGAGAGCTTTGTGAGAGAACTTGGATAATGCTTCTATTGCTTAAAACTTGGATGCTCTCAAATGAATGCTCTAACCTCTTTATATTAGCTTTTCACCTTCTTAATGAACGGTGGGGATCAACTTGACCTAAGGGTGGAAATTTAATCTCTAGAACTCTCTAGATATTTACAATTATAAAATTTCTTAAGGAAGTCATCCCCCGTTGTTCTATAATCTTCTACACCCTCCCTTATATCTACAAATGTAAAAAAGATTCTAAAAATCTACTCAAAGCCCTATGTGATAGAATGCTCGTGAATAGCTTAGAAGGATCTAAACTTTTGGACTCCTTGGCATCCCACATGGCCGCTCTATGGGTGCCATTTTGGTGGTTGTGACACATGGCACCCCAGATTTTGAATAATCTTTATATACAAAGATTTATTCTATGGCACCCCCATAATTTGAAACCCTCATTAGGGCTTTAATTCAATAAAAAAATATTATTCTTCTAAAAATTTTATACAAAAAACTCAAGTAGAATGATTTGGTGATGAAATTTTTATAATTAAGAGCCATTATAATGGGTGTTTTATCTTAAAGTTAAAGCATATGATCAAACCATAATAGTACACAAGTCATACATAAATTTTTTTGTTTGTATAGTATTATCATCTAATAAAATATTAATTTTTATAATCAACTTTAGGTTCTGTCCTTCTTTTTTCTATATGTCTTAACTCAATAAAATTATGAGTCAATGGGGTTTTTTTTGTCTATCAATCCAACAACCTATTAACTTATTTACAGAGTGATCATTCTTGTTTTAGTTTTTTCTGTAATTATAGAACAATTTTTTTCAGAAATGAATATTGTCAAAACTATATTTTGTGAAAAAATTAAAGGAGGATTTACTCAAGACTCTTTGATTTTGCACATGGAAAAGGAAATTGTCATAAAGTTTAACAATAACTAATCATAGAATTCAAAAAATTGTTGAGTTCTACTTTAACAAATGATTAAGTTGAAATGTACTAAGAAACAATTAATCTAATTCATATTTTGCTGAGGTTGAATTGTAATTATAGAACAATTTTTTTCATAAACGAATATTGTCAAAACTATATTTTGTGAAAAATTAAAGGAGGATTTACTCAAGACTCTTTGATTTTGCACATTGAAAAGGAAATTGTCATAAAGTTTAACAATAATCAATCATAGAATTTAAAAAATTGTTGAGTTCTACTTTAACAGATGATTAAGTTGAAATGTACTAAGAAACAATTAATCTAATTCATATTTTGTTGAGGTTGAATTGAAATTGGTTTTATTTTCATGTAGAGATTTAGTCTTGCATATTTTTGAACTTAGAAATGTGCAAAAAAAAATATACTAAATATAATGATTATATCAATAGGAAAAAATTTGTGTTTTAAATTTTGGCATCCATGTATCCAAAAAAAAAAAAAAATTTGGCACTCCTAAATCAAAATCTTGGTTCTATCCTTGGTTGATAGATCCACAACTTCCCATTTCTCTCTAAAATGGGATATCTCTTTCTACAATCCCATTTTAGCGTATAGATAATATATTTTTAATCTCATATCTTTTTGAAAAATAAGAATATTACTATCATTTTGGTACATGATCGGCCATGGTGGATTGTTTAATCTCACATCTATCACTATACTAAGTGGTATTTATTTATGTACTACTACAATATAATATGAGTATTATAGTCCTTTCGGTATAGAATTTTGTTTTTTCTCCCACAATTCGTCTCTTATCAGCTTCTTACTTTCCCTAGCCGGCTCTTAAACCTTTTATAAAGCTTCTAAACTCTTCCTATTAGCGTTGGGGAGGGGTTGACCAATAGTGCATATGGGACACATGCCATGATAAGAAATGACAGTGAGGCAGAAAAATTATATTGGCATTAGACATTCTTATGGTTGTAATATTTTGTGACAGATGTCACAAGTCGAACGCTTATCATTCAATACAAAAGCCTAAACTATTAGGTAGTGCGGTTTACCTCTCTTATATGACCCAAGACCTCCCTCCTTCTATTCAATGTGAAATCATGACATACTCTTCCACCTGAATCTGCGACGCTCTCGTCGCAGGTCGGACCACCATGCCTACTCCACTTGAGTACTTGGCATATAATCGAATCAGGAGTTGGGTTACTCTAATACCACTTATCACGGGTCAGACACTTGCCATCCAACCAAAAAGTCTAAGCTATTAGATAGTGTTGCTTACCCCCCTACCCCCTTATATGACCCAAGGAATGTGTGATCGTGACAAAGGCCACAGAAACCAATTTTCGGGGTCTTATTCATAGTTCACACCTCAAATGACAATATTACATTTTCTACTTGGGATAAATATTTTGGGGGTAAAATACATTTTTGCACGTTTGCACTTTACATCAAATCCCACTCAAGAAACACCCAAATTTTTTACAATATCACCCTTAGGTTTCTTGTGCAGAAGTACACCTCATGTGACAGCCCACCGATCCTTTTAACAGTCCAAAACAAAATTAAAATTGTAAAATATCCCTAAATCAGCTCATGTGAATGAGTATTAGAGGCGTTTGGGTGCCAAAATGGTATGAAAATATTTTTTTTTGCCCTTAAAAAAGTTCCACTAAGATGCACGTGACATTTGACTGTCAATTTCACTAACAGAAGCTTACAGGAGGATAACATTGCAACAAATTAAAAGTACAAGGGTTTGATTATTATAATTAAAAGTGCAAATCTTAAAGCGAGATTCAGTGTAAAATACAAGAGTGTAAAGTGTATTTTATCCATATTTTGGTGATACATTTGAACTTTCGTAGTAGATGCTTACTCGGAAGGCAGCCCAATCATTTACAGTCCAAGAATTGGCCCAAGAGCACCTTATTTGTAGTAGGCCTTTTGAAACCCAAATTTACTCGAGGTTTACTAAGAAGACAGCCCAATCCTTTACAGTCCAAAATAGGCCCAAGAGCACCTTGTTTCTAGTAGGCCTTTTGAAACCCAAATGTACTTGAGGCTTACTCAAAAGACAGCCCAATCCTTTACAGTCCAAGAATAGGCCCAAGAGCACCTTATTTCTAGTAGGCCTTTTGAAACCCAAATTTACTTGAGGCTTACTCAAACGACAGCCCAAGAGGACCTTAATTCTTGGAGGCCTTTTGAAACCAAATTTCAAATCCTAATTTTTGGGGGTCTGATTCCTCTTCTCATATTAATATCCAGAATTCTCTAATTTCTTATCTCACGAGTCACTACGTCATATGTCACTCAGATTTAACGGATGATATAATCTTATTTAAACCTACGATTTTACTTAACGTTAAAAAGAACTAACAAAATAAGAATGTAAGTTTTGATCAAATGACAACATTATCTATTGGATAAAGAGTTTGGAGAATTCTGAATATTAAGGTCTAAATCTTTGTTCGATATTACTTTCTCCAGTTTGTTTTTACTTATTTATTTTTTAAAAAAAATTCTTTGCATAATCCGATTCTGAGTTTTTTTGATTCGCAACACGATTTCTAGGATCCATTGGAGAGCCTGTAATTGAATTCCAATGGGCAAGAGAGCGAGAAGAGAGTTGCCATCAATCAAAAGCAATGGCGAAAAGGCTCCGACCCACTTCTAATTATTCAGAAGAATCAGAACTCCAGATAAAAAAATCAACAAAAAAATTCAATCTTTTTTGGAGAAAGAGAAGAGGGTTGTGTAGTTTATCAGCATTGAAAAAGAAGAAAGAAAGAAAACAAAAATATTGTTTTGCTCTGTCCTTAGCCTACGAATTTTACTGAACGTTGTTGATTTCAGAAGTGCCCTTCTCATCTTGTGTTTGTTTGTGCATTATATTCACTGTGGTGTTCATAGTTTTGTGAGATCTTGGTCACTAACTTCATTAATTTTTTTGTTTTTCTCCTCCTTCTGTTGCAAAAATAGGGAGACTGTGATGCTGAAATATTTAGGTTAAATGAAACAACTTGTAAATGTTAGGAATAATAATATGAAATCAGAAACTTGTGACTTTGAGGCGTATCAATGGACACTTTTTTTAAGGTGTTATTTGTCTCCACTATGTTGCTGCATGATTATAAGTAAAATATTTTCAAAATAATACAAAGACTTTGAAATTTGCAAATAACACATTCTGAAGATTTCCCTTCAGAATTTCTCTTAATACGAAAGTTGTAAGACTAGAACTTGAAGAAAAAATTGAACGAATACAGTATACAAACTGATTCGTCTTAATTTGTATATATAGAGAATGAAAGTACAAAGGTGCCTTTCCAATTTAAATTCAAAACTTGTGTCTAGTTAGAAATTAAATAAATAGTTAGAAATAAAATAATAAACTAAAAATATAATGTAACCTTTTAATTAATTTCACACGCTCACGTGCCAAGTGTGCCATGAGACTCACCCGCAAGACGTGTGCGCGAACGACACAAAGTACTGAATACCCAAAACATTCAATTTCAAGTTAACTTCGTGACGTGTGCAAGGCTTTATAAACCCAACAAAAGTTTAATAGAAGTTCGATATTGGACAAGCCACCAAACACATCCACTTTGCATTTAAAAATACAAGCTGTGTCTAACAGTAAATTCATATGAACTTCTCTTTAGATAAGAACTGTGCCAATTTATTTTTGATGTTTGGCTTGTGTATACTTGGTAATGGGTTGGCATTTTTTTCTTGAGAAAGATCAGCACCTCGAATTGATGGGATCGATGAACATTGGATAATGGCCTCAGCTGACTGTTTTTTCCTTTTGCAGTTATCATGGTGGGCACCCTTCAAGAGAAGAAGAGCGCGATTTGTGAAATGTTCCCATCAACATCTCAAGGTGGTCGAATTCGTTGGATATTATGGCTTTGCAAGTGATTTTGACCTTGCCCTGTTTTTCATTGAGAATGCTATCGCACTTGAGAAAATTATCATTGACCCCAGCAATCAAGTTTTGGCCGAGAACCCGCGGAAGATCAAGCCAGAACAGGCCGCAAGAAATCGAGCCAAGCGGCTGCTTGAAGCAAAAGTGCCTCCAAGAATTGAATTAATATTTTAACTAGCACTACGGTTTTCGCGTTGTTTGTTAGATACGAATAGTTTTCTCCTTTTTGTTGTTTCTTCTTTTTTATTCCTTGTTAAGCGCTTCTCGTAAGTTTATTTTATTCGTTCTCTTTTAATGTAATACTCCACTTTAGAATACATTATGATATAGTGATTCTATTCGGGTTCTTCCTTCTTTTTCTCTTCTTTTGTTGTACTTTATTTCATCAACTATTTTCTCTCTTCTTAACGTTGGAATTTTAAAAAAAATATCGTCTAATGTGTATAATTATTAGAGTCGGCTCTTTCATTAGGCCAACAAGGCCATTGCTTTGTAGCGTCGCAAATTTTTTAAAACTTAATAACACTTTTATAGTTTTTACCTCATGTTTTATTAAAAGGCCCAGGTGCAAATGGAAAAATATATATATATATATATATATCCCTTAGACAAAAAGAGTTCAATTTTTTAAGGCCTCAAATTTATTAAAGCCTATAAGGCCTATATAGATTTTACAGCTTTTCTTTTAAAAAAGGCCTCTAAGTCCTAATGAAAAAAAAAAAAAAAAACGATCTTTTAGAAAAAGAAAGTCCAAAATCTAATACACTAGTGAACTTCAAAAGAAAAAATTTTTGTTTAATAAATAATTAGTACACTATACAAATAAAAAAATTTTGAAGGCCCAAAAATTTTAAAACATTACATTCTACAATCAAAGTCCTATATAGTTTTCACATCTCCTTTTTTTTTTTTTTTGGTTTAAAAAATGCCTTAATCTAGGTGGAAAAAGAAGGTTTCCTAAAAAAGAAAGGGCATAAAATTAACTCCTCTAGTTAACTTAAAAAATATTGGCTTAACAAAAAAATGGTACAAATACTTTTTTTTAAAGGCTCCAAAATTTTGAAAAACTTACATAGTTTTAAGTTTCTATATAATTTCTACCAAAAAAAATTTTTTTAAAAGAGGCCTTGGTCTAAATGAAAAAAATGGCCATTATAAAAAATGGCCAAAAAATAAGCACACTTGTTAACTTTAGGGGGAAAAAACACTAGTTTATAAAATAAAATAATTTTAAATAAAATTTTTATAATAATATTAAAAAAATATGAAAAATCTCATTTAAAATCATCGACTTAGGCCTTGAATCATGTTAAACTGACCCTGATAATTATTCGTGCCTAGTATGGCTAAAACAAACCGATAGTCTGCATTAGGCTAACTTAACATCACAATTAGGCTTGTGAGCGTTAAGTGCCACACGATTGGTATGAAAAAAAAACCAAGGCCTTGACACATACTTATCAAACAGCTTTATGTTACTAGAAACATAGAAGCTAAATAGGTGAAGCATGGACCTCGTGCTACCTTTCTTCACACTTATTGGACAACTAGATCAAAAGGGTGTTTGGCTTGTTTTTTAAAAAAGTTCCGAGTTTAAACTAGTTCAAAAAACTCACTTATTTAAATAATTTTTTCAATCTTAGTTAGATTTAAAAAGTTACTTCTTTTAGTGGAATCAAACACAATTTAAAACAACTATAAGCTTAATTGATAAATTATTAAAAAAAGCTATCATTCAAGCACTCCCAAATTTAAGAAGGAGCTTGAGTATCAAGCAATATCTCAGAGGTTAGTATACATGTACATGAACGTTTAAGAACTCTGGAAGTAGTGAAATAATAGAGAAATGAGTGACGTGACTGAGGAGAGAGAAGAACAAAAAGTGAGGAAGAGAGAAAACGAAGGATTCATTGCGCAAGCTCCGAGCTTTCACGGAGGCCTCCAAGGATTACCAAGGCTAGGGATCAAAGGAGAGCCGCACGGCAGAAGGCTCCTCATTCAAGCACTGAAGGTTGCAAAACCTGAGAACAAGCGGCACGCTAAAAGCTGTTTAAGATTGAGGTTTTTTATGTAAGTAAATTAAATTTAAATACGTTTTGAAACTTGTTAATTTTGTAAATTTGGCTCAACAAGCTTATAAACACTATAAAACTAGACCACACAAAACATCAAGCTACCCAACCTCGATTGTTGGTCAACCCAATTGAAACTCAATTTACATCAACCCAAAAGGTAAATAAACTTGAAACATATTTTGAAGCTCATTACGTATTTAAGCTAAGTTTGAACAAGTCACCACTTAATTTGACATGGCTTATTTACAACACTAACTATGAAGGTAAAAAAATCATTTGTGAGTTATTTTACACAAAATCAACCACAATTAAGGTACAAATAGAAAAAATTTGGATGGCTATGTGACCACAGGCCAAGGGCTATCAACTCTTTCAAAGTGTGTACCCTTTCCGATACCCTGTTTCTTTTTCCTTTGTTAATGAAACAGGTTGCTTAATTACTTCTAACTAGAAGAATGATGTGATGAGATCATCGAGGCTAGGAAAGTAAGCCCATAATAGCTGAGGGAGGCCTGAGCTCCTTTATGATATATAGTCAGTTTAAGCTCAAAACTGATCCCTGTCAGTTTGTCTAAAAATGACAAACGTAGATTCATAACCATGCTATCTATTGAAAACCAGTGTATTGTGTTTGATGAAACATCTTCTTCTACATGTATGTAAAGAATTTCAGAATTAACAGCACAATTTACAGACTCCTAAACCGACTAAGCAATAACACCCCCGACTCCATAGCACTAACTTCAGGAAGCTCGCTAGCTATGTTAGTACGAGAGAACATATCAGTAGAGTGATCCTAAAATTCAAGCTCTGTTCCAATCTTATGCGGGTTGTGCATCCATTCCATGCCCCTACTTCTAGTTACAGGATTACTAACTGGACTCCTGGAGGTTTCTTTGATTCAAGTTGCCTGGCACGGCTTCTTGCGGCTTCCTCTCTCTTAATTTCATCACTTCCCAAAGGGGCTCGCTCCAAAATTTGATTGTGAGGATCAATAACGAATTTCTGGAGCGCAGCAGCATTCTCAATGAAGTACATGACAAGCTCAACATCACTGGTACGACCATAATACCCAACTATCTCCACCAATTTGAGGTGTTGAAGGGGACATTTGGGAGCCTTCCTCACTTTTCTTCTTCTATTCAAGGGCGACATCCATATTAACAGAAACAAGAGAAACAAGAGAGGTCAACTGACAACTGCTCAGAGCAAAAACAAAAGTAGGGATTTGTATAGATACATATATATGTCTGCTATCAGAAGTCAACTATCTGACCATATCAATCAACTACATATTTCAAAAGCATAGCATGGACTGGTCTACTTCAAATCAGTGCCTTGGCTCTATTGTAACCTGGGAAACACAATGAAGGAGATGCTAGGGTTCAAGCACTATTGTCTGTCAAAACAAAAAGGAGTCCTTGCATGAGGGAGAGCTTTTTCAATGACTACAAACTCGCTAGGACTAGAGCTATAGGTCTTGATGCTCAACAATTTTAGAGAAAATCTTTACCCAAATTCCTCAAGCTATTTGCCATGGATACAACCAAGTATTATGCAAACTCACCAGAGACACGATACGTGTTATCCCTTGTCAAGTACACCGACAAGATATGTCCTTGCAAGATGCATTTTGGTGGTTTCTTTATTAGAATACTCAAAAAACCAATAAAATACAAGATCAATTCTACGAAACGTAATTTCTATGTACAACTTCTGCTTAATTTCAATCTTAAGCTATGTGCTAAAGAGATGGAGCGACCAAAACTTGATCCTACGTCTCAAGTGTTACAGGTTTAAGTGCCACAAGCAAAACCCATTCTGACAAACACAACTTGACAGACTATGTGAATTTCTTAGCTACCAAGTTTTCCCAACCAGAACTCATTGAGACATCTAAAAAAAAATGTAACCTGAGCAAAAGCATATCTTGTTAAAAGACCTAAACTAATATGATTGGCCACCCAAAAAATATGAATTTTAATCCTTTTGCTCCTCAATGTTTAGGAATCAGTCCCAAAAACGAACTCCATGCTTTGAAAACCCATTCAAACCACTAAAGAGGCAGCACCTATCCAAGGAAGAAAACCAAATTATTACACAGATATGTAGGCTTGCTGCTCTCATCATAGCTCATTTTATGTTTCTTTTGATCCCCATTTTGATGGCATCTAGTTCCACAATGGCTACCCGATGTATCTGACTTCCCACCAAACACCTTGAAGATGGCACCTTACCACCTTTTTATGAGCCAGATGAATAGTGGGAACCAATTACGTGCTACACCAAGTGGCAGCGCACATTGCACATGATAAGTTCTACTCTTAACTATCACATGAGCTGGCTAGTTGAAGTCTCCAGAGGCCTGAAACCTAGTTGCTGTCTCCATGATCAAGCCAATTGATAGTTATATACATCAATTTAGAGTATACACAGTCCCATAGCCACGACACAATCCAATTAAGTCCAGCATCCAGATTACCACTAAAGAGAATCTACAATCCAAACAGTTTGGTAGTTGTATTGTCTATAACATTTACAAAGGACCTATGCGCAAAATTAAGATGCTCCTTGGATTCTATCCCATCTGAGATTAAGAGTAGGTTATCTGTTTCCTAACTTCAGAAACTCTTGAAGTTCAAAGATTACAGAGGAATAAGTTTAGAGAGGGAAAATACCTTTTTTTGTAGTTTCTCTTGCTTCTAATAAAGTCAAAAATTAAGTTGTTGTCAATTCAGTAAGATGTCTATTGATGTCAGTGTTTAAAAAAAAAATGCTTAGTGATAAGTGCAGTCACATTATATATAGGTAACCACTAACTTTGGAATTAGTGAGATTTTCAATTGTTTTATCTTTCTGAAGTACATATAAAAGCTATAGCTAGCTTATGTATATGAGCCACAATATAAACATATATAATATTAAAATAATAACATGGTGAACACAAAGATGGAAGTGATATTATATCGTGACAGCACAAAATGTTGCAAACTCGCACAGTTGCTATTCTAGTACTCCATGTATGATTGGTAGAAGGTTGATGAATTTATGCATAAGTTTGCATTGTCACATGATATCACATGTAAATGCTAAGACCTGAAAGTTCAATCTATGAAGATAAAGCATGGACCTGCAACACAAATCGGTGCAAGTAAGGACACGCCTTTATCAAGGACGTGAATTCAAGGAGACTATCATCATCCCATGCTCCAATTTTTAATATTAATTGCCTGAGCTTAGGAAATTCAGGGAATGCAAGAAGCTTTATGTTTTCCTGGAAAAAATAAAACAAAAAGTAAGGCACAACCTGACAAAACACTCAATCTGAAGAAGCAATAGAACTGTATATACAAACCTCGGGATGGTAAATGTCCAGTGTAAGAACCTCTAGCTGAGAAAGGCAGCATGAAAGCTGGGAAAAGACATTATTTTCAAACCCAGAATATCCTTCACCAATAGATACCTCATCAAGCATCGGAACATTACTGAGATGTAAACTTATCCCTGGCCCTAAGTAATTGAATGAAACAAGGTTTGTGTCACAAATTTCAATTTTTTCTATGCCCAAACAGAAGACTATCTCTAAGTACTTCAACATGAGGGCCGGCCCAGCAACTCTTACATCTACCAATTCTCAGGAGCTATGTATAGATAAATGTTGAAGGACTGGACAGTTTGACAAGTACTCAAAAACTTGTCCATTAATATTTACACACTTCAAAGAGAGTGTTTTAAGGGACTTAAACCCAAAAATGCAGGGGTGCATGCCTGGAAAATTTGAACATGACTGCTTCAATGGAGAACCTTTACTTGGACCCTCCACAAATTTCAATGGAAAAGCATAGTTACGAGAAGGTTGGCGAAGGGATTCACCATTTTCCAACAAGTCCAACTCAAGCCTCTGAACCCTCTTCCACATTGCAAATTTAAGCCATTTATCAATAGCGCATTTTGAAGTTTTATCCAAATCGAAACAGATCCTGAATTCATCTATAGTCAAGCCTCTATGCTGTCTCACAACACGATTCACCCAATTAATATACTTAGGCCTTTCCACAGCACGAAACTTCGGGTCTGCTGCTATTTTATCTAATGTTCCATTAGCATCAAGGTTGAGTCCATTGATACATGTCCAAAGGTACCTCCATCGCATCGAAAGAACACTAGTAACTGCCGCCTCCTTAAGTGTCAAGCGAGATAGTATCGAAACAATAAGATTATCCGGCAATTGCCTAATCCAGTCCTCTGAATTACAGTCTCCCTTTAACACATAATAATTTCAAATAACAAGAAGAAGAAAAAAATATTAGCATAATCAACATAAACATCATCATTTTCTATCGCACCACGCCTTCCAAGCTTCAACAGTAAAATATGACAATCATGATCATCAGACGAGGAAATTAATTATCTTGAAAATTTAACAAATAAAACGAAGTAAAAATTGATTCACGTTATGTATAGATATACATGTATATATAGTCCGGAACAGAAATGGGTTCACCTTGTTTTGGGTGACTCGAACTCTTTTCCCCATTTGAGAGATTCCTGGGCTCTGCTGCTAATTGTAACTCAAAACAAGCTGAGAACAACTGAACAAGTACCTATGAATGATCATATATAAGGTTAGGTTACGATCAAATACACAAACATATGAATATAAGGGCTAAGGACTTGTGAAATATATATGTGTTCGTGCGAGTGTGTATTATATGTATATATGAATTGAGAAGAGTGAAAGAATCCTTGGATGTTCTTGCGCTTCATCACCTGTGGCTTTCTGAAGAATATACAATTTCAGGAGTTCAAATCAATAAAAAATGATTAATCAGAGAGAGAGTTTCGGGCAAAACTTGTGATCGAAGATGGAATTGTTTGCTTTTACAGGAAAATTTTTATAGTACTTCTGTAAAATGAACGAATGAGAGAAACGGGGCTTTCTCCCACTGAAAGTGAAAAAAACCCAAATCCTACGAAAATATTGAACAGGCCGGACTGTCGGAGCCGGAGCTTCTTGTTGCTTTTTTCTCTTGGGAGAGGACTAGGGTTCTCCAACCCGTCATCAAGCTTGGATGGGCCGGCCTGTTTCTGGATTGGCCCATATGAAGTTAAGTGCAGGTGGGCTTAATATGGGCCACCCAATCATACAAAATACTCTTCTTTTTTTTTTTTTGGTGAGTCATCCAAACTAGAGGTCTGTATGGGTTGGGTTGGTTCGGGCTCATTCTAAACCCAGAATCGACCCAATGTTGATCGGTTTCAAAATTTTAGACTCAAAACTGAACCAAACCAAACCAATGTTGATCGGTTCGAGTTGGTTCGATTCTATGTCTCGTGTTGGGTCAGATTAGGTCGGGTTTTATGGTGTGGGAAAGTAGCTTCTTTATTTAAAAGTTAAAAAAAAAAAGAGAGAATAATGTTGTGTCCTTAATTTTTTTAAATAATTAAATAATATATAAACCTATATTAGCAATAACAAATAAGAATAGTTTAAAGACATATATGAAATATTTACAAACTTTGTTACATATATAGATCGAGTCTCAGTTCAGTTTTCGGGTTTGGTCGGATTGATTCAAGTCCAAAACATGCCAATTTAAGAACTAAATCGAATTTATTAGTTTGATATTTGTTAAACTCAAAATCGGACCAAATCTTTGACAGACCTAAACCAAACCAACCCATAGAGACTGGGTTAGTTCAGTTAACGCATTTTTTAGTGCATTTGTGCACCTCTAATCCAAACTGCACATGACTAATATATAACTACTCACCTAACTTATTGGATTGGATTGGATATATAACTACTCACCTAACTTATTGGATTGGATTGGACTTAGACCCAGAATAGGACCAAACCTACCCCTAATCCAAACTACTAATAACTATTCACCTAACTTACAAGACCAAACTTATTCTTTGACAAGCCTACGGTTAAACGGTTCCCTGGTCTCCCCATTTTAGAAAAAAATATTCAATACTCTTAGAACATCACGTCATCATTTCTCTTTCACTAATGAGTCTCTCACCTAACAAGGATCCACCAATAGATAAGTGGTGGAACAATGGCACGTGGCGCTTCAGGAGTATTGAATGGTTTCTCCCCCTTTTAATGAAAAAAACTTATCACAACTTACAAAATGCAATATATATTATTAGTAGCCCTACTCCTATTTCAGCATCCACAAGCTTGCTTATTAAAGTTTCCCATAAAAAAAAAAAAAAAAACTCTAGCATCATTTCTTGCCGTGGTAGAGTCTTGCATCTAAATATGAAATATGAATGCATAAACCGTGTAAGAATAACAGTGAGAATTATGCTATAATGGGCATAGCAATCTTAATTACCTAGCTAGTACAACTAAGACCTTAGTCCAAATGAATTAACAAAGGATATTGCCACTGAAAATATACAAAGATTTATCCCACAGGGCAAAAGGAGAACAACAACAACACAACAAAGCAAATCACCATATCATTCACCCAATCAAAGACAATAAAAAAACAAAGAATACTTGAAAGGGGAGTCATTTGTTCATATAGATATATCACCACGTCCGAGACGAGAGGAGGAGGCAAGAAATGCAGAAATTCAGATGCGGTATCTATCAAGCGGGTCCTTGAGAGGAAGACATTCATGGTAGACTCTCCATGCATAGTCCTCGAAAGAAAAGGAGTTGAACGCCGGCCTATCCTCTCTTGCTGCACCTGCAGAACTACCAACATCTTCGTCTCTGCTGACTCGGTTTTCTTCACTGTCAACAGGCAGCCTTGGAAGGAGGGGAGAGACCATGCTTTCCACCGGAAGAGTCACCAACAGCGACATGGATATGCAGCGTGCATTGTTGCCGCCATCCCCATGGCTTGGAACAGCTCTTCCTCTCACTTTCTTTATCTTGCCATTGCTCCATACCTGTCAGTCCATTCATACCATTTGCTTGGTTAATCAGAATAAATACAAGCTCAAAACACACAAGAAACAGCACATGAATCTGCCTGATGAGACTATCCTAAACTGTCCTCATTTTGAACAAGAGTTATGAAAAACAAATGCACTCGTTCAACTGCATTAGAAAAACACTGTAGAACTGTGGAAGAGTCTTTCATTTTAAACACACAAAGAATTAATGTCCAACAACTAGATTAGACAATCACTCTCAGGGTTGAGCCACGAAATTTATCTAGGGTAAATATTTGTAATTAACAATGGGATACTTGACTTCTTTATAGAAGTGTAACGTACATAAGCAGCATAACATACATAAGCCTGTATATATAATATAAATAAGCAAAATAACTATTTAACGGGACATTTTTAAATTTTGAAAACGGCAAATTGAAAAATGTGTTTAAAATTGCAAGTAGAAATAAAATTTTCAAAAACTTGAAGGGGCTACGCCCCTACTCCTCTTGGCACTATTTGGTCAATAGAAAATGCTACATACTATTTTATTTAACACTACATTTTCTCACTCATGAACACACGTGAGTGGATATGACGTGTATTTATTAATGTTGATCCTACTATCTTGTGTCTAGAAATGAGAATATTGTCCAGAAATAGAATTATGTATGGTATTAAGGAAAGGGGCTAGTCCAGGTTAGTGGCATCCACACTCATATCATGTCAGGGGTTCAACCCACTTTTTCCCTTTCTAAAGTTTTAGCCCTGTAATATACTAACAAAAAAAAAATTATCTATGGTATTACTCTCAAGTCAATAAAATTTTTTCCTTTTAGTTAAAAGGGTAAAATTAGGCCAGTACTTGATAAAAGTATGGCTGTTCAAAAAATCGGATGACCTGGCCAACTCGACCCGACCTAACCTGATCATCTTATGGGTGAATAACCAATAAATTTTGACTAACCGATTATATTTGATTCGAGTATCAAACCTTTATTTCTTCAACCCGACCCAATCTGACATTTTTACGCTAAAATGTGATTTTTTCACCCTACCCTATAACCTTTATAAGTCACTTGAGTGCGGTTTCAAAATTGTTCAACTTAATGTGATCATATCAAACTTAATGTGATCGGATCAAGTGACAGGTGACTTCCCAACCCACCACTAGATAAAAGTTTTCTTGTTTTGGTCAATGGTACAAGTTTCAATCATACTGCATTAGGTTCCAATGCATGCTTATAGACAAAAACCAACGAATCAAAGCTCTAGCATGACCCGTGACTCGTCTGCATTTGCGTACGTACACACCAGATGGTTTTGTTTGTCATATATGCTCATTATTTAATGTCTATTTTCTTAAATCCTACTCATCATATCAGACTAATATGTAAACATATATATATCGATTATAGGCCAATGGTGCCCGCCACCATTTAAGTGTGCTAATATTCCGTTTGAGTTTATTTTGATATATAGAATATTTTTGCAAAACGCAATTACCAAAATGCAATACGGGTAATGTTAAAGTTTACGTTCAACATAAAATGATAAAAGAAAGAGACCCAGCCGCTTGTGTAAAATTTGTTTGGGTAATTATACTTGACCCGGTTGGAGTTGTAACACCCTGTGGTTCAAAATTTAACACATAACACTCTTTTTATGATTTGGATTTAACTACAAAATAAATAAAAATTATTAAAATAAACTATAATTGGTTATAGGGACATTTTGATCATTTTATTTTCTCAAAATGGACCATAAAAAATTAAATTTACCTTTTTATGTCAAAATAAAATGTTCAACCTCCGTATGGACAATTTTGTCATTTTACTAAATCAATCACAATCTCATTCATTTGACAAGTAGAACCAAATTATAAAGTTTATATGTTCACTTTTGAACTATATAATTCGTGTGATTTTCTTTCAAATTACAATAAAATAAAATGTATTTACCTAAAAATTATACACCGACCGTTTATTAAAATTAAACACATTTATTTTTCTTCATAGTCCCTCCAGAACAAGTCAGAACCTTAATGCTTTCAGCTTTTAGCTTTAATACCCCCCAAAAAAAAAAAAAACAATAAAAACTGCACACGAGAATGTGACTTTTAAATCATTTTCCTGCAATTAATTTTCTCAGAAACAAGATTTCCATGAAATTGCTAATTCAAATTTCAGGCACAATTTACTAAAGAAAAAAGAATGAATTAACCTTCAATCACTATCAAACGGAAAACAATGCTCAAGATATTTCAATCAACCTGCTGAAACAAAATACGGTAGGCTTGGGTCCACCGTTACTTCTCCCTCTAAAATCAAAGCCCATGGCCCTACCCATGATTTCTTTTTTCCATAAATAGCTTTCAACAGAGAGGTGATGAATTAAGCCACTGGTTCATTATCCTGATTATTGTATATTACGTGTCAAACAAAACAAGATTATAAGGCTTGAGAATTCCATCTCCACACACATCTATATATATATCTGTCCTTTTTTCCGGTGCTTATATATATATATATATATATCTGTCCTAGATTACTGAGTTTTGTTAAGTGGGGCCCTTTGGCGGCTATCACGGCCATTTGGAGCTTCTCACCGGGTTAACCCGTTTATAACGCAGAATCCAAACGCACATCAAGTATCGGGTCAAACCGACTCCATAATTGAGTGAGTCAAGTCGGGTGAATCAAATCAAAATCCAGTAGATAAAAAACGAGTAAAACAACATATAAACTTTTCGGGTTTGGGCCTTTGGTGTGGTTTCCAAAAAGTTATAACATGGGAATTGAGAAGTGAAACTTTACCTGAGCAATGTCGCCAAGTGTGACCAAGATCGAGTCGATCTCGGGGGAGACTGAAACCCAACCCGAATCCGCCAGCAATGAGTATTTCTGACACCGGATTTGGTATTGTAACCCGACAACATAAGGATAAAACCTACCGGATGTAACCGGATAGTTACCCGGGGAGCTTTCAGATACCCACATCAACGAGCAGACCCGAGTGGGGTCCTCTCGGACCGGGTTTTCAAACCCCACTGCGCACGATAGCGCTTCAATGACCGCCAACCCTACCTTCTCCATTTCACGAGTGAACTCACCAAGTGAAGCAACGGACAACTCGGTTGACTCAGTGTAACAACAAGAGTCGAAACAGAATGAGTCGTTCACTCCGTTGTCGTCTTCGTCGTCGTCGCAGTCGAATCCCAGTGGCCAGTTTTTGGGGAAGTAAAGTTGTTTTTTCTCCCGCGGGTGGTTGAAGAGAGAGAGGGATTCGGACTCGGCGGAGTGAGAGAGTTGGGAAGGCACGGAGTGATTGGTGAGTTGGAAGAAACCGAGTTTGGAAGAGGCGGAGAGGAGGTCGGTGAGGAGGTTAGGGTTTTTGGGGGAGAGGGAGATGGATGGAGGAGAGGTGGTGGTGGTGGTGGTGGTGGCGGATGAGGAGCGGCGAGTGGGGAGAGAGAGAGTTGGCGGGAGGCGGTGGAGCAGTCGAGAGAGTACGTCGGCGGCTGCGTCTGACGAGGAGAGGCCGAGGGGATTGGGTTGTGTTGACGGTGTCGGTGGTGGAGCTGCGGTGGTGCCGTAAGGGTTCTGTAGGTGGTGTTGATTGTGAGCAGAGGACGGCATCTTCAAAACGCGACAGATGAACACAACACTTTGTCAGGTTTTATTAAACTTTGTGGGTCCCATGTTCTTACGATGCACGAACATCATCAGATAATTAGAAACAACGTGTCCCCTTCCATCTTTCACTCACGTAAGAACAAATTTGCAATGGAAAATGATTCATATAAAGAAAAATTTTGATAATTACATAATGGAAGTCTTTAATGTTTATATCTATCTGCCTTTGTTTCATACGCTATATTTGGAAAGATAAACCAAATGAAGTAACAATTGAAAGGGGTAATTACATTTATCCTTTTAGTTGGAGTCAAAATTAAATTACACTTGTGAACATATAATCTCTTTGTTATTTGGGTTTATTTATAAAATTAATAGAAACAGTTAGATTTTACAAAAAATTTTTTATAGAGATATTTTTATTATTTTACCTCTCTAAATTAAAATATAAAAAATACGAGTTGATGTAATAACAATAAACAAATAAAATCTCAAAAGACAATCCTTTATTTTTGCATAAAATAACAAAATCGACTGTTCCAAATTAAAGAGATAAAATGAAACAAATACTTCTACGACAAAATTTTTGTTAAATCTAACAATTTCTATCCATTTGACAGATGAGTCCAAGCTACAGGAGTTATGTGTTCACTTTTAAATCACAAGGGATTCATTTAATTTTAGCTTAAACCACAAAAGGATAAAATATAATTATCCTAAAATTAAAATTTCTTTTGGGTTGCATAAGAAATATGAGAACAAAACTAATAAGTGAATGTCCAAAAATTACAAATTTCTTTTTGTTCATTGAATGAGGATAATAAGCAATGAAAAATGCTACTCTTCAATATAAATCTATATCTATACTATTATAAAGCAAACTCATTTGGTGAAGTTAGTAAAGTTTCAAATTAAAAAAAGATGTCACTTTTATGTGCAAACTAAGAAGTCTCTAAAAAATAAATAAATTACCGATGTTATGTATATTTTATCTGACTTACAATGACAAAACATGAAAATATTAATTTAGATTTTGTAACCACCACTAATTATTTTCTATTTTTGCTCTCTCGGTTACACCAACTGACCCCTCGCACAGTGGGAGGCATCCTTCTAATTGTAAATAAAAGCCTACCATAATCATGTGGCTATAACACTATATAAAATTTATGTACAACATGATGTAATTGAATAGTTTTTTATTTTAACATAAAATATCCAACATGATATTTTTATTTACAAAAATGGTATTGCTACATTATTCCGACAAAAATTTCATACAAATTTTTTAAAAGAATGTAATTTTTGTTTTTTTTTTAAATTAAGAGTCATCAGACTATACATATATTATGTATAAATTTTCTCATTTTATAGAATTGTTTATGAGTAATTTTAATTTTTTTACAGAGATCTAAACATAGCATAAGTAAATCAAATGAAATAAAAGAAACCTTTGTAATAGGAGCCTACCGGCTTCATTTGATTCCTCCGTTGGCTCTTGTTTTTGCTTTGTCTTCTTTTCTTCTTAAGTTTAACTATTGTCTTTTATTTTACAATTCGGTTATTTCGCCAAAAATTTGTAGGATCTTTAAGAATAGTTATCATCGTGTCCTTCTTGTTTGTTTTGTGCTCTTGGTTATTAGCTCTCTTTAGTTAGATAGGGAAGGTAATTCTCCGGAGGTCAATATGTTAAAAAAATGTACAATATTTGAATTTAAAGAATTAAAATTAAAGTTAATTTGAGGAAGGAGTTCTAGTCTTTAGAACTTTATGGAAGTTATTTGATGAGGTGAAATTGGGGTAGGGGTACTTAATATTTTTTTTTGTAATAACAACCATGACAGAATTTTCTTTTGTATTATGCATACAAAATAGACACCGTTGTTTTATTTTTTTACTACAGCGTATTCAAACTTTTGACTGATTACTCATTTACAGTTAATTTGGAACTTAGGGAAGGAGAGGAAGGGAAGAGAAAGAGAAAATAAATAAAAATTGTTTTCTCTTTCTTGTTTGATTTTGTAAAAAAAATAGAAGGAAAGTGAAAGAAATAAAGAGAGTGATTTAAAAATTTTCTTTCATTTTTCTTTTTTCTTTTCTCCTTATGTAGAATCAAATATGAAAAGAAAGGCAAGCAGTGATTTTTTTTTCTTCTCCAAATTTCAAACAGGTTATTAAACTGGACTAGATCATATAGAATTACAATAGATCAAAGGAGAAAGAGGGCATCTGATTGAATTTGAAATGAAAATTGTAATCATAAGATCATCATAGAAAGTCTAATCCAACGCACAATTAAAGAGACTGGATCAAATAGAATTAAATCAGAATTAATGCAGTGAGAATGGTAATCGTTGTCTAATGCGTATGCGATAGTTCTGATTTAATTTTGAAGTAAAATTTTAACTATAAAATCATTAAAAAAATGCCTCATCTGAGGATAGGACACATCTCACGATTTGTGTTTAATATCGGATCTAAATACATGAACTTATGGATAACTACATGAATTCAAGCTTATAATAGTTTTTTTTTTACTAAAATTTTTGTAAAACATTTGTTTGAATCTTTTCCCCTTTTCCCCCAGTTTTTTCAATAAATACTTCAAGGCTAACTATATCCAATTGATATTTAACTTAAGCTCAGTTTGGAACTTGAGTTTTCGGTAGTAAAAATAAAAAAAATTGTTAGGTGAGAAAAAATAATAAAAATACACTTTTATTTTATTCAGTTTTCCTTCACCTTTTCCATTTTCTTTACTTTTTTTTACTAAAAATTGGGATTTCAAAATCGTTAGTGATTAGAGGCCACTTACATAACATCTTCCGTGGACCATGCAACACTGGATCTTTTTTCTCTTCCCTACTTTCGTATTTTTTCATATAGAAAAATCATGACTTTAGGAATTGATTGGCAGGCTGCTCCCATGTTACGAGGGAAGTTGTGCCTTTGCTGGTAGGAGGTGTGGGTAGCATGATTTGGTGTCTCTGTTTGCAGAATTAACAAAACAATTAAAATAATTCTAATAAAAATAGTATATTTTTATAATTAATATAATAATAGTATATTGGAGGCATGCTCCTGTATATCAGATGCCAGTATATAAAAATAATATCATACATATTTGTCTGTGTGTCCCTATGCTATGGTTTGCAGTGGTGCTGGTGTGAAATTTGAACTGCCCCACCAAGCCTCTTAAAAGATAATGTTTTCCTTTCTTGTGTTTATTTTTTATTTTTTAAAATATATAATTATTTGAATTGAAGATGATTAGACAAAGTAAGACCCTCCAATGTATAAAAAATAAAAAAAAATTGAATCGTTTGAACCTTCTGTTGAATTTCCAACGCTTGACCTAACTATTGTTTGGTTTTGTTTTTACTACTTTTGTTTTTGTTTTTCGTGCTTTTAGAATTTTTATTAAGAGTTTAAAACACAATGTTTTCGTATCATTTTAATTTCTTTATATATTTGATTTTTTTGAGAATTATGAAAATAGTTTAAAACTATTTCTTAAAAATAAACTATTTTCAAAAACAATTTGCTAAGAAGTTCTCCGTTCTCATTTTTAATATTTCTGTTTTCAAGAATAGAATGTACATGGCACAGCCACAATGACAGTTATGTTATTAATCACGAGAAATAAATATTAATTTAAATGGAACTGGTATATAAACAAGGAAACAATAAAATTTAAGTTTTGATAATCATATATACAACACTCTCCAACATTGTGTGGAGAGAATGATAATACGGAAACGTTAAAGAAAAGATTGTAGGTAAATTATGTTAAGTGTCGAGTTAATGATTTGCAAAAAAGAAAATAAATTTTCTTCGTCACCCAAAACAATCTCGAAATTATATGGTCCAATAAAATAAGAAGACCAAATGAGCACGGGATCTATTTACAAAGCATGTAACATTTAAGAGCATTACTGGGCATATAAAACATGAGAATGGATCGAACTTTGTGGGAATGTGAGTGTTTGATCTTCTAGTGCTCTTAACATTCAAGAGCCTGTTTGGAAATTAGGGGATGGATGAAAGGGAAGGGAAGATTTTAAAAATGAAGAAAAAGAGATGAAAATTTTGAATAAATTTCACTTTGTACCTTTACGCTTTACGCTTTACACTAAATTTTACTTTAGGATATGTACTTTCAATTATAACAATTAGACTTTCGTACTTTTAATTCATTACAATGTCACTTTCTCATAAGTTTTTGTTTGTGCAATTGATGCCCAAAAGCTTGGTGCGTCTCAAGTGACCATTTTTTTAAGAGTAAAAATATATTTTCACACTATTTTAGCTCTCAAACACCCTGAGCCCTTCCTCACGTGCGATGATTGAGAGGTACTTTGTAATTCTAATTTTATTTTATACATAGAATGACGAGTTTTAAAGATTTTGAGACTAATTACTGAAAGATGATGGATGATGTGAAAATTTTTTATCTTAAAAAGAGGTTATGTGAGATACACAAAACTTTTGATAGTTAATTGAACAAACGGAAGCTTATAGAAGAATGACGTTGCAACCAATTAAAAGTGTAAGGACTTAATTATTACAATTGAAATTGCAAGTCCTGAAGTGGAATTCGATACAAAATTTTATAATGCAAAATATAATTTGTCTAAAAATTTTAAATTACTTCCTCTTTTTTTTTTTACTTTCACCTTTTTTTTTACAAAACTAAATAAAAAAATTAATTTTTTTTCATTTTATCTCTTTTTTTTATTTTTGTCTTTTCTTTTCCTTCCTTCTCTTTTCCAAAATCCAATCAAGCTCTAAATCACCTTGGTAAGGCGGAAAATTGCCCACAATAGCTTGATCCTAACCACATGTTTGGAACTCGTGAAAGAGAAAATAAATGAGAAAGAAATAATAGGGAAAATAGTTTGAAATTCAAAGGAAAAAGAGTGATTATTTTCCTCCCTCTCTTTCACTTGCTTTTACTCCCTTTCCTTTCCCTTTCTCTTTTTGGGTAGAATCAAACGAGTTCCAAACAGAGGAAGATCTATGGTGATCTCGGGTGTAAATCACCTCATCATCATCGGACGGCTGTAGCTCGTTGTCCGTTTCACCAAGTCGTCGCTTGTACTGCTTTGCGTTGATTTCTTAGTCGTGTGACACGACACATTCAAAATCTCCGTAGCAGCTTCAATACGCAACCAAAGGGAAATGCTCCGAGTCCCGTTAGCGACCTGAGACCAAGCAATTAAGGAACACATCGCTGCACACAGCGAACTCATCGTTCGTCGATTGTCGATTGTCGATTGTCGAATGGCTTTGTTGGCCAAATTATTTGAAAAGAACGCTCAATCTCCTCAGGTAAATCGCTCCAATTTCTCTCTCTCTCTCTCTCTCTCTCTCTCTCTCTCTCTCTCTCTCAATATATATATATATATATGAATATATATGTCGAGAAATTGTCAGTCGTTTTGTCATAATTTGAGCGACTGGTTTCGTTCTCATTCGTTTGGTAGCAGAGAAACCGTATAAATGGAAGTTGGGACATGTTGGATTTCGTTGTTCTGGTTCCAATTAAATGAAAAAAAATGCCAGATTCTTTTAAAGTTTTCGTTCCCTCAGTTTTCTCTGCAACCAAGCAAAGGAACAATGTATTGAATGTCAGTTCATTATTTGTTGGTAGAGAGATTGGGTAACTGAATTTGTGATATCCGATCACTATTTCCCCCCCTTATTGTTTGAGTTTTGATGCAATTATATCTTGGTTCATGGTTGTATTACTGAGCTGTAAGTAGTTGTGTTTCACCAATATCAAGAATAATGTTGTTTTTAAAAATAGGAGAAGAGAAATAGGGTTGAACAGATAAATTCAATTTCGTTTCATTAAATTTGTAAAGGTGAAAAGAGAGAAGGTTATTGGTATTTGGGTGTCGATCAAAAAGCAAATGAATAGCAGCCTTATAGCTGGAGGTTCTAAAATCAGATTTGTACAAATGAAGGATTTGAAATTAAAGAGCACTCTCTAGATATAGAGTTAGGGGAACATGATGTTATGCGTAGTGATATTTCATTGGTCAATAGGCATCAAGCAATTAGGACCAATCACAGGAAAGAAAATTGTAGGTGGGGGCCATTGGCCGTTAGAGTTGGCTACTGGGTATGTAAATGACACAGGGGAAGCACAGTATTAAACCTTGCGCTGCAAAGAAAGTAACCAGCATGTACAAAAAAAAGTCATTTGTATTGTAATTGCTATTTGTAGATAGATTGTGAAGATTTTAGTGACGCTTAACTTAGGCCCCTTTTATTTGGATTAGATGTCTTGCTTAACTTTTATTGTTTAGTTAAAGCTATATAACCCGGAACTGTTTTTCACTTCCTTGTATGATTTGATATTCTAGATTGTTATTGGTTTCGATGATACACAGAATTTGAAGTTCCTTTTTCTACCGTGCAGGCACACACATGCACATTCTCATGATAGTTGGCAACAATTTCTAATTGATGATAGCTCTTCATCTATTGTGTTGCTATCCATAGACCCTGTCAGTGTTTTTTCATTCTTCTTTCCCTATCCAAATGGAATCTTGGTTGCCTGTCGATTGTCAATGACGGAAATGTTTTAATTAATCAAAATATTAGCATTTTTCCCCTCTGCCTTGTTGTGTCAAAGCTTCTTGAACTTATGTGAGAGATGCTTTGATGGTAGTTTGGTTTGTTGCTTTTTACGGTATAGTAGCGTCTCAGTGTGAGATGATTGTGTTTTATTGAAAAACCCCAAAAATAAATATTACCATTTCTTTTTTTGCTATGTGTCTATAATTATAATGCCTTATATCCTTCTGTTCTTCAGCATAATGTGCCACAGGAAAGTGTGACATTGACAGACTTGGATCCACGTGTTGCTGTTCACTATGGGATCCCATCTACTGCATCAATTATTGCTTTTGATCCCATTCAACGCCTTTTGGCAATAGGGACACTGTGAGTAAATTCTTTCTTTTTAATTGTGAAATGAAAATAAGTTCAGTTGATGTAGGACTAGTTTAAGAACTTAAAATAAGGCTGCTTACTATTGATTTTGTGGTGGTTTTGGTTATAGAAATCCGTCCTTTTAGGGTTTTAAGAGATTAACTAAGGGGTTTAGGGTTTGGAGATTGAAAGGGCTGCAATGAGCTTGGTTTCCAAAATGTAAATAGCTTCTGGATTAAAAAAAATTAGTTTTTTGGAGGCCACTGGACAAAAACCAATTAAGGGTTTACGCGTTGGATTAGAGACCACAAGGTAGGCAAAAATGTTGGAATTGATTTAGGCTTGATTGAGATAGGTTTTGGGGTTTAACTTTAAAAAGGGGTTATGAAAAGTAACTTGAGCATTTTGTGAAGAGAGAGGAGTAGGAGAAGAAGAAAGGCCTCAGCCTCCCTAGGGTTAAGCAAATTTAGACAAAAAAAATTTCAAGCACTCCTAGTTTCAAACTTCATCATATAAAACCCATACTACAGTCTCTGTCTAGCTAATATGGAAATTCTTTAGCACCCTAACTATTGAAACTACAATAACCTAAATAAATTTGTCCAGCAGGATGTTGCTAATTTATAAAGAACATACCATTAATACTTATATTAACCTTGAAGACAATGCCCTAGTCATGCTCCAAGCAAAATTCTAGTTTTACCTCTTGCCTTGTTTGCATGCTTTGCATCATAATTATCAGAATAAGAATTAACTGGCTGGTGGAACCAGGAACTGGTTGGTGATTCAGTTCAGTTCTTTAATTGGATTGCTTTTGCTATAAAACCACGTTGAATTGGTGTCAACCACCTAAAGCGGTTGATTTTCATAAGAAATGGAGTAAACTGGTCAGTTGAGCCCTCTTTTTTTGATTTAAAATAATAAATGTTAAGCCTATTAAGACTCAAACCTAGATACTTTGTAGGGGATAGAAAACACATTTTACCATTAAACCAATTTTCATTCTTACTAATTGGTTACCAAAGTAAATATTTATCCCAAGATTCCGTACATTGTATCATATATTGTTAATCTACATATGATCAACTTGAAAGGAAACTTGTATGTGTATAGTGAACCGGTTGACCATGGTTGAACCTGTGAACTGATAAACTGGCCGTCTTCCTGGGTTAATGTCCGGTCCGGTTTTGATAATTGTGGTTTGCATCATTAGTTGACAACAATACATGCATATTTTTCCCTTGTTGTGGTTAAATCAAATGCCTTTAAATTTTAAAAAAACAGTTAGAGAAGATATATATATATATATACTAAAAATCTAAGGAAAGTCTAAGATGTGACTAATCCATCTGTGGTGTACTTGGTTGCATCAATTGTTCATGTTATACTGTTAACTCTAGAATTTGCTTTGTTGCTTGCAAGTTGAATCGAATTCATGTATTGTGACATCAACATATTGTAATTTTTAGCCAAAATGGGGTGGGTAATATTTTTTCTTCGCTGTCTATACGGCTATATGAGGGCAATTGAAAAAAATAATTTTCAACCTTGATTACAAATGTTGTACCCCATTTTAACTTCTGTATGTTGAATTGAAGTTTCTATTTGGCAATAATCGCCCAAAAATCATGATTCTGTCTGTCTTTAGTTCTCCCTCCCTCCCTCCCTCCCTCTTTCTTGGCCCCCATTTAACACACCATATAAATTTTATGGTTGAGAGTTTTCCAGAGATAAACAGTTCAAATATTATCTGAAATTCCATCAATTAGAGCATTTCTACAAAATGTTGTGGCTGTAAGAACCAACAAAAGGCATTATAAGGCACTGATTGTGGGTTTGAAATATGAAATCCCCTTTCTTCCTTTGCTTACGTACCTTTTTCTTTTGTGCTCACTGCAGTGATGGTAGGATTAAAGTGATTGGGGGTGATAATATTGAAGGTCTTCTTTTATCTCCCAAGCCATTGCCCTTCAAATACTTAGAGGTCCGTGAACCAGATGCACAAACTGATTTAAATCTTGCCTTTTTTCTTTTCTTGTTTACATTTCAAATTTTGTTGCAGGCCTTTGTCAACTCAGTTGAATTTGATATGGTTTCGCTCTACTTAATCCACATAGTGCAATTTGCTGCATATGCATTGATTTGTTTTGCATGATGTGCTGCTGTTGGTTCTTTGCCATTGCGTGAGATATCTTACATGTACATACTTGATTTTTCTGCATCCAAATTCTTGAATGAGATTCCATTCATACCATATTGTTTGTCTCCGTCATTCCTCTTTCGGATATCCCATTATATCTATCTACTTTGGAAACCAATGTAGAAAATTTACCTTCTCTATATTGAAATGAAAGGAGAATTCAAACACCAAGTGAAATTGAATGGAAGGTATTTTTTGAAAAATTTTGTCATTTGTAGTTGAATGCGCATGCATTAAATGACATCTCCTTAATAACTGAGATGTTCAAAGGAGGACAATTAATTTGGGATTGGAGGGAAAATTTATGTTCTGATATGCCAGTGAGTTGTTTGCCATTTAGTTTATTTGTGTCAGAAGTTTGCCCTTCTAGCTGCACATGTTGAATGTTGAAAAATAGATTGGAGAATGTGATTGAAACATTTTCAGAACAGTAAACGATGAAATGCCTCCGATTTAGTATAATGATTCTACTTACCATCTTTTATTCATGCTGTAGCAAATAATTTTATGATACTGTATATGATGGTTTTTCTTTGATAATATTTTTGTTTGCTCGTTCTCTTACAGTTCCTAGAAAACCAAGGGTTTCTAGCCAGTGTCTCGAATGAAAATGAAGTTCAGGTACTGATTGTCTTTAGGCTATGCAAGTTGATCTCGTGAAACATTATGAACGGGCATTAGGCAGTGTTTTTGCATCTTATTATCTTTCCCCGTCTTTGCATGCTGGGTTTGTAGTTCTTCCTTTTAATGGCTGGGACACCTTTGATTTTGGCAGGTTTGGGATCTTGAACACAGGTGTATAGCTTCTAATTTACTGTGGGAGTCCAACATAACTTCTTTTTCGGTTATCTATGGCACCCATTACATGTAAAATACTGGGAAAACTGTTTTGCAACTTAATTCAGTGGTACATGGTTGAAAATGAGAGCTTAACTTGGTCGTAGCCTAAAATATTGTTTCTTTGTTGTTTCATTCAGGTATATTGGAGATGAGTATGGTTTTTTGTCGGTATTGAAGTATGATGCTGAAAAAGCAAAAATTCTGCAATTGCCCTATCATCTTCCTGGAAATCTTATGACTGGTATTGACTCATTGTTTCATACCTTTGATGTTATTGAAATCTTACGTCATCAAATTTGTTGCCTCCAAACACACATCTCAAATCCAAGTTTTGTGTGTGTGTGTGTGTGTGAGTATTTATTTATTTATTTTTTTTTTGGGGGGGGGGGGGGGGGGGGTGTGTGTTGCGTCGGTATACTTTCTAGCTAGGTGATTGAATTTTTGAAATTGGTGTCTGCTCTATGGTCGAAGACTCCAATTACATTAAATCCTCGAAGCCAATGACAAAATTCAATTGGATTCTGAGAGAAGATTACGCCAAAAGACTTTTTTTTACTTACACATAATTTACTGAAACTCTAGTGTATACTTATGCCATTTCAATGTGCACTCATTCAAGTAGATTTATAAGGTTATTTGGGCTAAACTGAAATTAGTGACTAGAAGAATTTTTCTATGACAAGAACAACTTGGCGGGAAGGAAAGACCTCCCTTAGCTATCTGGATCTATTCCATTCCAAGAATGGGTGAAAGGTCAAACGAGACAATCGGATCATTGCTGGATGGTTCAACAAATTAACAACCCTTTTATGGCAGTTGTAGAGGTCATAGGTGCATATAAAGAGAAGGTTCTGACACGGTGGGTCAAAACTGCTAACTATTACCATCCCATGGAGCATATAAGTAAAGAATGTGAATATGAACTTGCCTGTCTAGCATTAACCCTAAGGTCCATAACTTGCTAAAGGAGTGTGAACAACAGCTCTTTTGACTAACATGGTGCAATATTGCTACAGCTATGTGCTATAGTAACTCTATAATAATTTCAGATACTTATAGCTATAAATCCCAGGGAGGGATGAAGTTCAAAAAATTACTCAGAATGAGTAAAGGACCTAACAACCACTGAAGCAATTTCTTGGGCCAAAATAACTTACTGATTTGTATGACACCACCCAGTTTTTTGGCTTCAGTGAGGCAGGATAGCTTTAGGATTCTTGGGATGAGGCTACCTATTGGTTTTGTGTTTGTTCTCATAACTGAAAGGTTGTACCTTGAGGTTGTGTTTGGATTTTATATTTGATCAATTCACATTTAGAGTGAGTAGACATAAAGATTTGAGCCCCTTTGTATTGAGTGGATTTCAAATGATAACATCTTTTTTTAAAATCCATTATAGGATGGATTCTTAGATATACGAGGATCCTAATCAAGTATCTTACTACAACCCTCTGCTGAGGTCTTTAATCCAACTCCAATAACTAACTCTTACATTTATTTGCAACTAAAACCCCCAATTTGTTGACTTCAAATATGTTTATCTAATACATATGCAGCTCAAAGGTTAGATAGGGTGGGATCGAGAATTTAGGTTTGTAAGTAATAGGTTGTTGGATTTTCGTATTTGTGGTTCAAAATTCTAGAGAGTAGGGGAAAGGCTCATAGGGATGATTTGTCCCTAATTGGGTAGGGTTGTGGGGCTGATTGGGGGCTAAAAAAATGATGTGACAAAAAAAATGATGTGACAATCATTACTTGGCTTTTTTTTTTTCTTTATGATTTTTAGTTCACCACAATGAAGTTATTGTAATAAGTGAGATAGTTGAATCTCACTACATTCGTTGGGTGTCACCCTTGCAATGGTTAGGCTTCATCACAAAATATTGATAAAGAAACATAGATATTTGTGTAAACTTTGAGTTGCCAAGCTTTGAGGCAACTCATACTTGAATTAGGAATCTAACCTGTTTGGTTACGGTTCCAGTTCCGGTTCCGTTTTCATTTTTTCGTAAACAAAAAATTTGAGAACATCTCGTTCTTCTTATTCGCAGAAACAAAAAAATGGGACCATTAAAAACATCATCCTTTTCCTTTTCGAATGAAAACCGTTCTTAGAAAACACTTTTTTCGTTCCTAAAACTAGGGTGTTTTCTATAAAATTTTCTGAAAACAAGTTCCGAAACCGGCTTACTAAACACTATTTCGACAGAAACAGTTTCCGAAACCAAGTTGCCAAACGCGGTTTCGTTGAATTTCAAAAAACAAAAACAGAAACTGAAACTGAAATTGTAACCAAATGGCGATTGTTGATTTGTGTTCTCCAACTAAAGAGCATATAAATATCCACTAATTTAACTACTTGACCCAAAATGAAACCCATGGATCCATACAAAGCCCATGCCCACCATATATGGACACTATAATCCAACCTGATGCAAACAAGAAAGTGAAAAAATAATGGAAAGTGAATAAATAATGTAACATTGAGGTGTTTGTCTTGGAGTTGGAGCAGTAAGTATGGAAGGACATTTTAAGGCCTAATCATAACTTTTTTTTTCCTTCTTTTTTGGTTCTTTGGTATTGGTGGCATGTCGAATAGATTTTCTGCGGTCTGCATTAGCAATGAAAAGAACTAATTTTTTCCACTCTTTCAGATTATTTGTTGTCGATCTCTTCACCTTCTTCCTTTAAATTTATATGACTATTATGCTTGTTTAACCTAATAAATACATACATTGGTTCATTATGCAGAAGCAGCCGGGATTTCATTGCCCAATCACCAATCTATTGTTGGTGTGCTCCCTCAACCTTGTTCCCTTGGAAATAGGCAAGACAAGGAATACTTGAACTTTATCTGTAAAGTTTTTTGGTTTTGAATTTTTGATTCGATGCATTAAGTTTTGTTACCATAGTTTATGATACTCTATATGTAGAGACTCCCTCAAAGAGAAAGCAATATTGAACTCCTACTTTTCTTGATATGTGTAGCTGGCATGGCAGGCCTAGCCCGCAACCCACCTCCCCCCTTCTCAAAAAAAAAGAAAAGAAAAGGGGACCAAAAAGGGGAAAAGAAACAAAAATTCCTGTCCCTTAATGAACATCCCAGTGGCTTATGCAGCAGTATTCCCCCAATAAAGAGACTTAAGTTTGATTCCCATTAAGTTGGCTATCAAAAAACAAAAAGCTCCTGTTTTTGCTGAAATTTCTGTCCACCACATGGTGGGTTGCAACTTTTGAATTAATATTCTTTTTGTGATGTATATAGGTATTTGTTAGTCAGGAAGAGGGTAAAGGAACGGTAAATAAGTGGTATACAAAAGCCATAGTTGGCTCAATACAGGCTACAAAATTACAAAGATTTGAGAACTAGAGCAATCTGAAGATAAAGGACTGATCCAAATGAATAGAAATCAAGTTATCCTTAAACTGAAGTCAGGATCTATTACTTGACTTTTTGTTGTCTCCTTTTTCTTCCTTCTCATTCTTTCTTCACACGGGCTGTTGTGGGCCTGCACATGTTCCCATATAAAAGCCAGGACTTCTGACTGCTACTTCCACCGCTTCTTAATTTCTTCTTTACCATTGGTGTCTTCATCTTTAGGTTGGAATCCTGCCATTAACAAGTAGAATCAGCCTTGCGTACCATTCGTCTTTTGAATCTACTCCAGCCATCTTTTCTCACCTCGAATACACTATTGAGAGCTTTCACTGCACTCCCATAAGTACCCACTGATGCTGGCAGTTCTTGAATATTCATTCGTCCCTTCATTTTATTCAAGTATTTGCATGGATTTACTGCCTGAAAATGATGTGGACGCCTAAAATTTTTTGCTTTAATAAATACTGTATGAAAGCAAAGCGCAGGAAAAGGGCCCCCACATTGTTTGGGCATGGGGGGTGCAGCCCTTATACACAGGACATCCATATGACGTGCAAAAGGAAAACTCCTAACTGTTAATAAGGGTATACTCGCTCAAAAACTCTAGCCAAGGATCGGAAGAAGATGGAAAAACTTCCAAAAGCCATAGTAATGGGTTTGCATTTTTCTTAGGATGCATGTACAAATTGTACTCAACATATCGTTGCCTAATAGAAGCTTTCGAATGTATAATTCCATCTTCTTATCTAGCAATTAGCAAAAATTACTTCACTTTCCTTATTATTATTTTACATTAGACATTCACTTTTGTTAGTTTGTCTCATCTCAATGTTTAAACAGTTCAATTCGTATGCAGAGTGCTGATTGCATATGATAATGGATTGATCATCCTCTGGGATGTTTCCAAAGATCAGGCTGTTCTTGTTAGAGGCTATAAAGATCTTCAACTGAAGGATGGTAAAGGGGTGGATTCTCCAAATGAGGTGAACCATGAGCAGTTTGCTAATACATCAGACTATGAAGACGAAGAAAAAGAGATAAGCTCTCTCTGTTGGGTATCTTCTGAAGGATCCGTACTCGCTGTCGGTTATGTAGATGGAGATATTTTGTTATGGAACTTGTCAACTGCTGCTTCTAGCAAAGATCACCGAAGACAAAAGACATCAAATAAAGTTGTTAAGCTACAGTTAGCATCAGGCGACAGGAGACTCCCAGTGATTGTTTTACATTGGTCTGGAAACAGATCACATCCTGATGGTGGGGGCCAACTCTTTGTCTATGGTGGTGATGAAATTGGATCTGAAGAAGTTCTGACGGTGTGCTCTAAACCTGATTTAGATTTTACACATTCTTGCCTCTGAAACTTCCATGTATTTGATAGATGTCTTAGCAATGTCGAACTTAATAATATACATTGTGGTATGCAGTGCCCTAACTACTTGGGTTTTAACAACGTGCAACTTGACTCTGCAGTTCTAACCTTGTAGAAGTGGATCTTTAGATAATGTTTTGAAGAATGCCTTTTCAGTGTTGCCATTCACTACTTCATCTTTGTCCTATAGCAGATACTGATCCTATTAATCATGTCATTGATGTCAGAACAATCTCATATTTCGATCGTCAATCAAATTGTTAGTTGTACCCTAAGATTTACCTCGTTGCTCATTGTTAATCTCACCTTAACAATAACAAACCTTAATTCCAACTATTTGGGGTCCACTACTGCGATTATATTCTCCAGTTGGCTTTTTGTAAAGATCATTACCTCAGTTTCAATCATGTTCTCTGTCACATTCTTTATCTGTGTTGTTTTTGGCCTTTTCCATGTTCTTTTGGCACCTTCAAGTTCAATCAAGGGACTCATTCTAGTCAAGGATCAAAATTTCAATTTGGTGAATAGCTTTGGTCAGCTTTGAAACGGAAACATTTTGGACATGTTCGAAACATACAAATGTGTTTGAAAACAAAATTAGAATCTATCTAAACTTATATATAGGCTAAGTACATGTTTGAGGTCTACTTATTCTTCACATAAAGGGCATAGTTGTACAATTTGGAAGTAAATGTCAGTATAAACTAAAAATTATTAAATTAAAGTATGACGAACAAACGCTATCAAATACAAGTGTTTATGATTTCGAATGCATAAGATACCTATCAAACAAGCTTTAAGAATGTCTTGTTTTTGATACTTACAAAGGTTTCAAAACATAACATAAATCAAAGAGTTTCCAACATTACAAAAGTCTCTCTAGTAACATGTTTAAAACGGTCTTTTTAATAAGGTTAAGCATAATGTTCAACACTAGTTAATAAATATAAGAAGACAAGAAACAGTAGTTTAGAGGGTTGAGTGAGGGAGTGGGATGTGCCTTTGTAGAAAAAAAATAAGAAGGGCTCATTTCCGCAATAAATAGGAAAAAGACAAAAATAATAAGGTACTCATAACAAAAATGAAAGAATAAGCGGTTTAACCATGTCCTCCTTCTCTGATATTTTCAATGAATTTTGGGATATTTTCTTTTTTTCTATTATCTTTTGTATCTTTTTAATATAGAAGTCTTGAAAAGCATAATGTATAATGTTTCTACACCGTCTAATAACAACAAAACTTGCACCACATAAATTCACCCCTTTTCCGAAAGAGCTTCCAACTTTGAAAGATAGTCCTCCACAATCTGCAGCCATGAGGTCCTGTCATCTCCAGTGACTCCCTGTTATTGGAACAATCCGTTTTCCTCTCATGACTACAATCCTTTAGAATCTATTGCATTCTTTGTAAATCTCTGGATTCATTTTTCCAGGGAGGGATTCATAGAGGTGGCTAATTCATTTGAGCTCTTCCCCTGTAAATAGTTGCCCAGTTCTCCTTTATTCCTTGTAAAATGACACTGGTGAGTTTTAAGGCATGTCCTTGTGTTAAATCACTGATATTAGAATAGTAGGAATAGGTTTCAAATGATGCATGAAAATATTTATCATGTCACCAAGGCATGTACTTATGAAAGAAATTAGATGCTTAATTTGGCCGCAAGCTTCATATTCACTGGATGCTAGCAGCTGTTGCTTTTGTTATTCATCCTCCACATACATAGTGGTGTAGTTGTTTATGGATTTGCATCATGTCAAAAGCTCACACCTAACCTTCCTTAGGTACTTTCATAAATTCACTGTACTCCTGTATGCAACTTTGTTTCATGTCATCCTTCTCTCGCTTTGTATACTTGTGTTTTGTAACTTCCACAGCAGGGTTCATGGCAGTTCACAGTGGATAGTAGTGTTATGTATCTTATCTCCTTCTGCAAAAACTTCCATATACAATGGCGTGTGTAATGTTAAAACCTATACAGTTGAAATACTAGATTATTCAATATCAAATACAAGTGCAGATGCTTAGGACGCAAGGTTACAACAAGTGTAGAGGAATGAACAGATATATTGGTTATGGTGTAGGCCTTCTATTATCGTGCCCCAGTTTACTTTTTTCTTTTTTTCTTTTCAAGGGAGGACATTCTTGTAAATGTTTGTGATCCTATTTGTTGACCCTGCAAAATTACAAATGACCAGTCGATAAGTATGGTATAATTGTATAAATATGAGTTTCTGTTTTCTGTTTCATGTGTATATTTGTGTGTGTGCATGTGTTTTATCAGTTATACCGGTCTTGCACTAATATTTTATCTGTCTTTTCAGATTCTCAATCTTGATTGGTCTTCTGGTATAGAAAATTTAAAGTGCATTGGCCGTGTAGACCTCACGCTTAATGGCTCTTTTGCGGATATGATTTTAGTGCCAAATGCCGGTGCAATGGAGAGATTTGACACCTCTTCACTCTTTGTCTTGAGCAACCCAGGACAATTACATTTTTATGATGATTCATGCCTGTCTGCCTTGATGTCTCAGCCAGAGAAGAAGCATTCTATTCCTGCAGTTCAATATCCTGAGGTTATCCCTACTGTTGAACCATACATGACTGTAGGAAAGCTCAAGTTGGTCCAGACAGAAGGGAGTGTTTCAAGGGCTCCTTCAGAGGTACTGAATGCCTTCCACATATGAGCCACTGTGGAATTGTTCATTATGCTGAACTAATTCTTTGTTTTGAGTCTCTGTCCTTTTTTTAATTTTGTTTTTTTGTGTATTTGATTTGTTAGACAGTTTCAGCAGCAAAACATCAAGTAGCACATACTGTGACTACACTGAGTAGCAAGTGGCCTCTGACTGGTGGTGTTCCCAGCCAACTGTCCTTTGCTGAAGATAATGGCATTAAGAGAGTATATATAGCAGGCTATCAAGATGGGTCTGTTCGAATATGGGATGCCACATTGCCTGTTCTGTCACTCATTTTTGTCTTGGGATCTGAGGTTAGTACAATGTTACAAATTGTCAATATAAGCTTTTGGGATGCTGTAAACATCTTGCAAAGTTCTTATTACACCAGTTAGTTTAATTCGACATTTGTTACTTAGCATGTGCACCATGTGATGTACAGGTAGATGGCATTGAAGTTGCTGGAACAAATGCATCGGTATCCGCATTGGACTTTTTCTCCTCCGCTTCAAGTTTAGCAATCGGCAATGAATATGGTCTGGTAAGATTCATTTCTTTTTGTGTGTGTCACTGGGGTGTATGTGTGTGTGTAAATGTGGCTCTCTCTCCAAGGACAACAAGTGTCAACAATGATGACAAACATTTTGTGATTGCCTTACCTTCTTTTTGGGTCTATGTAGGTTCGCCTATATCGGCTAATTGAGAATTCGGATGGAACAAGTTTGCACTTTGTGACAGAAACCAAACATGAAGGTATGATTTTGTAAATGCTAATTATATGGATGCTGCTACCCTCGTTTTAATACTTTACTTGCTACTGTGCCAGGTAAGTGCTTAGAGAATTGCTTGAAACTTGATTGCACAAACACAGCTTGAAAGAAGGTGCAAGTTTAAGCTTAGATTTTGGAATTTTAGTTATTGGATCGAGTGATGGGAGTGTCAAACCCTTATTGTTGTGTAATTGCTTGAAACATGGGCTGAGTGGTAACGTGGAAGAGTGGGACAGATAGTGAACAAGAAGAGAGAACAAAACACAATGGGTTTCTTTTTTTGCGCTACAGTACTCAACATGGGTTTTTTTTTTAATCTTTTATTTATTATTTATTTCTTCTTTGTTTGGGGTGGCAGTTGGGGGTGGGGGTTGGGGGTTTGGGGGCCGCTCAAGGGGGATAGGAATTTTGGGTATTTGCATGGGAGAAAGATTTCCATGCTAGGTTGAAGTGCCTTGATACATGGAAATTTTAAAATAGAACTTCATCTCTTACAAATGCTAAATGAAGATTCTAGTTCTTGATTGAATAACATCATTTTAGTCATTCTATTTTTTATGAGGCCAGCAATGTCTGAACTTTTGGGTCCATGGCGTAAAATTTTGTGTTTGGGTCAGATAATATATGGGGGTCATTCTTCCAATGCTTGGGACCAACACTCAACAGGAATTTGCAGAAGTATTTTCTCCTACATGACAGACAAGCTGAAGAAAAGATGAATGAAAATCTGATCTCTCTAGAGATGCAGAAACGGACTTCAAATTTTGGGTGGAAAATTTGCAAGATGATAAAAGACACAGCAGGGCAGTGAAAGAATCCTTAAAAACCAAATAATTTAAACTCAGCTCTACAAACCATTATTAAAAGCTGGATACATGAAGCCATCTCTATTTTTCAATAAACTATTAAATAATGCTTCTAAAGTTAAACCAGTCCGTTCAATTCGAATGAAAAGTTACGATTTCTGAATTCTAGGATATAGTTGTCAATCACATTTATGCTGATTATATTGACTGTCTTGTTCTCTTTATTGTTACATGATGACCATTGCTTAGCTCTTTTGCAGTTCACAATTTGCCTGGTAAGAATGGAGCTCAGTGTACAGCTGTATTTTCCATCCTTAATTCTCCAGTGCGCACCCTGCAGTATGTAAACTCCGGAGACAGACTGGCAGTAGCATTTGAATGTGGTCGGGTAATCAATATACAAGCATTGATTAATGATAAATTTGCTACACTCGTTTGTCTTTGGTTAAGTTATTGATTGGCATGGTCAACAATGTGATTGACAGGGAATCACCTTTTATGCCATTTCAGGTCGCGATGCTTGATATCAGTTCATTGTCAGTTTTGTTTTTTACAGACTGTCTATCCAGTTCAAGTTCCCCAGCCATCTCTCTAGCTATGAAAACGTTCCCAAATACTCAAAGCAATTCGGATCACTCTGAAAACAGAACTTCAAATGAATCTGCTAAGGAAGTAATTTTCATCCTGACCAGAGATGCACACATCGTGGTTATGGATAGCACCATGGGCAAAATAATCAGCTCTCAGCCGATGTACCCAATGGAGTTGACTACAGTTTCTATTCATATTTTAGGCAAGTAAAATCATATTGGATGGATGCATACTAGTTTATGGCTTCTTGGCTTTATAATTAATTATTGTTATAGCTTCCTACGAACTGTTTGTATGCAGAGGGCAATTTTTTCTCTGAAGTGTCCGGTGAAAAGCCTTCGTTGATCTCATCCCAGGATCCTGAAGCATTACCTGAACCTGCCCAAACCAATTCTCACCCTGAACAGGATTCACTTGAGACTGAATATGACACCTCTGCTGAAGCCACATATTTAGGACAGAATTTTATGGACTCACTTGTTTTGCTTTGTTGCGAGGATGCATTGCATTTATACTCTTTAAAGTCTCTGATTAAGGTGCCTAGTCTTCTATCCATTTTCCTTTAAAATTTCTGTAATTTCTTTCTCAAATTAAGATAAATTGGTTTGTTTTTAGGGGGAGAGTAAGTCCATCCATAACATAAATCTTGAAAAACCATGTAGTTGGACTACAATCTTCAAGAAAGATGAAAAATCATGTGGATTGATTCTAGTCTACCAGACTGGATTGATTGAGATAAGGTGAAGTGCTTCATTTGTGGCTTTTTTTTTTCCTTCTTTTTTTAACATTATGCTGCTGTTAAATATGTATGTTAAAAAAAATGGCTTTTACTGCCTAGTGATATGATGCAATACAAACACTTTTGGTAGTTCTGGCTTTTTCTTGACTCAACAAGTCTGTTGCACGGTTCGTTTTCTTTTTGGTAGTTCATTTCATGGAATTAGTTGACAGAGTTATTCTCATTTTATGTTGTACAGGTCCCTGCCATATCTTCAATTGGTGGGAGAAAGTTCTTTAATGTCGATTCTTAGATGGAACTTCAAGACTAGCATGAGCAACACACTAAGCTCTTCTGATACAGGGCAGATTATGCTGGTTGGTGTTTTCTTCTTAGGAAAAATGATAAGCTATTTATTTGCTCCATGTTACATTTTTCCATTACATATGTACATCTACAAGTTTATATGTGTGTCTTTTTAATGCTTTGGGCCCCGCCTGGGGGGGTGTTGCGCTGCGGTGTGGTTTATTAACTTATTATGCTATGATATTAGGGTCTATTGCCTGAACTTCAATTAAACTCAGAGTTGATAGTGTTTTTTCTTGCCCTCTTTACCAGCTTATGAAATTGGTGAATCTCATGTCTTAGAACCATGACGAGAGTCTTTGTGAGATATGTGTTGTTGCCTGTTCAGTATCTATGGTGGCCTTCTGCTATGATTAAAAAGCACTTCAACGGTCTACACCTGTACTCTTTGCGAATCAGATTTCTGCAAACTGCTTCGGGTGAATCTGGTTGGTGCAATTTGTTCTATTAAATACTTGGTCAGTAGTCATGACTGAACTGCTGAACACTGGTCTATGAAGATGGAAACAAGACCTGAATGTTAGGATGAGCTAAAAACAAGGTGGACACATAAAGCAGGGAACGGAACAGAAACGGAAAAAATAAAATCAACAATAATTTTCGAAACTAGTTGCAATCAGGTATTAGTTAGTCTTGAATGATACAAATTGGAAAAGGGTGTGATTCAGTAGCAGCTGCAGCACAATGATAGGCATTTAGGATGCATGAAAAAATGCAAAAATGAAAATCAATAATCATAAGCAATTGGGAAAAACACCTTAGAACGATGAAGGGAAAATAATTCGTGTAATACGATCCAAAATTGTTTGCATGCACTTTCTGGATAAATTGAGGCATGTGGTTTTTGCTTCACTTTTGTGTCACTAGAAAACTATGTAATGGAATCTCTTTGATACAAGGCAATGCATATCGGTGCTGGCCAAGATTCTGAACTGAGTTCTGAAGGGTGCTAAAGTTGATCAGTCAAATAAGGTTGATTAGTCCTGCACAAAAAACTCATGATAGAACTGTTGAAGTTGGTGTGGTTCTAATTGAAGGCTTAAAAAACGAGGGGTTACCAAAGACATGGTGATTTAGCATGAAGTTCATACAATTTCTGGGAAGTGTTTCCAAACAGACATATTCTGTAAGTTGGGAATATGGTGTCACAATAAGAAAAATTCATGGATGCATCTTACTCTTGCAGAACTCAATAGCACAAAGTATTATCTATGAAAAAGAAAAGACTTTTATGAAAATAATAATTTTGTTCTAACAATCAGTAACTAATTCTAGGTTGTGACATTTTTCAACTTCATTTCCATTCTTGCTTTTGCTCTAAAAGTGCTGTATATCTACTATCTGGGAGTTGAATTCATATCATTTCGTTTGACCACCTTGCTGTATGTTACCATTTCATATTTACAACACATGCTTGCTTTCCTACCTGGATGATTTATGTCATTATATGTGAGCTTATAAATATTGAAGTCTAATCAATACACTTTTTATGTTTATTTATTGCTTGTGTAACAGCATGAATCTCAAATTTATGATGCTAAATTTGTATAGGTGAATCGGAGTGAAGTAGCTTTCATATCTCTTTTCACCTTTGAAAATGACTTCAGGTCTCTCTCTCTCTCTCTCTCTCTCTCTCTCTCTCTCTCTGTCTCTCTCATCAACTTCTATAGAATTTCTGATTAAAGTTTCTGTTTTATATAGGATTCCGGAGGCTTTGCCTTGTCTTCATGATAAAGTCCTTGAAGCTGCTGCAGATGCTGCTGTTAGGTTTTCTCAAAATCAGAGGAAACAGGTTGCAACACGTGATTTCAGCGTCTCTTAATGTTTCCTTTCTTGAACTGTTAAAGAGTCGGTCTATTTTCTGCTACCACAGGGTGCTGCCTCTGGAATTTTTGGTGGTATCATAAAGGGCTTCAAAGGGGGCAAGGCAGAGGACAGTGGGGATCTCATTGAAGGTCATAAATCTATTATGGCACATTTAGAGGGAATATTTTCTAGATTCCCATTCTCAGATCCTTCTATAGGCATTGCAGATGACAAAGAAGAAGTTGAACTTGGCCTAGGTTTTCTATTTCTTCCTCTCTCCTTTCTTTTTCCCCCTTTTTGCCTTCTTCCGTCCCTTCCGTTGACTCCGTATATATTCTTTGGCATAGATGATATCGACATTGATGAACCAGCATCTGTTCCATCTTCATCTCAAAAGAACAAGAGTGAAAGAAAAGGTGAATAACGAAGTTCTTATGTTTTTCTAATTGTGCTTTAAGGCTAGCCTGGAATTAACTATTTGATTTTGCTCTGCAGACAAGGAAACAGAGAGGGAAAAATTATTTGAAGGTGGTACTATGGATACAGAACCAAGATTAAGAACAGCTGAAGAAATTAAGGCTAAATATAGAAAGACGGGGGTAATTTCATGCAAAATTTAGTAGAGAATGATTTATTGATATGGACCATTGCAGCTGACATGGTCTCTGTTTCCAGGATGCCTCTGCAGCAGCTGCACATGCAAGAGATAAGCTGGCAGAGCGCGGGGAAAAACTTGAGGTAGGCCAACCTATCATCTAGTGTTTTAAGATCCATTACTTTATGCTGCTTTTTTTTGGGGGGGTTCTTTTTTTGAACTAGATCAAGTTTGTTTGAGAGGGGAGCTTTCCCGTTTGATGCCTTTAATATGTGGGAATTTTTTTGAGTAAACCGTTAGACAAGTAGCATTAACAGTTAGAGCCCATCTTCAATAAACCATCTGGGGCAGCAATCAAATAATACTTGCCACCTGAATAATGATATATTTTGGAATTTGGACCTAAATAATGCAGCAAGATCACAACTTTTAGCTTAGCTCCACATGTTGTGTATTGGAATTTGGACCTAAATCAATTAGTGTTATCCTATGCCCAAAGTCCAGCAGATGGTTCCCTTTTTCTTGAGTCTATTATCTGAAGGTCCTGAACTCCATTTATCTTAGGTATTAGATGATCTGAATGCACCCGTTGATCTTTGAGTAATGTTAGTTGTAAATCGTAAGCCTGTTCAAAGGAGAAAAATGTGGATATTTGCTCATTTGGCTGTTGGACCATTTGATACGCTTTAGTCTTCTTGTATTTGGCTTTTATGGGAGTTGCAGTATACTACATACTAGGTGGTGAATATACGCACAATAAAATTTTTCATTTTTTGGATTAGTAAAGTAACGAGAATATTAAATCAAGGCACGAAGGGTGTGACTTATTTACATCTGTAAACCCTCGGTGTGCCTAAAATCCTTAGCAGACTTGCTGTATTTAACTAAAATTATTCTGACCATATCTTCTTTTGTTTCCGTTTCTTGTGACCTCTACCAGAAACTAAGTAGACGTACTGAAGAGCTACAGAGTGGTGCGGAGAACTTCGCATCAATGGCAAATGAACTTGTCAAGACAATGGAAAAGCGTAATAAGTGGTGGAACATATGAAACAATAAAAGTCGGAATCAGGTTTGAAGTGCATGCTTGGGTTTGTTGATGTAGCCTGCTTGGCCCTGTTGGTAGATAACAAAAACATTCAACCAAAGGGTTCTACAAAGTGATTGGGTGCTGCTATGCATTCACAATTCGTATGCTTGTGTAATTATATGTGTATTAATTTTTTGCCAGTCGTAAACTTTTATTGAAATTTGATGAAAAGCTTTTCTCAACTCTCTCTCTCTCTCTCTCTCTCTCTCTCTCTCTCTCTCTCTCTCTCTCTCTATATATATATATATATATGTATATATATATCAGGAAAAAGTTTACATGCAAGTAGCACCCATATTTTTAAGACACTACAATGATTTTTGCTCTGTAAATTGAATGGGTAACCCACGGTAAGTCTTGAATATGGATGGTAGTACATGCTATTACTTACTAAATATTTACCCCCGTCTCTGTTGTTACAATGGTTACACGTTGCTGCTGATCTGTAATAGGAGGGTGATTTGTACTCGTGATTTTTTTTAGATTTTACTTGCAAATTAATTGAGCCTTTTAAAAATTATTCAGAATCAATATATTTGTTTCTGCTATTATATTGACTTGGGACTTGTTTTGGTTTCTTTGACGTGAATTTCTTTGTGCGTTTAGATTGCAGCCTTAGACCTATGGTTATGGCAATGCTACGCTTAGGAATTTTATTTTCATCCTTGGCATTTAGGGCAACTTATAATAAGTGATTTGAATAATTAGATGTCCTTAGACCACAGGTAATCCAAATTATCCTGTTCTCCTTGAGCACCGTGTAAATTTACGCCTCTTTTGTGGTAGAAAAATTATTCAATTTTCTTATGTTTAGTTTGAAATCCGAATTTTCAGTTAAAAAAGTGAAAGAAAAGAAAAACGTAATGAAAAATAGAATAAAATTATATTTTTATTTTGTTTAATTTTCTCACATTTAATTTTTTTAATCGAAAATTTGGGTTTCAAACGGACTGTTAGGCTATATATGGATTAAAGATTTGGTGATGAAAAAGAAAATGTGAGATAGTATTTTTATTTTATTTTTTCTCACATTTTTATTTTTATTTTTATTTTTTTTGATAAATTTAAATTTTAAATACAGCATTAGGGCATCACATGGTATCCTGGAACACGGAATAACTTCTGCTCTTTTGGTAGGTAAAAAGAGTCTTGTTTGAATTTGTGTAATCTCAACGTTGGTGTGCTTCATGTGTAGAGACACGACACATGAAACTATTGACCTAAATTTGAAACGATATTTATGTTTATTTTTATATTGATGATAGAAAAGAATCCTCTTTAGACTTGATGGTTAGGTTCTTCACTAAGACAAAGGATGAAGTCCACGATAAAATAATTTTACCTTTTATTTTAAATAGTTATACGGAGTTGAAACTTCTAATCAGCGGAAGAGTCAAGCTAGCATATTCTTACTCTCTTCTCCCCCTTTCTTTTTATTTTTTATTTGGTCGGTATCTTTTTGCCTGTAGTTTGGCTTTGGCCCAACTATTCTTACTAAAGAACCATCATAAAAATCTACATTTTTTTTGAAAAAATTAGCAGGTTCGGCTCCTCTTCAGATCTTACTATTTATAATCTTATTTAATTGTGTCACATTTAGATAAACTTAATCTAATAGATTTATAATTTACCAAACCATTTTTAACACAAACGGAGCTAAATAAATAATTTGACTTAATAATCAATAATTAAATTTTTTAAAAATAACCTAAGGAGATTACTAAGACAGTTACTACTTGAAGTTAAAATGTTACCGCTCAATGTAATAATATCTATTACAATATGTAATTATATTATGATTATTTAGGTCACATTTTTAGTAATTGTAATTCACATTTGTGATTAGTGGTTTTTTATCAAAATTGCATCAATTATTTTAAAAAATATTAATCAATAATTAATTTTTTTTCTTTTTCAAATAGAAATGTTGAGATTGCAGTTAGCGAAAGCTCCCAATGTAAGGAGAAAAATTCAAGAAAAAATCTCAGTTGAACCGGTTGTATGATCCAAAAACAAGAAAGAATTGATATCGTCGTACAACGTTTTGATTGACCGGTGGAAAATTGAATTGGAATTTGGACTGCACCGCAAGTATTTGACCACGTGAACCAAGTCTGACCACGTAGCTCTCTCTCTCCCCTTCGTTCCTTCCTCAAATCAAATCTCAACGCCTAAACGTGTGGGACCCACAACTGCAGTGGTCAAAAAAAGAAATCGGATTCCACACCGCGCAAGAAAAAATGCAAACAACATAACCACCACCCAAAGTTAGGCCCACATCCACTGGCCAACAAAACTACAGAAAAAAAAAAAAAATTTCTCCCATACCTTCTATGAATTATTGAATATTTGTAATAAGATATAGTATCAGTGTTTTAAAATTAATTTTTTTTATCTTAGTCTTTTCAAAATTAATAATTATTAACAAATTCTTGATCCGCCAGTGAGCATATTCCGGGCACAACTATTCCAATTTTGTACACTATACACTATTGAGAAATATCTAATCATATATATATATATATATAAAAGTTGATTTCATTCAAATTTTTACTTACTTTTAGGTGACGTTTATATAGTGCTCTCTGTGTTCTTATATTTTTAAAATGTTATTATATACAAACAATAAGAGTTGGCCAATCAATTCTTATAATAATCCAATAAGATTTCATATTTAATTACAAAATCCTATTATCTCACTAATTTTTATTAAAATATAACAAAGTTCTCTATTAAGTATAAGAGCAAGACTACACCCACTGCAAAGTGTATCAAAATATTTACACCTTGATCCAAAACGATGTCGTTTTAGTTGAGGTGTAAAAAATTCTGGCTTTTAGAATTTTTTTTTTTACACTTTGACCAAAACGACGTCGTTTTGAACAAAGTGTAAACATTTCGGTACACTTTACGATCATTGTAGACTTTCTCTAAGTATAAAGTCCTATCAAGTTAAGTCTCAATAAAATATCTCATCAAATATATACAAAATCTAATTTTAAGTACAAAGTTCTAACCAATTATGTCTCTATAAATTGTCTTAGTAAACTTATAAATTTACGTGCAAAGTTTTATCCAATTAAGTTTCTAAGGTTTGAATTTTATTATATACAAGCAACTATTAACACACACCATCAAGATTCAATCATTTAACTTATTCTTCTTTTTATTAATAAATTACTTAATACATGGAGTTCCCATTATAATGGAATTTTATATTTAAAAGTCTTATATTTGATCTAGGATATATTAATATAAAATTGAAATATTACATAAAATTTATATTTGGTTAAAGTTTATCCAAATATTGCTTACTAGCACCATAATTTACAAAATATGTATCAATAGTTTCAACTTTTATGTATGAACTGATTAATAAATAACAATAATTTAATTATTTCTTTCATTGCAATTTTGAGTTATGACTTTAACTAATATACCTAATTATTATTATTGCTTCGCGAGTTTAATAGTTTTTCTTAATACTCTCTCTATAGCTCTCTAAATATTTATATTTGTGTGCATATTGTACGTACACGTGTGATAGATAAAATATTTATTACATTTCTTTTCATTTTATAAAAAAAACTTCTTAAAGTAAATATGTAGTATTCGATAATATGCACATAGAAAAACTTATATATTACAAAAGAAGATTAGAACAAGTCTAGAACTAAATGCCAATTTTTAACATATATGCATATGTATATATATTTGTCTCTCTCTTTTTTTTTTTATACGAATTGCATGGCTACACCACTAATACCAATTATATTTGTAATTTCTATTTAAAAAAAAATTATACATGTACCAAGTGTGATTAGGGAAGAGAGAAAAACATATATAGATATATATAAATTTTTTAATGTATGCAAGTAGAAATATGGAGACAAAAATCACGCTGTATTTGTTTATTACATACAAACAGAAGTATGGACTCGTAGAGATTCATCTTTTGAGTTTTTGCATATATAGAGGAGCATTATATATCATACACGAGAGAGACAGTGAAGGAGAGAGAGAAGACAAACAACAACGAAACCGAAGTTGAGCTTGGTTGCTGCAAGTGGAGGAGAGAAGCCGTTGTGTCATCTACTCATCCTCTCCTTCCAATTTGTAGCTGTTCTCTCTCACTGTAGATATACCTATATATATTGTGTGCAGGCTTTGAAGAGACAGAGAGAACCAGAACTGCAATACTTGAATTTTCGCTCCTTCTGGTCTCTAATGGCGAGTTGGGTCTTATCAGAATGTGGTTTAAGACCCCTCCCGCGAATCTATGCTCGACCCAGAACAGGACTGACCTCCATTAATGCCAACCCCTCCAAGATTAGACTAGTACAGTCCGATCTGGTTGGTTCTTCGTTTTGGGCGTCGACTGGGTCTAGAGGGAGAAACTGGGGACTAAAGGTCAGTGCCCCCCTGAAAGTCCAATCTGTGGAAGAAGAAAACGAAAAAGAGAGAATTAATGGCGTCAATGGCGTGGAAGACGAAGACGAAGGCGAATTTGACCCTGGTGCGCCGCCTCCGTTCAGGGCGGCCGATATTCGGGCGGCGATTCCAAAACATTGTTGGGTTAAAGACCCCTGGAAATCTATGAGCTATGTAGTAAGAGATGTTGTGGCGGTTTTCGGATTGGCCGCCGTGGCGGCGTATTTCAACAACTGGGTTGTTTGGCCTCTTTACTGGTTTGCACAAGGGACCATGTTCTGGGCTCTCTTTGTTCTTGGCCATGATTGGTAATCAATTACCTAAAATTTCCTTGTGCTTTTCCTTCATTTTTTGTTGAATTTAATTCCCATTTCTTGGATTCTAACGTTAATTGTGTCTTGTTTTTTTTATTTTTTTTTGTTGGGTTTTTGCAGTGGCCATGGAAGCTTTTCGAATAATCCCAAGCTGAATAGTGTAGTTGGACACCTCCTTCATTCATCAATCCTAGTTCCTTACCATGGATGGTTTGTTTCTAAGCTCAGTTCAATCCCCAAGTTCTATTCCCCTGTTTTTTGGATAATAAAACTGACAATTGTGATGAAAAACTACAGGAGAATTAGCCACAGAACTCATCATCAGAACCACGGACACGTCGAGAGAGATGAATCCTGGCACCCAGTAAGTAATTTTCATCTCTATATACCTCCATACTCCAGTTGTTCTCGATTCAGGGGCCAAATTTGATTGGCAATTATGACATTTCATTTTCAGTTGTCTGAAAAGATATTCAGGAGTTTGGATAACATTACGCTGAAATTGAGGTTCACTCTGCCTTTCCCTTTGCTTGCATATCCTATCTACCTGGTGAGCCTGCTACTATTTTGTTGATTGAATCAATTTTAGAACCTGTGATCCAAATTTTTGAAGTTCTGATAGTTTTAGGCCATTGTTTGTTTGGTTCAAATCACAGTGGGGTCGAAGCCCTGGAAAGACAGGCTCTCATTACAACCCTAACAGCGATTTGTTTGTGCCGAGTGAGAGGAAAGATGTGATCACCTCTACCTTGTGTTGGAGTGCAATGGCTGCACTGCTGGTTTGTCTATCCTTTGTGATGGGTCCAATCCAATTGCTTAAACTCTATGGCATTCCCTACTGGGTTAGTTTGGTTCTTTACTTCTTGTTGTTCTTTGTCCTCCTAGACAACTTTGTTCTGGTTTATGTTACATGGACCCGTGTTGAACACTTGACTCTCAGACCAGGGTATGAGATAGGTATCCAATATGTTTCATTAGACATGCACTCAACAAGTATGTATAAATAGTGGAGTTTCCTATACAATATAAAATGCTCTATTTTCGTATGTAAACGCTATTTTACTCTAAAAAAAACTAAAACAAGTATTTAAGGATTATGAAATTTAGCCATGTCCTGGTGTCCTTGAACATGAAAGTTAAATGAATCTAACAATTAGACACATACCCGCACCCGTAACTGAGTCCATGTAACGTAGGTTCTAATTACTCTTAATCTACTGTTCAAAGTCTCTATGTTAACTTTGTTAATGAATCCAGATTTTTGTCATGTGGCTGGATTTAGTGACTTACTTGCATCACCATGGCCATGAGGAGAAACTTCCTTGGTATCGTGGAAAGGTACAGACCTGGATTTCTCAAGTTATTATCATCTGACATTTATGTATTTACTGGAAATGCTGAGAGAATTATCTGCTTTTCATCTTCCAACATCATTTGATCTGTTCTTAAGCTGCAACAAGAACTGTTTGATCAATAAAACAAGGGAACATGAACTTCACTGTGTTAAAGCTTAAGTGCATCTGGTTAATGGTTTGGCATGTTTTCTGAGAAACTGATTTTTTCCTTCATTATATCAAACAGGAGTGGAGTTATCTGAGAGGAGGGCTAACGACACTTGATCGAGATTATGGTTGGATCAATAACATTCACCATGATATTGGAACCCATGTGATACATCACCTCTTCCCTCAAATCCCACACTATCACTTAATAGAAGCGGTGAGTATATCTATGATTTGAACTTACTGACTGCAACAACAGATTTTATATGTCATCCTCTCTTCCCTAGAGCCTGATGGTTCGTGTATTTTGATATTACAGACAGAAGCTGCTAAACCTGTGCTCGGGCAGTACTATCGGGAGCCTAGGAAATCTGGACCTCTTCCATTTCACTTACTGGGAAGCCTTATAAGAAGCATGAAAGAGGATCATTATGTTAGTGACACTGGGGATGTTGTATACTATCAAACAGACCCCCTGCTCTCTGGCTCTCCAAAAGCAGAATGAAGCTCTAAAAGGTTTCAAGTTTAATAAGTGGGAAAGCCTGCTGAGCCACTGATTCTTTTATAACCAATTTCATTTTTTATTGTAGGCAAATGAAATCGTTTAAAGCTTGTAAAACTAAAATTGGGGGCAACCATCCTGTTAAGTATATCCATTCTCTCCTGCATTGGAGATTGTACAAGTTAAGAGTCAATTTGTAGTATGATAATTGCAGTTTATCATAGTTGAGGTTATAGTGTAATGTCTCTCCTGCATTGGAGATTGTACAAGTTAAGAGTCAATTTGTAGTATGATAATTGCAGTTTATCATAGTTGAGGTTTTAGTGTAATGTTTTCATTGATCTCTCTCTCTCTCTCTCTCTCTCAGGAAATAGTCTAATGTTCAGTGAGATAATTATATATGATGCAGTCATGCCAGCAGAGCGAGTGGTATCCAAATTTTATCTGTGAGACGAGCAGTTGTCTATTAGAAGCTGCAAAGGCAGTCAATATCATCATGCCCCTCAAGAGGAATAATACATTGCCAAAGTGTAAAAAGGCACTATAACTCAACAAATTTTGACCATCAGAAACATAAACTCTTTCATTAAGTGGATTAACGGAAAAAAAGGTTTGTAAAATGACGGAGATTTTTAACCTCTGCCTTCAAGGTGTTGTGAAAAAGGCTGAGAAAACTCACGCAATATGGCAGCCTCCATGTTTATGTAGCAAAATCTCCATGATCTTCTTCATGAGGTTTATTATGATCAATAGTTCTCTCTCCATCTTTACTGGCATGAAGAACATATATTACTTGGTTTTCTCTCACCAAAATTGGAAAAGCAGCCTGAGAACCATGTCCCTGAATCTGCATAACTTCAGCAACTTACAAACTGAAAGAAATGCATTATAATATATACAATGTGACTAAGGTTAGACAAACTCGCCTTTACTAATTCAAGGTCAGTCGCATCAGGAGCTCCTAAATATCGTGTCTTTCTCATTATCCACAAATACTCTGCTCCATGGTCCCTTGCAAATGTGGAGATTTCATTCACAACAGAAAGGGAAATGGTGCTTTCGCTGCTAGAAGCAGCATCTCTAGCTGATGTGATTCCACACATTTTGACCAAAGGTTGATTCACTTCATCGTCCTTATAAGCAGGGGAAGCTTTTGTTGACTGATATAACATGCATTTTATTGATTTCTTAGATACGAACCTTATATTTGACAAATGCACATCTCCGCCCTGCAAACCTGTGAATAATGAGGCACTTGACTTGTCCATTAATAATATATAAAACAAACAAGGAATGACAAGTATTAATAACTGCTCAATGTTCAAATGGAATTGAGTTTCAAGAAAAATGTACATGGATCAAATGTCTGCTTGAATGTAGCTTTTATTTACTCATGCATGAGTAAGAGTTTGGACACTAGGAAGTGGGAACTGAACTCAAGAAACTTCCTGGCTTCGAAAATGAAGAAATAGGAGGCAATGTTATCATTAAATGATTTTAAAGACAACCAACAAAAAGAAGAAAAAAAATAGAAAAGGAAATGGGATGTAGAGTTGGAAATTTAATGAGATCTTTATAATTGAGTAAAAAGTATGGTTACAAAATGAAGAAAGCTGGATCAAATCCTATCTGAAAGTTAATGAAAGTTACTTCTACATGCTTTGAAGCTCCATCTAGTTACACACTGGATAGCAGGAGACGCGAATTGTAGCAGGAGTTCCTGTACCTGAGTGAATTTCACATTATTAATCCATTTCTAAGGCATTAGTGGGATCAAGTGGAACCAATTTTTAGAGAGCTAACATAGGGGAGAAAAAACTTGTGAGTCTGTAACCTAGATAAACCTTAGGCTTGAATGATCCTATAAAGCTCGCAAACACCTACATTACATAACTGTGTAAAAGCAGTACTAAAATAGTTCATTTGATGAAAATTTTGAAGTGGGATAGTGTAAATAAAAGTACTTCCATCAGCTGAGAAGTCTCACGTTGCACGGGAACATAAAATGTGTACCAAGACAAATTACTAATGATCACATTCCAGCAGTAAACCTTAGGCTTGTATATATATAATGATAGATGCTATCAAAATCTTGAAGTTTCTAAACAATGTTGAAGTAGGTTTCAACTGGGTACGTTCCATGCCTACAACAATTGTTATATGGCTCATTGAAGTCCCTTTTCGACGGGTCTATATGGCTATAGCAGAAATATCACAGGAAAAAACGCACGCCATATAATGCAAATTTAATGAAATGAATCACAAGATAGTACCTGCTTGAAAACATTCATTCAGAACTCAGTTTAAATTCTCGAAGGAATTGCGTTTTCTCTCAATGCTTTCTAACTTTTTTTGATGGACATATTATCATGACAACACGGGCAAATACCGGACCATCACAGTGACAGAAGAAGTTACTATTAGATCATTTAAGGAATAACTCCATTATGCTTTACACAAGAACCATTACAAAGCAATGGTTTCTGAAAGCTTAGCATTGATGGGTACCAAAAACCAATTTTCTATGGGAAAAACCATTGAACAGTTGGACTGCAACCCATGCACACAGAATCTAGGGGAATGGATTAGTAGGTAGCAACTAGATTTTATAATTTTCATACTCAATTAATAGTTTTCTTTTGAAAAATTAAATGATTTTTAACATGAAAAAGGTAGGACTCATTTGTATATTTTGTCGAAGAAAAAATAAGGCGGCCACTATTGGTGCACATACTAGCGACAGCTCGAAGACAGAATAAAGCATCAGTGGGGTTGGAAATTAACCTCATGGGCGGCCTGGTCAACCAACTCATGTTTACAAGGACATCTATAGTATATGATTAGAAGACAGAAGTTTTCTCCACCACACCAAACAGGAGCCACATAAATATATATATATATATATAATATATCTATCAAAGATATGTATGTATCACATAGACATGTATATATGTTATTTAGAACCATTTTATATACATACATACATACAAAATAAGTATGTGGACAAGGATTTAGACATATGTATAGGTGCAAGTAATACATACAAGCACATCATTATATATGTTTAAGGAGTTTGTTAATGTAGAAACTCATAATATGACAGGGAAAGTTTGACCTGGTAAATCACATACTTCCAAATGCTAGTTTATCAGTATACTAGAGAAGCATCTCTTATATCCAAATTCAGCTGATCCTAGTGTAGTCTCCTAGTCAATGATTATGTTGTTGGGAAGACAACAGTCAAGTTGGGGCAGACCCAAGAACCAGTAATTAAAAAAGTTCATGCTACTTAAGAACCTGGAGTTTAGGAAAGTTTCCATTTGCTCATCAAGGGCAGAATAAATGTGCATCTTACAATTTTTATCGCCTGGAAAGATTCTGGCAATTGGGCAAATAGATCACAGACCAATATAGCCATAGAAACATATCTACCCTTGAGATTGTTTGCAAAACCAAATAGGAGTAACATTTACGGTGGAAAATACAAGCAATATTTATAGAGAATACAACAAATCAAAAGAATATATACCCTTCAGAGCCCATTTTACAATTTAGATTACACTTATCCTCTGAAATGCCATCTTTGGCCTTTCATCATGAAAGTTCAGGCCCCTTGCCCAAAATTCCTTCATCTTCTTCGTAGGGAGATGAAGTCAATATAATACTCAGACAGTGATGAAAACAAACCTATAGAGAGGAAAGAACTTAAAAAAGGCCCACTTCTCTATTACATCTCCTTCCATCTTACCTTCCTAATCATTGTAAATGATATCAGCAGAGTCATTCCTCCTACCCAAACTTTTCTTGGTCTAGTTAGGCCGCATTTTGTGTCCTGTTTTTTTCTTCTCCTCACTACTGCTACCTAAATATATCAAATACTAATAAGATAGTGAAAAAAAAAAAAAAAAAGATCTTGTTAAGAAATTCCTGGAGCAAAACTATGGCTGAGAAGTTGCTTATGCCACCATCTGCTCCTGCTCTATATACAACTGCTCCACCCATTGTGGGAGTGTCTCATTAAGCCCTCCACGCTTCTGCTCGGAACTGTATAGCCCAGCCCCCACAGAGGGAACATCTGTCACCAACGAATGAACCCATGACACATCCGGCTCATGGAGGGTCGATGGCGCCATTGGTGATTTTGTTGTAGCATTACCACTTCGAAACCCAAAAGAGGCAGACTTCTTAAGCTTGTTTAGCTCTTCACCATGGAAGCCCCACTCCAATTTTCCATTAGGAGAACTCCAATCAGAAAGATTGGATGACATCAAACTAGCAGAATTAGCAGCTGCAGTAAGCCCAAGACTGCCAGGCCGGTGGTTCACAGCTCCTCGGTCAATGAAGCTCTGGCTCCGCTTTGCGAATGCAGTCGATCTTGAATTCATTGCTGCTGCTGCCACTGCCCCAGAGGAGTCAAACCCGTAAACAGAGGATTTCCTCACTGGAGAGGAGGAAAGATTGGCAGGGTAACTTGCCCTCAGCTGGCTCATGTTCTGGCGCATCTGAAGTGCAGTGGGAGATTGCAATTGAGGTAATAAAGAAGGATCTAGAGATCCAAAAACATCGTCGAGGTTAGTAGGCTTCAATTCCCCCATCTTACTGTAATCCTTATTCCAGTAATTTGGGGAAGAGAGACCAGTCAATTCATCAATCAATTGCTGGCGTTGCTGCTGTTGGTTATGGAGAACTTCCAATCCAAGCAATTCCATCTCCAACTCCAAGTCTCTAGCACTCAAAGCGGCCTTAAGCCGGCTACCGGGAAGCTGAAGTGCAGGCGGGGTAAGATTCACCTTGTTCTGCCACATGCTTCCAGCCATGGGTGATGAACAAGCTGCAGATGGAGACATGGGTGGTGTTGAAGTGGGAGGCATCAACGATGAACCCATCTCCACTGCACTGGCTGAAATCGACTTGGGGGAAGGCATAGCCGACCCTGTGGAAGCATACAATGGCCGCAATTCTTCCTGCTTATGGGCAAAGAAACAGACTTTTCGTGGGCAACCAGTCTCATCCTTGCAAAGCCTGGTTCTGTACTGGGCAGGATGGAGCCAGGACTCAAACACACCATGGGCATATTCACAAGAATCCCCTTTTGCACAGACCCCCTTTCGAAATTCCGGGCATGGAACACAACTATAGTGATACTTTCTTGGATCACGTCTCCTTGCGTTCTCCCCCGGATGGACAAACGGGCATTCTGTCCAGTCATGAGAGTAGGCCCTCGAGCAAGGCTTCACCTTAAAAGAGTACATCCTGAACTCATCAGAGCCATAGATTCCCTCGTTTATATCCGGCAGTGATACATCAACAGGGTACTCCTTCTTCTCGGCTCCTGCCTTTGGCAATTGGGTCATTGAGTTCAGCTTCTGATCAATTGAAGCAAATGACAAAACTCCTTCCACAACAGTATTTGAACCTTTCAACAACATCTCCAATGTCTTCCTTCTCAAATTGCTCGACGGCTTTAAACCACGAGCAATCAAGTCTCGGGGTTGATTTCCATTAGCATCCACAGAATTGACATCAGCAGATGCATCAAGCAAGACCTTGACAACCTCGACCGACGAGTCCGAGCCGCCGGCAGCAGCACAGTGAAGGGCAGTTGCCCCATCTGAACCACAGGCCCTGTTCATATCAACCTTGCCGGTTCCGATTATGAACTTCAATACCTCGGTGCTTCCATACATGGAAGCAATCATAAGGGGTGTCCTCTCCTCAAACCCCATCTTTTTCGACCCAATTCTTCTGCAATACCACAAGCTAGCTTCATCAACGCCAAAACCCTCATCTTCCACGGCAAATTTGAAGCCGTTTAAATCATCTGCCGCTGACAGTTCGAGCAAATCAGAGCTTTTGCTGAAAACCTCATCTCTCTGCTCTTGACTTTCACCCTCCATGATCAAATTAGAGGGGCAAAGTTTACTCTTTGAACCACTGCACATGAAACCCTGCGAAACAATAAAAGCAGAAATCAGCATACAGCATTCAATTCAGCCCAGGAAATGACAAAACCCATATAAGATACGTACATATACATATGTGTGTGGGGTTTTCTCAAGAGTTTTCATCAATTTATTTGAATTTCTTCCAAGAAGTTTTGTGAACTAACGTATGTTGTAATTCCTCTGACTGTCTGAGCTCAAGGTCAAGCTAGTATTTCAATAATTCCAGAAACTTAGAAATAAACACCTCCAAAATCATTGATGAATGGGTCAATTGAAATCCCTACACAATTTTCTAGCTTAATCCAAAGAAACCCAAATTTACCAAGATCCCCAAAAATTAACATCAGTAAAACAATAACCCAGAAAAAGAATCATCAAACATCACCAAAGAAAGAGTGTGCAGCTCATAAAACATACCTTAATATAGTGCTTGATATAAATAGAGAGAGATACGGAACTGTAGAATAGTTTTGAAGAGGATTCAAATCTTGAAGAGCTCGATTGAGCTATGATGAATTGGATAAAACGATCTCTCTATATATATATGTATATGGAGTGCGGAGAAGAAGGTAGGAGGGAGGAAGGTGCGACTGTGTGCCTTGTGACTTTTCTTCTTCCCTCTTTTCTCTCTCTCCTTTGGTCAAAGTCAAACTTTGAAATGTGGGTCCCACACCACACTTCTTCTGTGTCTTACTGGTTCGTTCCAAAAATGAAACTCAAATGAAATGCAAACGCAAATGGAAATGCGAATTCGCTGTGGGCCCAGGTCGCTCAGTAATATCTAACCGGCTCAAAGGGTTTCTCCTTCAATGGTGGGTGAGTCTTCATCCGACGCACGTGAGAGAGAGTCCGTTTCACGTATCCAATATGGTTGCACGTGGCGTACAGAAAGTGGAGAATGGCCCAAACGGAGTTTATGAGAGCGTGGGTTATGGGTTGGGCATCGGAGCACAACCGAACCAACTGTGACTGGGTTACCGACACCTGCCGGTCCCTCACCCATTAACGCGTTTCTCTATCGTCTGTTTGTTTGGGTGACTCACCACACTAACAAACAAACAGAAAGAGGGAAATGATAGCTAAATGTGGAATAGACTTTGCTTTGCTTTTGCATAGGCATCTCCCACTTTTCTCCCTCTATTTGTCACGTGAAGTACTTTATTTATCTTGGATTAAAGATTTGTGATTGCAAACAAAATGAAAGAGAAATCCGTGTTTGGTTGTGTTTTGATTTTGGTTTTATAGTTTTGTGTATTTTTTTAAAAAGTTATTGAAACTTTGATAAATTAATTTTTAAAACTGCTTTTGTAGTTGTTGAAATTTGAGTTTTCTAAACAATAAAAAAGAGATGGTGTTAAATCTCCATTTTCTTGTTTCTCAAAACATAAAAAAAATAAGTTCTCATTCTTTTTGTTTTTGGAAATCCTATAAACAAAAATAAAAAGGATACCAAATGAAGGACGAAGTTATGGAAGATTGAATAAACATGTTTTTTTAAACAAATATTTATTTATTTTCTTTTTACTCCTTTAATTTAATTAAAAAAAATTTAACTTCTTTCATTTCATTTTCTTTTTTCCATCTTTCTCTCTCTCTTTTTTTTTTCTCTCCAAATCCAAGATTCAAATATAACGCTAAGAAATTTTGCACTACGCTGTTCTTTTTATTTTTACTATTTCTATGAATATTCTTATTTCATCAAGCGTAAGGCTTTTTTTTAATATTTGTTTTATAAATTCGATGGCATTAGGATGTAACAATGAGAGAAAATCCACTTATTTTTCAATTAGATCTTAGATCTTTGATACTACATCAAGAGGTTTTACAGTTAATACATTGCATGAATGATGATTAGTCCTTTCTCTACACGTCAATGACATCAAAGCTTCTTCTTGCCTTGACACTCTTGCACCATCTTGCCATGCAAGATTAAGTGAAGATGACAGTAAATTTATAAAAATGCGAATTTGCCAATTCACCATCTAAGTATCCAATTTCATTGGGAACTCAGTTCTCCAAAAACAATTGTTGTGGGTTGTCATATGGTCAGGGTAAGCGGGAAAAATATACATGAGAAGACAAAAATACCCTTCAAGCACACCAATCTAGTTATAGTATTGACTCGTTCATTTTATAATTTCTTTGTTTTTGAACATCAGAAAACAGCTCAGAGAGCTTACGAAACAGCTTAAGGGCACTCAGATATAAGAATTGTAGTCAAATCAGGAGAGAGAGAGAGAGAGAGAGAGAGAGAGAGAGAGAGAGAGAGAGAGAGAGAGAGAACTCTTATTTAATACTATGAGTTTCATCAGTGTCCGTGACAAAAATTTTTATTTATGGGTTCATGTAGAAACATTGGGGCTAAGCATACAAATAAAATAAAATCATACTACAATGATGCTATTATTTTTAGCAAAAATGTACAACCATATGTACTTTTGCAATGTCAAAGGCTAATATATGGAGCACATATTAAGTATACTTTATTTAATTTACAAAGTGTTAGAAAGCATAAAATACACAATTTTTAGCAAGACCCTTCTACAATTTTTATTCTAATAACATATGTTAACAAGACCCTTCTACAATTGTTCTAAAGTATGTTCTTCTAAATGTAAGTTATCAAACAATTATCTATTTACCGATTTTGCATTTGATTTGTAATTGATTCTTTTTAAATACTAACATGCTATCAAATAGGTCATGTTGTCAACGATAAGTTGTCACATGTAAATGCAGAAAAAAACTAGCTTCTTACCTGATTCAGACATTTATTGTGAAATAAATCACACTGCAAAATTACTATATTTTGAGGCAAAATATACAATTGGAATGATATTCTTTTACTTTAAAATAAAACAATCATTATGAAAATTTTTAATTACAAAAATACAATGACCACATTATTCTGAGAAAAATTTAGGTATCTATGTTTCTCTTACAAAAACAAAATAAGCTAAGTTAAAAAAATAATGACATTTGTCGAACTAGGAAAGGAATAAAAAAGAAGAGCTAGCAACCTAAAAATTTAATAAAAATGAGGAGTTTAATTTCGATATGCTAACAATATAAAATTTTTTTATACAAGTGAACATCATAATACAATACGTGTTTATGAATCTTAAATTTTTATATTATACTTAAATTTTAAAAAATATATATCACATTGTGATGTTTTATTTGTGTAAAAAAAATAAAACATTTTATATTATCTGTATATTAAAACTAAACTCTAAAAAAGAGAAAGTAAGAGAGAGAGAGAGAGATTTCATTTTGCAGCATCACAGGCAGTGGGGTTTAATGGGGTCAAGCGGGTAGGACAATGGGGTCAGCCCACCGGTTTTCTAGAAGAATTTAAAATATTAAAAAAATTTATTATTATTTTCATACGTCGGTCATCTGACCCCATACCTCTCAACGTGGCGACGCCCCTGAGTTTCATAGAAAATAGAGGCTCCGATATACGCAATAGCAAGCAGTATGGGGGTGCCTTAGCCATGAAACAGACCTCCCTCAGAAGAGAGGGAAAATTCTATCTCTTTTTCTTTTAATTGTGTGATTTTACTTAAAAGAGAAAGAAAAAAAAAGAGAAGAAAAAATTTTAAATCACCATCCTTCTCTTTCTCTTTTTTTTTTAAAATTTTATTTAAGTTTTTTTAAAAATTAAATAAAAAAATTCTTTATTTTTTCTTTCTCTTTATTTTTTCTTTCCTTCCTTTTCCTCCTTCAAGCACCAAACCCTTCCTTTTTCTCCTTCAAGTACCAAACATGCTGTAAATGATGTATTTTAGTTGCTTTTGTCCGCATTCCCCATCTATAATTTCGTACACATAGTAAGGCCTTGACCTTTCGATTGAACTTCTTTTCCCTTTTGAAATATTTTGAGAACTGCAGTTTACCACGAAATTATTGCATAAATACTTTTAAGTGGTTGTTTTGGTCTAAAAGAACTCGAATTTACTCATTCAATACTTGAGTTCAAGCCTCTATAATTGTTTAGTGAGGTTAAATCTAATCTTCAATGCTTAAAATATGTGTTAAAATTTAAATTTTGATCCCAACGTAAGTGCGATGTAGTCTTTTGCATATGACTGTGTGACGCTAAGATTTGAGAGGCAATACCACGGATGTGTGAAATAGCCAAATGTACCGAAAAAATTATTGGAGAAGTGAACTTATCTCCCCAGCGACACCTATGGTATTGTGTTCTGCCCCTCTGATGAGGGCTATGAATAGTACATACAATTGAGGGCCCATTTGGGGCTTTTTAAAGTTTTTTTGAGTTGGTTTTTTTAGCTTATACGTAAAAAAATCAAATTTTTTAAAAATATTTTTGCCTTTTTTTTGGCCTTTCTACACGTCTGACCTTATAAAAACAAAAAAAATAAAAAAATTTTACTTTATTTTGCTTATAAGTAAAAAAAACTAAATGAAAAAACTAAAAAAAGGTTGTAGGAAACGGACCTTGAGCTTCAATCTTAGGCTCATCGTTTTCGTTTGCTCTTTCGTGTAATGATATATCGAGAGGTTTGGTGGTATCACTAAGATGTAAAACTATGGTCCGGTTTGGAGAGAGTTTTTCTGTCTGAATAAGCTATTTAAAAAAAGTATAAAGAGTAAGTTAGTTTAAAAAAAACTTGATTGGGGTGTTTAGTAACTTGATAAAAAATTTGTTTTTTTTTTGTTTTTAATTAGGTTGTTTGCCACGTTTATTTGTTTTTTTTTTTTTTTTTTATGTAAAAATAATAATATTACTCTCACAACAGTGGTGGTGTTGGGTGGCAACGACAGTAGTGGTTGGTGGCGGCAATTGTGGTGGTTGGTGGGAGTGGTGGGTGGCTGCGATGGTGGTGATGGGTGGGGTTGTACTAGTGGTGGTTGGTGGGGGGTGGTGGGTGGCAGTGGTTGTTGGCGATTGGTGTGGTAGAGCATATTTTAAAATTTTGATAAATTTCATTAATTTTCACTATGACATACATTAGGACTATGTAACGAACCAAGTTATTTAAGCTTGATTATGTTTAGTTTGTTTAGTTTTGTTGGAAATCAGATTTATATAAACAAGCTTGAACAAATTTTAAAACTCATTATTAATTTTTTTAGATTGGCTCAATAAACTTCTATTCACTCCAAAATTATATAAAGGACTACATTACTTGAATTCAAATCAAATTTGAACAACTTACTACTTGACTAATGCTGCCCTAGAGGATTGGACGGAACCCTTTTTCTATTTTTGGTCTTGTTCTCAACCAAATTACGAGGTCCTAAACTGTGGAGGAATAAGTTCTGGGGGATTTTTTTTGTTAGGCCTGGAAGTCCCCATTCGGCTTCATAGCTGGACCTTTACAAACTACAAACAGAACTCCCAGCCCACCAAGATGCTTCCTGAGGTGCAAAGTTAGATGAACCATTCCATTTTCTGAATGGGCACGATTGTGTTAAGAAGATAAGCGTAGTGCACGAGACTCCAGCTACTATAGTGTTTGGGGTGAGTAAGATATACTCAATATTTTTTATATTTTATTTTTCATTTCTGTATATTGTATTGAGCTAGGGCTGAGTTAACCTGAACCTAAGGGTGGCTATGGACCTGAGAGCCCGTTAGGCCAGCCCATAAATAATAGGCTTGAATTTTTTTTTAAGTTTAATTAGTTTAATAGGCGGACTTAAGAATTGTCTTTGAAACCCAACCCGGCCTAGCCCAAAATATATATAAAATAATATATTTTTATATTTCAATATATATGTATATGTATATGTATATATAATTAAACTTTATGTTATTTAATATTATTTTTAGAGAAAACAATTATTTATTGAACAAATTTTAAGTTAAATGGAAGGGCTTGGGCGGATTTGGCAATGCAATTTTTATAATTAGACGGGCTTAAAAATTTGGTTTAGGCCTGATCAATTTTATTCTGATGTAGGCCCGACCTGGCCCACCCAATGGCCACCCCTACTTGAACCCCTCATGTTTGAGCTTGGACCAATGGATACATATGGCCCTTCTTACTGGGTTTGTGGCCTTTCTTGCAGTGCTAGATTAGGAGGATATTAATGGGGCTCAAATTACTGATAAGCCACAGACCTTGGGCCGATTAAAGCTTAATTAAGGCATGTTTGGATTTGTTTGCAATTTACAACTGTGACAATTAATAGAAAGCAAGAGCTAGCAACACAATTAGTTCTGTTTGGCCACGGTAAAATAGATATTCCAATACATGCATTGCATCATCTTGGGTGAAAGGAAATTGTTGGCAGGCATGACCTAAATAGATACCCTAAGAAAACTCAAACTCATGACCTCCACAATCCAGGTACTTACTGGCCAAACGAATACAACAACATAGGTGGTTGGAGTTGGAAAATAGAGAAATGAGCAAATTATATATATGTTTGAAACTTGCACATATTTATAATCTATCACTATCTTGTGTGAACTTTGGTATTTAATTCTCATGTTGAAGGATACGAGAACATGATGCAATAGTATTCACATTGTTTATAAAATATTTTATTCATAATGTGTGATTTTTATGCATATATATATATATATATATATAGTAGACTTCAATTACTAAATATTTTTATTAGGTAAACATATTAGACACTTTCGACGCTTATATCCTTACCAACGTGTCAGAGTCCTAATGTCAAGTATGTATTTTATGTTTTTATAAGAGTCTGTGCAACATAGCTCTCTATCATATCGGTGTGCTTAGGATTTACTTTATTGGAAAAGGAAAACTCTATTGTCAGGGAATTTTTATATAAAAAACTTATAATAGTGTTTTTATAATAGAACATCATCTTAATAGATATTTTGTTAAAAAAATTTATAAATTTTTTTTTACATAGTTGTCTGTTAGTATATGTAAGTGAAATTTTCGAGAAGGCCTAACCGATCACTCAAGTTAGTATTAATGAGCCAAAACTTGCTGCAAGAAGAACAGAGAGGTTAGAATGGGTCGACCCTCTTTGGGCCGATCACACTTTAACGATTAAGTTAGCAAGCTTAATCGATAATTGAATAGATAAAAGTAGTGCATACTTGGAGTTAATTGTCCATACCTTACTCTTGAGGGCTTCGGTATTTATAGTGTGATCGATGGAGTATTTTGCCCTTGGTCTACCAGAAGATCATCATGACCTGCTGTGTAAACTTCATCATTTTTTGCCGACTGACCGAATGCAGGTCTTTCCCTACCGTTGCACCAAAATCCGGCTGATCGGACGTGCAGGTCGACGTCGCGTGGAGAGCCGCTCGCGCATTTAATGAGGGTCGACTCCACATTTAATGCTCTGAGACCGCTAGCGGTTTGGGCTTACCTTTGGCGGTTTTAGGCCTTGGTCGGCATCAAGTCGGCACACTGGCAAACAGTCCTTTAGTATTAATTTGGGCCACCCCGCAGCCTAACTTTAACTTATGTTGGTTGGGCCTAACCAGATGGGTTGGGCCATGGACATTTAACCCATAATTGCCCCCCAGCCCTTGCGTCGTTTTGAATTCCAAACGGCCAGGGGCTGCGTTGGGTCATAATAGCACCCTTTCAAGTATACGGTGGTTTCTTCGGTACACGACCACGCAGACGGCGGGGATTTAAAGCTATACTAATGGGATGTCGCTGAATCGACAATCGATGTGACAGTTCGATGGAGCGACATGATTGTTGTCGTTTTCCCTCGCGCAAATCGACGGCTCGCCTGTATATAAAAAGACGATGCCATTTTTGGTGAAAGGCACTCCGTTTTACTTCATCTCCTTGTCTAGCATGTTCGTTGCCAATTTCAACTCCCACCATTGTAAGTCTTTCTAAGCCCGTATCTCTTTCGTGTTTCTCTTTGCTTACTTTCTCATTTTCGAAGGTTGTCCCCTAATGATATCTCGTCTTAGGAAAATGTTAGACGGTCTGGCGATTATCACCGCTTTTAGGGCTAGATACAAAATCCCTGACAAGATTGGCTTAGAGCTAGTTAATCCCAGTGACCACCGTATAGGGGACATTGAGAAGGGAGTGCCCTTCCCGATTATTGCCATTATAGAAGGGGGCCTTAGGTTTCCCCTGCATCCCTTCCTCCATAAGTTCATTGTCAAAAAGAAGGTGTCGCCCTTCCAACTATCATCGAACGTATATAGAATCATTTTTGGTATGCTCGAGATTAATTGGCACCTGGATGTGAACTTAGGGCTTGTCGAACTCGAATACTATTATACACTCTGTAAGGTCGGGGGGGAGTTCCAAAGTTTACCTTCGAGCTGTAGAGTAATCCAGGGAATTAGTGAAGTGTCTACCTTCCTCTGGGAAGGGCGTTGATGACATTAAGGTTTGGGTAACCGGGCCCTACGAGTTTGACGACCTTCCTGAGAGTGAAAGACCGGTGACCCAATACTTTAGAGTTCCCCTTGAGATAGGTTTGATGCCCATCTTTTGTCTTAAGTGCCTAATTCAGTTTTACTATGTTTCTGAATTCAGTGGTGACTTTTTGCAGAAAAGAAGAAGCGGACCATGGCGAAAGACTAGCTTGTTAACTCCGCCGATTTAAAGAAGTTTCTTGACTTTCGCAGGGAAGGCAGATTGAGGGATGTTGCTAAGATCGACCATATCCTGCTAAATTATCCTCTCTGTTACTCGACGTTTATTGCGGACACAGGGATCCCACAGAATGTCCTCACAAGGTTGGCTAAGGAAGGTGCGGAGGGAGATTTCAAAGAAATTCCAGTTGGGATTGTTGTTGAAAGAGCCTGCGCCCCTATGGGAGTAATAGTTGCAGTTCCTCCTCCGTTAGAGCCCGTCGTACATGAGGTCCATTCCAACTCAAACAGTTTGGCCTCCGGTTCGTCGCCGCTCACACTTTCAGACCGCCAAGTCAAACTAGTTTGGAGAGGCCAAGAATTCACCCCGTCTCCAGACGAAGACAATATGAATTTGAAGGAGATGATGTTTGCCACGGTAGGAAAACCTTTGAAGACGATCACCATGACCTTTGCCGATCCTTCGACCATTGCCTTGGAGACCGCCCCGGCCGAGGATGTTACCCCTTAGCCAAAAAAAGCTATTCACCAGGCAACAGAAGAAAAAGGCTCCTGAGACTGTCATACCACAGCTTGCTCCTGAGAAGCCAAAATTCAGCACTGGCAAACCTGTAGTGGAGGAAGTTGGAGAGGTGGTGACTCTTACACTAGACATTTTGGGCAGTCCTCTGACGACGGCTAATTCGATGATTGACTAAGCCGAGGTTGCTTTCAGCGTTATCAAGAGCGTCTTGCAGAAGAAGGACGTCGCCAAGTTGAATGAGTTAAGCAATGTTGGCGTCTTCATGGGGGCCTTCCATGACTCTCTCTTGGTAAGTCGGCGTTAATTTAGCAACTTGCTCTTAGTTATCACGACGTGCTATTCTAACGCAAGCTTTATTTTGATGTAGGGTTGTCTGAAATCACTGGAGGCAATAAGCCGCTTCTGAAAACTTGTTGAGGAGCACGAGTACCTTATAGAGGTGCATGCTGGTTTGAAGAAAGAGTGAATCGATGCTAAAAAAGATTGAATCACTTTTAGGAAGAAAGCTGAGCACGCTGTTGCCGAACTGTCATTGGTGAGGGCAAATTATGAGAAGAGAGACAGGGAGGCAACTGACCTCCAAAAATAGAACGATATGCAGTCCGTGGACCTATACAAGTCTCAGTCGGAGATCGAAACTCTTCAAGCCGAAGTGGCAAAGTTGAAGGCAGAAGAAGAGGCCATCATGAAAAGGGGTGAAGATAAGGCGGCTAAGGACCTGGCCATTCAGATGACGGATCTGAGCCGTAGCATTTTTCGAGAGGGCTGGAATGGTGCCCTTATCTTTACTAATGTGTATAAGTCATCCAATGTCTGGCGCTTGTGCCTCGACTATTTTGAGACTATTGAGGAGGGCATTGTCGATCCAAAGAAGGTGATAGCCAATGCTGAGCATGGTAGACAACTTGCCCTGGAGGCTGGTGCTGAAATGGAGAAGACTACTGCCGAATCATCTAAGGTTACAGAAGAGGCCGAAGATAACTTGGCGGAGCCGTCCGTGCAGTTTAAGGAGAAGTCGGCCTAGGGGTAGAGTTGTAGTTTTCTCTTTTTGGATTTCTTTATGTAACCAACTTTTCTAACTTTAATAAAAGTCTTGCTTTGCCTTCGTCTCGGTATTACTTTCTCCCTGACAATCTTTAACGGATGTTCTGCTCTTTTGATTGTTTAGAGTTTATAAAAGTTCGGTACCAGACCTGTGTTTGTAAATAAATTTTTGGCCTGTCCTAAATAGTCCAGGATCAGGTTTTCGCGCCTGGTTTTTGTGACCTTTATTAGCCAACCAATCTAATTTGGACAGGACCAAGTTTTTATAATTGGTTTTTATGACCTTCATTGGCCGACCTGTCCAACTTGGATAGGACCAAGATTTTACACTTAGTTTTTATGACCTTCATTGGCCGATCTGTCCAACTTAGACAAGACCAAGTTTTTACACTTGGTTTTTATGACCTTCATTGGCCGACCTGTCCAACTTGGACATGACCAAGTTTTTACACTTGGTTTTTATGACTTTCATTGGCCGACCTGTTCAACTTGGACAGGACCAAGTTTTTACACTTGGTTTTTATGACCTTCATTGGCCGACCTGTTCAACTTGGACAGGACCAAGTTTTTACACTTGGTTTTTATGACCTTTATTGGCCAACCTGTCCAACTTGGACAGGACCAAATTTTTACACTTGGTTTTTAGTTTAGTCCTTTGGTACTTTGAGTAGATTTGCGTGAACAACTTTGTATTCTATTGATCTCACAAAGCTCTACACACTTGTTGAGTTGTTACATCATATAGGAGCCCACACTACTGGTAAAACTTCTTCAGGTTGTTTGCATTCCAAGGTCGGGGTAGCTGTCTCCCATCTTTGATAGTTTCCAGTCGATTTGCACCAACGCTGACCTGGGATACCACTCGGTAGGGACCCTCACAGTTGGGGCCGAGCGTGCCATCCGTTGGGTTCTTTGTTGCCCTCAGCACTTTCCGTAACACTAAGTCACCTGGAGCAAAGTTTTTTGGGCGAACCTGTTTGTTGTAGGAACGTTTTAACTACTGTTGATATCTGGTGAGTCTGATCAAGGCAAATTCCCTATTTGTTTGGGCAAGATCCAAATCTTTGGCCAGAGTCTGGTCGTTAAGTCCGGTATTGAATACTGCCGATCTGATTGTTGGTAGACCTACCTTTAAAGGTATAACTACTTTCACCCCATAGACTAAAGAAAAGGGGATTTGGCTGGTAGATCTTCTTGGGGTGGTTTTATAGGATCACAAGATGCCGGGTAGTTCCTCCACCCATTTTCCTTTAGCCCTCTCCAGCTGCTTCTCAATCTCATTGAGCATAGTCTTGTTTAAAATCTTGGCTTGCCCATTGTGCTATGGGTAGGCCGGTGTTGAATAATAATTTTTGATCCTGAGTTCTTCATAGAACGACCTAAACATGTTGCCATCAAATTGGGTACTGTTATTCGAGACAAGTGCATGAGGTATGCCGAACCTTGTCACTATGTTTTTCTAGGTGAATTTCTTGGCATCAATCTCTTTGATAGTTGACAAGGGCTCTGTCTCCACCCATTTAGTGAAGTAATCTGTCGCCACAATGAGAAACCTCTTATTCCCTGGAGCTCGGGGCAAAGACCCGACTATGTCCAGTCCCCACTGGGCAAAAGACCATAGACTGGTTATGGTTGCGAGATCTTAATACGCTGATGTATGATTGGAGAGTACCTTTGACACTTTTTACACTTTAAAACGTACTGGGCTGCGTCTTTTTGCATGTAGGGCTACCAGTATCTTTGTGAGATAGCTCGGTGCGCTACAGATCTTCCACTGACGTGACTTTCACATATTCTTTCGTGGATTTCAAATATGATGCCCTGCACCTTATCCGGCTGGACACAGTGCAAGTAAGGACCTATGAAGGACTGCTTGTAGAGTTCCTTGTTTGGTGATAGCCAATATCTGAGGGCTGCGTGTTTGATCCGTCTGGTTTCATTTTTATCCTCTGGTAGCTCGTCTTTGTTAAGGTAGGAGATAATTGGGTCCACCCAGGACGGTCCCAACTATTCAACAGCCAAAGCTTGTTCTTTCTCATGAAATATGCTTAGTCTGGCTAAAGTCTCCACATTGATTATTCTTTTTGACCCCGATTTCAGGGCTATTGCTAACATCGCTAGAGCATCGGCATGAGAGTTGTTGTTTCGGTTGATCTGGCGGAGTTTGTAACTGTCGAACTTGTTGAGTAACTCCTTATCTTTTGCTAGGTATTGTGTCATTCTGCCATTTTTTGCTGCGTATTCTCCTGTAATTTGATTGACAACTAACAGGGAGTCCGAATAGATGACAATCTCGGCAATTTTCAGTTCGATGACTCGGCATAGTCCGGCGAGCAGGGTCTCGTATTTAGATTCATTATTTGAGACAGTGAACTCGGGCTTAATAGCTTGTTCAATGGCCAAACTGTCTAGCGTAATGAGCACTATGACCGATCCTACCCCTCGGTCATTGGATGTTCCGTCGACATAGAGTTTTCAATGATCTGCATTCTCCCAAAGGTCAAGGGGGAGGTCGTGGTGCTGTTGAGCAGGAGGTGTTGATGGGTTGGCCTTCGGTGGTAGTTCAACAAAAAATTCGGCAATAAAGTTAGCAAGCACCTAACCTTTCACTGCCGATCTTGGGTGGTACTTGAGGTCAAATTCTCCCAATTCCATAGCGCATTTTGCCAATCTTCTAGAGAAGTTGGCTCTTCTAAGGAGTGGTTTGAGCTGATGGTCCGTGAGGACGTTGATGGTATGCACTTTGAAGTAGTGCATTAATTTGCGAGATGCAACTACTAGTGCAAGGGCTAATTTTTCAAGTGGAAAGTACCTAATTTCTGGCCCCAAGAGAGTTTTACCAACATAATAGATAGGCAGTTGCTGCCGATCTTGTTGGCGGAGTAGCACGGCGCTGACTGCATGCTCCAACACTGTGAGGTAGAGAAAGAGTTCTTCATGCTTGAGGGGGGTGGAAAGTAAGGGTGGCTGCGTCAAGTATTTTTTAAATCATTGAGGGCTTGGTCATATTCTGGAGTCCATTTGAATTGTTCACGTTTTTTGAGAAGTTGGAAGAATGGTCGGCATTTTTTTGAAGATCGGTTGATAAACCTGTTGAGTGTTGCTGCCATTCTAGTCAACTTCTGCACCTCTTTAGCATTCTTTAGGGCATGAACGCCCTGGATCTCACTGATCTGTCGCGGATCCACTTCGATGCCCCGATGAGTGACCAGGAACCCCAGGAACTTTCCTGAACTAACTCTGAACACGCATTTTGAGGCGTTCAACCTCATCTTGTACTGCTTTAGGATACTGAATACTCCTTTCAGATCATCCAAATGGGAGCTGCTGACTTTGCTTTTCACCACGATATTGTCGATGTAGACATCCACAGTGCTGCCGATATGGTCTTTGAACATCTTGGTGACTAATCGCTAGTAGGTAGCGCCGGCATTCTTCAGACCAAAAGATATTACTTTTGTAGCAAAATATACCCCTTGGAGTGATGAAAGCAGTCTTTTCCTGATCATCTAGATGGAGGGGAATATGATGATACCCCCGGTAAGTGTCCAAGAAACTCATCCTCCCGAAATCGGCTGTTGCATCTATGAGCTGGTCGGTCTTGGGGAGAGGAAATGGGTCCTTAAGGCACGATTTGTTCAGATAAGTGAAGTCAACACAGACCCTTCATTTGCCGTCCTTCTTTTTCACCACCACTGTGTTTGAAAGCCAGCTCGGGTAGTGGACTTCCTGAATTGACCCAGCTTCCAAAAGCTTTTCGGTTTCTTCAATAACGCATCCACATGTTGTGTTGCCGCCCTACTCCCTTTTTGGACCACAGGTCGGCATTTTGGGTCAATGTTCAGCCTATGGCAGGCAACCTTGGCATCAATCCTCGGCATATTGTATGGAGTCCAGGTGAACACCTCAAGGTAATTTCTCAGTAACTCGATCAGAGAGTTCTCCTAAATTTTGGACAAGGATGTGCCGATGACGAAGTACTTATTATCCTGCCGATCGATGTGTATCTTCTTTAGTTCTTCCACAACCTTATTCTTTGGCGTCCGCCCCACATCGTTGATAGTAGGGGTGTCCTCGTGCAGCTCCATCATTTGTACCTTTTCAACTTTTATCTTCGTGGTGCATGCCGTCAAGAAACACTGTTTGGCAGCCACTTGGCCTCCTCTTATTTCTCATACTCTACCGAGGGTTGGGAATCTGATCAGCTGATGGTAGGATGATGGGATAGCTTTCATGAGGTGCAACCAGGTACGTCTCATGATTGCATTGTAGAGGGAAAGCACATTGACTACCAGGAATTCGGTCTGTAACGTAATTGCCCCGGCAGTCACAGGAATTGTTATCTTCTCCAAGGGCCAAATTGGGTTAGAGCTGAACCCGACCAACAGGTTGAGTGATGGTTAGAGGTTGGACTCTTTGAGCTCTAATTTTTTAAACAGGCTGTAATATATGACTTTAGAGGAACTTCCTTGGTCAATGAGCAACCTTCTCACGTCATAGTCTGCCATTCTCAATGTTACTACCAAGGCGTCATTATGAGGGGTCTGCACCTCTACAAGGTCTTCATCAGTGAAGGTTATAGACGCGAGGCCATTGCTGACCTTAACCTTTTTGCTCAAGGGTTGTATCTACATTACTTCCCTTAAATGTGTAGCCTTTTGTATGTTGACTCGGTATTTATGTGGATCGACGGTTCCTGATTCAGCCGAACCATGCAACACATTAATTACTCGGACCAGTCTTGCTTTAATCTCCTTCTGTGGGACATCTTCCATTGGCGGTTGCTTGGTCTCGCTCTTTGTCTTATCTTGATCAATATACTGGTTAAGATGACCAGCTTTTGCTAAATCTTCCAAGTGGCTCTTAAGATGCCGACATTGTTCAGCCTTATACTCTTTCTCCCGGTGATAGGAGCAGAACCTTTTTTGATCTCGGGACGCTGGGTCCCCTCCTAACTTTGGAGGCCATTTGAAAAATGGCTTGTCAATAATCTGGGGCAAGATTTTATAGATGGGATCCTTAAAAACTGTATAGACTCCATCATTCACATTCCTTGCCCCATTGTTGTCTTCTTATTAAGGTTTCTTGGCTTCCTTCTTGTTCGTCTTCTCGGTAACTATGCCTACCTTCACTACACTTGGTTGAGGCACATCTTTATCTAATCAGGCATATCGCTCGATTCTGGATATCAAATCCTTGCGTATGCCCGCAATTTTTCTCCCTTGTCCTTCCGCAAGGTTAGTAGGAAATTGACTTCCTTAGGTTATATATTGTTAGTTATGAAGCGAGTAGTGAAAAGCTCAGCAAGTTGCCTCCAGTTTGACACCGACCTAGATGGCAACTTGTCGAACTAGCATAAGGCTACGTCCCCCAAACTAGAGGGAAAGATTCGACACATCAATGATTGGTCTCTGCTACACAACGTCATCATTTGCTTGTAATGCCGAACATGACTGACTGGGTCAACCTTTCCGTCATATGGGGTGAACTTCGGTGGGGTGAACTGTCAAGGAGGCTGAATGGACTCAATCTCTTCTGTGAACGGTGTGGACACAATCTGGTCCAAGGCCTTTTTGATCAGGTCATGGGCTATGCGGTCTTTGGTATGTTTCTTTTTATCCTCCAGCTTTTCATTGAACCATTTTTCCCTGTCTTTGTACTGCAGACCAACTTCCGCCCTTGCATCGTTCTGCGGAGTTTTGCTCCTTTTCCGGCACCGATTTGATCACCTGTCCTTGCAGCGCTTGGTGCTAGAGGTGTAACTTCCTCTCATTTGCGGCGCTAGAGCGTCCCTACTTCTAGCGTCCTGGCTTCTTGAAATTTTTTCACGGTTTGGGGACCCTTCCTTGCCACGCCTATCTCTTTCGGAGATTGCCTCTCTCATGACCCAAACCTGAGAGGTGAGGTAGGCAATCTCTTTACCGCGTCGCCGAATTTCCCTTTCAACCGAACGGAGCGTATCGTTGCTAGGGACGCATCCACTGGAGGGTGAGGGGGCAAGGTCCCGATGGTGGTTTCTACAGAAATTTTGATCTATAACATAGTCTGGGTTTCTCAGCAATCCGTCTTGTGCTTCTTGGTGGCTTCCAGCAGTTGTTTGTATTTTCGACCTCATCATTCTGCCTTGGCGCCGATCTACTGGGGTAGATTGGCAGTGCGCCGAATTGGTGTGATCTTTACTAGAGCAGGCCTCGTTACCTCGCTCATTGTGGTTTTCTCCTCTTCCCCTTTGATTGTTCGAACTCATGGTTATCTCAGCCTTCTCACAAACCGAGCGAGTTGTAAGTGGAATTTTCGGGAAGGCTTGGCCGATCACTTAAGCGAGTGTTAATAAGCCCAAACTTGTTGCAAGAAAAACAGAGAGGTTAGACTGGGTCGACCCTCTTTGGGCCGATCACACTCCGACGATTAAGTTAGCAAGCTTAATCGAGAATTGAATAGACAAAAGTAGTGTATACTTGGAGTTAATTGTCCATACCTTACTCTTGAGGGCTTCGGTATTTATAGTGTAATCGATGGAGTGTTTTGCCCTTGGTTTATTAGAAGATCATCATAACCTGCTGTGTAGACTTCATCATTTACCGCTGACTGACCGAATGTAGGTTTTGCCCTACCATTGCATCAAAATCCGGTTGATCGGACGTGTAGGTCGACGTTGCGTGGGGAGCTGCTCGCGCATTTAATGCGGGTCGACTTCGCATTTAATGCTCTGATATTGTTAGCAATTTGGGCTTACCTTTCGCAGTTTTGGGCCTTGATTAGTATTAGGTCGGCACACTGGCCCAGACCGTCTTTTAGTATTAATTTGGGCCGCCCCATAGCCCAACTTCAACTAATGTTGGTTGGGCCGTGAACATTTAACCCACAGTATAGCATTAACATAGTTGTTAATATGACTGAATAAATCACACAACATAGAATCCACAATTGAGATCCAATACACTAAACATTGAGATGTGAAGAGGGTTCTGATTAATTATCATAAGCAGTGTTAAAGACAACCGTGACTGTGCAATACATCCAATGGGCAGTCGTCAACTCAGCTAGGCTCAGCCGCGACTGACCTTAGTATTTCTCAATTATCATTCATGCATCTAACATGGGAGGTACTCAGTGAAATGAAGGTCACTGTCCATGTCCAATCCCTGCAACCCACAATATCTTTTTTTCTGTGAAGAAGAAAGCTCCACGCATTCCATATACATATATACATGTATATATATGTGACATTCAGGGATTGGACATGAACATGACAGTGACATTCATTTTCCAGAGTACCTATATATATTTTAGACGACAACGAAAACTGAACAAGCCTGTCCACCTTTATTACGCACAGCACAAATCGTTGCGTCCCTGTCATGGCAACATCGGAAAGAAGCATCACATTACTATGTATATATAGTTATATATACACACACATCACTACCGCAATCATGTTCTATTCCACATAAGATCCACAAACAGTAAATGAAAATTGTTAGTGGGTTGTGCCACGGCGGGGCGTATTTATATGGTTTAAGATTTTTTTTTTGATTTGATGTGGAATTATAACATATTTTTTAGTTTAAATTCATGACATTCTCGTTACAGGTTAGACTATCTTACTTACTTCATCTAAGCGTTTGATATAGAATTGAATAAAGAGTTAAGTTGTTTTGACATCACTTGTTACGAGTCGAGTGCTTATTCTCCGATCTAAAAATTTAAGTTATTAAGTGGTGTTGCATACTCTCCTTATATAACTTAAAATTTCTCTCCTCCTATCCGACGTGAAATCGTAACAATTGGCTTTTGACAGCACTATCTTCAGAGTTGAAACCATAACTAGATCACAACTCTGATTCTGCTTCAGGTAGATTAATGGAATCCATATCTGCAAAGGGATCAGAATTGCATATATATATATATATATATATTTTTAATTTTTATTTCTTCCGCGTATTAGGAGCCTTATTATGCATATAATATCGGATAAAGAAGCCGATTAAGCTGGCAATATACGAGATAAAGACGATGGGTTGGTTTGGAACTTGTGTCCAGAAGGAAAGAAATAACAAAAATTATCTGTTTGGAAGGCTAGAAAGTAGTTAGATTTGCTCATTCTCGGCTCCGGTCAACTAGAATTTTTTGTGCCTACAATATAATGACATTAGGGTTTATTATGTCTATAGCTCTTTTCCATCTCTCTCTCGCGCTTGTGTTTACACATTAATTTATGGTTTCCCACTACACATTTAAGTGAAATGACCCACTAATTATGTTGATAAGGACCATAAGGCCATATGTGAATAACAGTGGAATTACTATTGTCACATCGTCCACGTCACCATGATTTTAGCATTTGTAGGAGAGAGAGAGAATTCACAACCCGTTTGTCCTGCGTTGTGTTTCACATTTCAGCTAGTATGATATATACATAAAATACATATATGCAAAGGCGAGACAAGTTTCTTATTTTATGGCTTCTAGACTGGCATCTAGTCGGATTACACTATTGGGAGAATGATTATTCTCAGTTTGGTATGCTTCCAACAACACATGATGCATTGTAATCTGACGTAGTTCTAGCTTTCTGGTCTCACTGAGATCATCTCAACATGCTGAATAAAGTTCAGTGCAACTGGGGTCTGACTCCTCTTTATTAAATTCAAGAATCTAGCCATTTCTTTTCCGAGAAAATTATTGTCTTCCAGATTTCTTTAGATGTACTCTCTCGTCCATTTAACACGTGCATTTCAGATAAGAATATGGATATGAGATTGATTAAAGCAAGCTCTATGCTAGCTATAGTCACGAGTGTCACGATTGTATCGGCTGATGTGCGACACTCGTGACTGCAGTTAGACTTTTTTTTAAAGCAATGTTATGAGATTGGTTAGGGATTAAAATTAAGATTTGACAATATGTAAAGGCTATGTCGAATCGATTAACATATGAAACAGTTGCAGACATCCTTAGTGCAAATTATTGAAGAGTTGGCATGAAGTTTCAAGAAATATCAATTTGTCTCATCAACCATATAGTTACATAATTTGCGATTAGTGGAAGACACCATAAGTTTAAAAAAGAAAAAAATAATAAATTATTGTTTTTTTTTAAGGTAAGATATGATTTTGCAAACTTCACGTATTTTCCAAGCCGTTTACAAAATTGATCCTTGTGATCTTTTTATCATTTCACAAAAGGTTTATACATTTTTTCCTGCAACATAATTAATTTTTATCAAATTCAACCCTATATAATATATATGAATCTCGTTTTCCTTTATCTTCTTTCATTCCTTTTTTCTTTTTCTTTTTTTTTTTGCTTTCAAGCTCTGAAAAACAATAATTTGATTTGGTAGAGTTGCTAGATAAGTGAGTCAAAGGAGATTGAGACTCTCAACCTAAATTTATCTCTCTTTCCAATTTTGTTAATCATAAACTCTTTAGCATCTGCTAGATAAGAGAATACGTGATAGAGATCTACCACTTTAACCTAAAAATACTTGAATCAACTTAATATAAGCTCCTCAACCAAAACGACGATAATAAAAACATTAAGAAAAGGTTGCTAGGTTAACACTCGTTTAGGAAACATTTCAATATACAAAATGATGCTTGAAATCTTAAAGATTTTCTCATCTTAAGAACACGTAAAAATAATTATATAAACATAACTGGTAAAAACTCCAAATTTTATTCTTGTAAAGAGAGAATGAAACATAAATTGTGAATGGACCCATTGAAATCCAAGTTATGTCCAATCAGGTCCTTACAAAATCATTTCAAGTTTTGCATGTGAAAAGAGCTAGTTTTTCATGTGCGAGTTCAAGTGTTTGACATCAAACGAATTGATTCGATTCAGCTCAGTTGCACCATCAGAGGCAATGCTTGATCCGTCCAGATTCGTGTCGTCCAGGTGGGCTCCATCTGACGTGGCACCACCGAGATTGCATGAAAATAAATGTGCACCGCGCTTACAGTTTCATGCAAGCCACTGGACTTCATGGTGGTGGCAGTAAAATGAAGCTGCACTTTTCTATATAAGAGTCCCAAAGATCCACAGATTCAGACTCTCCCCCCCCCCCCCCCCCCCCCCCCCCCCCCCCCCCCCCCCCCCCCCCCCCCCCCCCTCTCTCTCTCTCTCTCTCTGAAGAATTTGGGAAAGGGGTATCTCTAAATTTGTTGAAACATCATTGTCACTGTGCAATTTTAAGCTTTGATAATTGAATCACCCCCCAATAATGGGTGGATTATAAATTTTATCACTGTAATTGATTACGAGCGGTGCCAAATTATTAGAAAATGGGGGTGGGTTAATCCATGACAGAGAATATGATTCATACTTATGAAAAGTATAGTCGTTGTCTCCTAAACATAACCGTTAATTTTATGACAACATTGATTAGCCATGCACACATGCATAATATTTTGAAAATGCTACCATTAGCCATGATAATGACCAAATCAGTTGGACCCACCGGGTCCAGATTGAGTTGACCATCATCAACTAGCGACTAACCATCAGTTGCGATTAATGCTAGTAGAACTCTAATATTTTATCATCAAGTCTTTGAAAACCCTACCACCCATGAGATGGTGTTAACTCCACAAAGAAAAATTAATAAATGTTAGAATTAAAATTTCGCTCCCTAAATTTTAAAATCTAACACTTACTCTCTTTGTGGTATTGAGTAAAGTGAAAATGTTAGCTGTTTTTTTATTTTTTTCCCCTTCTTCTGTTCGAGATAGCAAAGAGTGGTATGTGTGCACTGAAAAAGGACTGTTTCGATGGGCAGATATTATTCGCTTCTAATTCTAACACATAAAAGGACAATTTTGCCCTATTTATGTCAATATAAGAAGATGGGCCCTCGAATGGGCAATTTATCTATTTACGTGTTCAATTAATCTCATTCATCTCATCACTTTTGTCAAGACAACAGGAATGCAAGTGTCAATTTTTAAAATTAAAGGCGTGTATGTGTTTTTTGAGGAAACCACGAGGTGCAAAGTGAAATAACACTAAATTTTGTTGATGTCATGCATAGCAGCGTAAGTATGGTCCCATGAGATAATTTTCCACACCAAAGATAACAAAGTCTTGCTCGCAAAAAACAAAAAACAAAAAAAGAAAGATGGGCTCGGACAAGGTAGCCCATGGTGCATGGGCCAAAAAAAAAAAAAATAATAGTCCACTTACTGAAAATGTACTAATTAGGTTTTGCAAGCTGTATTACTTCATGTATACATCCTCTATTAATCGAGTCCCCAAACTCTTAAATACAAGAATGTAATTGGTAATAAATTTTCAACAAATGATAGTTACATTTGGAGATGTTGACCATTCTTTATTTTACAAACCTAAGGTTAATTGTTTACCATTTTCAAAAAAATGCTAGGTCCATTCTCTATTTTCAAAACCTTCCAATGACTTAAACATTAATTCTCCATAATTTGAAACAAAGCTCCTTTAAAATAAAAAATATATATAGGAATGCAATATCTAAATTAACGGTGAATATGACTTACATGTTTGATTCATTGAAGTAAATTAGTAGTTTCTGCATTTTACAGAATATAATGTGTTAATTGAGTAATCTTTATCCGTCTTGTTAGTATTTCCCTTCATATTATAGACTTAGTCTTGTTAGTTGTGATTATTAATTTATGTGATATAGCTACCAAATTTGCTCTACTAAATGAAATTTGTCACAAAAGTATACATCTACCATGGCAAAATTAAAATGGATTTTGTCACTATAATGTCACGCCTCGATTTTTTGTACTCGAGGAAAATACACACAAGTGAAACAAGCACAATACTCTCTCGTTAGAACTCATCCTCTTAGAAGGGCGAGTGCGACTAGGTTTGAATTAAAATTGATTTTGAATAAAGACTTTTAGAAAAGATTTAGAGTCGTCACCTAACTTGATTAAGGTGAGTTAGGTCACCTAAAACTAAGTACAATCCGAAAATTAAACTTAGAGTTTTTGAAAAACTTTTTCAAAAGAGGGTTTTTAAGAAAATAGGTTGTTTGGCAACCTTTACAAAGTTTTAAGCCCTTTTTAAAAATAACTCTATTTTAGTCTTTGAAAATAGTGATTCTAAATTCAGAGGTTAGTTACGTGTAGGGAAGATATCCTAAGATTATCACCCTATCCCGTCCTTGCGGTACCTACATGTCTATTCACCCTAAGTTCACTAATTTAGAATCTTCGATTGTCCAATGTCCAATACTATCCACTTTAAAAAGAACTATATGATGCATAATATGCAAGTGTAAGAAAAATATTTGATTTTGAAAATAGATTTGAAAAGAAGATTTAAAGTTTGAAAGGAGGTTTTAGAAATTGGAAATTAAAAATAGATTATGGAATTGGAGACTTGAAAAAGATTGTGAAAATTAGGGATTTGAAAAAGATGGAGGAAAATTAGAGATTTGAAAAACGTATTGACCGCACCTACGAGTGTTGTCTACGTATCTCCTTGTTAGGAATTAGGTCACTCGTAGTTCGTACAAGAGTTCAATTGAAAATAGTTACTTTGAAGTTTTTGAAAAGTTTGATTTGAAAAAAGGTTTGGTTTGAAAAAAGAGTTTGATTTGAACTTTGAATAGAAAATTAGAAATTGAAATTGGATTTGAAAAAGAAAGAGTTGAGCTTTGAAAACGTTTTGACTTAGATTGAAGTTGAAAAACCATCTTGGTTTGGAAAGGAGTTTTAGAAAGTAGTTGAAGTTTTCTAACTTAGGATTATGGTTGAACTAGGGTTTAGGTATCCTAAGGTTGGAGCATATAATTGAATTATAAAATATTTTCTTTAGATTTGAAAAGTTTGATTAACGAAAGTTTAAGTCCAGAAAACTTAGAATTAGAAAAAATGAAACATAGAAAAAATTAGAAGGGATTTGATTTGATTTAGAAACACTTGACTTTGAAAGATTTGACAGTTTAGAAAGTTAAGGTTTAGAGAATATTGAGTTTTATAAATCTTTGAATTAGGGAAAGTTTCAAAATAGAAAAATTTTCAAATTAGGAAAGTTTCATTTTAGGAAAGTGCCAAATTAGGAAAGTTAAGTTTTCAAACTAAGAAAATTTTCTTTTTAGGAAAGTGCCAAATTAGGAACATTTTCAAATTAAGAAAGTTTTGATTTTGGAAAGATTTAAACTTTGGAAAGATTTAAAATTTGAAAAGATTTGAAAAGTTGAGATATAGAAAGTTGAGATTTAGGAAAGTTTGAAATTAAGAAAGATTGGAATTAGGAAATATTTGATTTCTATTTTCTAAAGTTAAAGATTAGATTATATTTCCAAAAATTGATGATTCGATTTTGTTTTCAAAATTGGAGGATTTGATCTAGTTTCCTAACCAAGAAGATTTGATCTAGTTTCCTAAATTGGAGGGTTTGATTTAACACGGAATTAGAAAGGTTGAATTTTAAAAATCTTGGATTTGGAAATATATGATTTGGTGAAAAAAAAGACTTTGAAAATCTATGATTTGATGTAGAAAAAGAGATTTTGGAAATCTATGATTTGGTGAAAAAAAGAGGTTTTGGAAATCTATGATTTGATACAAAAGAGAAAGTCATGATTTTAAGAAAGGGAACTAGGGTTTCCTAACCATGGAATCTAGAGCTTGACTTAGACTCCAAGAAAAAGAGTTTTTGGAAAGGAGATCTTTGAACAGAGTTTTTAGAAAAGATATTTTTGAAGGGAATTTTTAGAAAATATATTTTTGAAGAGAGTTTTTGGAAAGAAGTTTAAAAAAAGTTTTTAGAAAGTAGATTTTTGAAGAGAGTTTTTAGAAAAAAGTTTGAAAAGTAATTTGAAAAATAGCTTGAATATGAACTTTTGAAATCTTTTGAATGTCTCACTTTTCTAAAACGATTCTAACCATGAAAAGATTAGAACCATTCTTAGTTGGTGGTTTTGAAAAACAACAAGGATTTGAAATATGAACCATAATGATCACATTGAATATCACACTTTCTTAAAACAACATTAACCATGGAATGACTAGAATAATCTTAAGATTGTGGTTTTGATAAAAAATAATTTAGGGTTTACACCCAAAATATGGACCTTGATAGTCACATTGAATGTAACACTTTCCTAAAACAATCCTAATCATAGAATGGCTGGAATCACTCTAAATGCAAGTTTAAAAACCACTTTGATGTAGGTTTGGAAAAACAACTTTGAAAACAATTTTAAATAAATGTATGAATATGATATGCACATTGTAATAGAGTCGTGAACATGCAAGGCTAAGCTTCACCACATAATCAAGGGGCCCGAACCCACACCATCAAGGGTCGAATTTAAAGAAAGCCCCAAATATGCTGACCTTCAACAATTTTTCCTAGGCATGAATCGGGGAGTCTCTTATTTCAAGTATGCAAGAAAGAGAGGTAGAAAATGGGGAGTAAAATAGAAAAAAGCCTAAGTGGGCTAGGAGAAAGAAGAGAGAGGGGGGGATTACATAAAAGTAAATTGAAAGCCTACCTTATTTTCTTCTTGCTTTGCTTTACTTGAATTTGAAAACCTTGAAGTTACAGCACCTTGAGTCTTCAATGGAGGCTTTGGAGGCTTATGTTTGAGTGTATAGAATGTATAGATGTTAGGGTTTAAGTGTATAGAAGCTAGGGTTTGGAGAGGCTAGAAAGGGCTAGGGTTTGGAGAGACTTCGATCTCTAAATTTTGAGAGATAGAATTTTTGTACTAAGTTTGTAGACCCTTTTCACGTAGGGGGAGGGTCTGTATTTATAAGCAACTAAAACCACCTTGGCGCCTGTTACAGTGGCGCCAAGGCAAATATTCTACTAGTGCCACTAGGAATGGCGCCAGCTACTTAGAAAAGTTTTTAAGGTGGTAAGAAACGTATCTTTCGACCCTGGGGAAGCAAGGCAAAAGATTTGGGTGCCTGTCCTAGTGACTACCATGCAATTTTTGGCATTACTCCACTAAGAGTGACTCCGGAAAGTCCGGAAATGATTTGAAAGGTTTCGAGTAATCAGACTCAGCCGGAAATGGACGAGAAACCTTTAGTGAATGTCTCAGAGGTGACTAGCTTGAAAAGCAAGGCCTGAGTGTTTGGAAAGGTTGACCGACTCACTAGGGGCAAAATGGTCAATTGAATTAAAAAAACACCAGAATAGACTTGGAGTGACCTGTAAGAAGGCTTGAAGGTTGAAAACACTATTAAGAGTGTTCCGGAGGGTTACCAGTTTAATACCCAGAGCCGGTGTAGTTGAAAAAGGTGACCGATCCACCAGGGATAAAACAGTCAATTTGCATCAGGGTTTGCCGGAATAGACTTGGAATGGTTCAAAAAAGTGTTGGAAGGTTCAGAATACTATTAGTAGCATTCTTGAAAGATAACCGGTTTGATACCCAGAGCCGGTGTGATTCTCAGAGGCGATCGGATGCCTAGGGGCAAAATGGTCATTTTGATCGGATGGTTTCGAAATTGGTCCGAAACCGACTGGAAGACACTTGAACATGCCAGATTGTCTTTGGGACAATCTTAGAAAGGTGGACTTACAGCTCTAAGGACTTAGCTATTTTCTCGAGAAACGTGTCGAAAAAGGCCCAATGAGCAATTTAGTCATTTTTCACTAAAGTAGGCTAGCAGGCATTGGTGTTGACCCGGTTTTTGAGTGTTTTCATCACTCTGACGGTGTGTGACGAGTTAGTTTTCAAAGGTATCTCGTCTTTTGGTAAACGTGCCACGACCAAGAGGCGAGTTCTGTCTCGTGACATAGGGGTTTTGTTAGCAATTCCCAATGTCAACCTGTTTGCCAGTGTTTTTGCCACTCTGACGGTATGTGTTCATTCCAGAGACTACTTGATCTCGAGAAGCTGCCAGATGGACTTATCGTCTGAGGAATCAACTTTCTCGAAAGATGTGCCGAATAACGAACATTCTACATTGGTGAGCTAACAGGCGCCAAAAGTGAACCGTTCTACCATTTCGAGGACTTGGGTTCCATTCCGGTTGATGGGTTTGATGAGACTTATCGTTCTAAGGAGTTTTCTCAAAGAACGTGCCAGATTGGATAGGCTTACCGTCTGATCGAAAGACGTGCCGATTGGAGTTTGATTATCTGGATTGGAATTGAAATTAGAATTGAGGTTGAAACAGGGACTTACTGTCCTTAGAAAGACAAGCCAACTAGAATTGGACCGAACAATGCCTCAAGGGCATTTTGGTCATTTTGCCTTTATTGGGCCGACGGGCCCGCGAAGTGATTGATCGACTAGATTGAGTCTGAAAAACTGGTTTGGACTTAAATATGTCTGTGTCGGTTTGACTATGAGTCTAGTCAAACCGCAGATTACTGAGTGGACAAAAATGAGGTACTTACAAATAAGTCACACGTTGAATAAAAATTGTGACATTTTGTACATTAAGTTCAAATATTGTGACAAAACAAACTTTAACCTGATAGTTTGAACTTAGACGCGAATATTATGGCAGATGTTTTTGTGCTGCCATGGACAAATATTTGTCACAAAAGATTTTTGTCGCTATAAGATTTCATCTTTTCTACTTATAGTTACAAAAGACTATTGCAACGAAATTTAGATTTTCTGCCATGCAACAAAAATCTGTTTTTGTTGAAGTCATAATATTCATAATATAACACGATAGGATAAGGGCACAAAACATAATGAATTGGGAAATGTCACAAGGGTTAACAAGTCTAAAATGGTAAATAACAAAATTAAAGTAAAATATGTACATAAAAAAAATGAACAGATTCGCTCCAGAGGTTATAATGCAAGCTTTTTCATCTTTCAATATTCACATTAATTCATTTTTTTCAGAATATATATGCATATATAGAAGTTAAAAAAAATATGGTGTTGATTAGGCCAAGTTATGGCCTATGCTATTGGAAAGCTACTCGAGCACCCAACAAGAATTCGGTATATTCTGTTTCATTTCCCTCTTCTTTGTTACCAACTCTCTTTTTCTCTTTTTTTAGCAAAGCAACTTAATTTGATCTTCACATTTATCGAATTTAAGTTCATAAGGATGGAATTTGCCTTAAAAAGGTGGGAATGTAAACTAATGAACATAAATATTTAGAATGTTTTCCACTGAGTTTTCATCTCCTCTTTTGCCTCATTTTATATGATGAACACTATTATTTTAACGTTTATTATGATCAACATGTAAAAAACTTGTCAACTGTGTGCATTAGTGTTTAATGTATGACTGTATGGTAAAGGCGAAACTAAACTAAAACCAAATACAAATTATTGTATCCCATAGAAGGACCGGGAACAATCTAACTAAAAGATCAATAACGTTATATGTAACAGAAACTTATAGAAATGTCGAACATGTATTCGAGGGAACAAGAATCCAGAATGATCGAGTTGAGTTAAACCACTCTTTCCTTAAAACAGATTTGCCCCCCACACTTGGTGTTGATGGGAACAATAGGTGTCCATCTCCCAGGATCAAACGATCAACAACTTAAAGAAGAAGCACTTTAATTTCCGAGCCCAGCGAATGCAAAACAACGTCAATACTCTCTCAATGCACAAATAAAATTCTGGGAAAAAAAATAATAAATGAATGCAAGGAATGCTGGCCTATTTATAGACCACTGATGACTGTTTGAAGCATAAGTTCGAAGAGACACCAACCTGCAAAATGCAACCTTACCAGAATTGGAAAGGCACCAGTCAACCGAGCAGTCACGACTTCCTCCAAAGAGGCACCAACTAACGGTCATGTCTAATGGTCAGAAATAATTTAAATTGGAATTAAAATTCAAATATATTTAACCCAAAAAGTGTTGAGTCAAGGTTGATCCTTATTGACTCAAGGTTAATTCCCATGTTTATTTTGATGATAACTAAACCTTGTGTTAGTTTACTAATGAATCTACTTAGTGTGCAGATTAACAAAGTTCATAATTTAGACTTAAAGTTCAATCTTAAGTCTAATGCATGTCAAAGGTAATGCACATGAATTCAAAGAGTAATGCAATGAACCAAACAGAGGATTGACGCCTATCTCTACTTCAAACAAATGTTCTACATTCGAAGAGATTGAAGGTGTTCAATTAAAGCTTCTGTCAAGTATGCATAGTTTCAATGAAGATTGATTTGCACTAGACTGAAGACTTCATCAGAATTTGCAAAGATCAGTTGAGGAGGTGCAATGCTCAGTTAAAGACGATTTGATTGTGGAGATGTTGCAAATGCCAAAAGAAGTTCTCATCAGAATATGCAAAGATTAGTTGAAGAGGTGCAAAGATCATTTGAAAAGGAATTGATTGTTGAAAAGATTAAAAATGCTCAAGAGATGATTTCATCTGGTATGCTAAGACCAATTCAAAACAATGTGATTGAAGTTGCTAAGAAGATGGCTCAAAATGATTGTCTGATCTCTATGTGAAATCCAAGTGAAGAATTCTTCTAAGATGAAAAGGATCTATGAAGACTAGATGTATGAAGAGACTTCATCATGTTTGTAATGGTCTCAGTGAAGTGATTTTAATAAGGAATGAAGAATTGCTAGCAAAGAGAGGAAATCAAAAATCAAGCATTGTGAAGCTCTACACAATGAAGGAAGCTTGGCATTGAAGAAAATGTTCTATAATGAAAGAAGAAGCTTTGCAAATGAAGAAGAAAAGATCAACATTGATCTAATAAAGCTCTGACAGTTTGAGAGTCAAGAGAAGATTAATATCCAATGATTGATTCAATCCAAGTTAAATAGAAGTTAACTCTGATGAGTTAAAGAGATTTGATTGATCATCATACCTCAAAGAAATACTCCTTGAAGATCTTATATCAGTGATGAGATGAGCTAGATCATTAGAAGTCTGAAAACAGATTTCTGGGCAATGAGGGAACTCATGGAAACGAGGAGTCGCCTCTTGATCACAGAAGCAAAAAGGCCTGAAGACAAATTGGACAATAAGAGGACTCATAGAAATGAAGTGTCGCCTCTTGAACACAGAAGCAAAAAGCTTGGAAACCATATAAACAAAGAGTGGACTCATTGAAATAAAGAGTCACCTCATGGAGACAAACGGCAAGGCTTGAAGATGACATGATCAATGAGCGGACACATGAAGACGAAGAATTGCCTCTTGGCAGCAGAAGTAAAAGGCTTGAAGATGACATGATCAATGAGCGGATACATGAAGACGAAGAGTCGCCTCTTGGCAGTAGAAGTAAAAGGCTTGAAGATAATATGATCAGTGAGCGGACACCTGAAGATGAAGTGTTGCCTCACGACAACAAAAGCCAAAGATGTGAAGACAAAATGAACAAGGAGTCGCCTCATTGATATGAAAAGCGGACTCATGAAGTCAGTGATCAACATCTGGTAAATGCAGAAGTAGAAAGTGTCGACTCCACAAACTTGGAGCTGACTCCTTGGATATAACGGCTCTTTTTCTTAACGTTATAATGGACTGGACGTGCATTAATGATACCCAACAAGCTCTAACGGATGGAATCAATACAAGGGTATATATACAACCTTCCAGCTGCATTTATACAAGAGATTGAAGACAAAAACAAGAACAAATCTACTGATTCACTGATATACTCTGAATATTCTTCATGTCTTCATCAATAAGCTTTGAATGTAAAATCTACTCTTACTAGAGAGTGTGTTACTCACTTGTATAGTCTTGTACACTTGTAATTGAGAGTTTGAGAGTTCTCTTGTGAAAGCAAAACTCTTACAAGTTTGAGTAGAGTTTGGACAAAACCACTTGGAGATTGAAGAGCTTGGTAAGGAGTATTTATATAGTGAGCTGAGCACTTTGTCAATCAGTAGTCCATCTTGTAATAGGTGATTACATAGTGGAAGAAGACTTCAAGGAGGTCTTGGGGTGAGGACGTAGACCACGGGTTGTGGTTGAACCTCGGTAAATCTGTGTGTTCTTTCTTATGCTCTGTTTTCCTTCCATTATCTGATTACATTGCATTGCATTTAGATTGATCACTGTTACATTGCTTAGATTAATTTTAATTAATCTTAATTGTTATTAATTTTTGAAAAACCCAATTCACCCCCCTCTTGAGTTGCCTTTTGGACCAACAAAAAGAATAAATCGGACCAGGCTTTGATTCACTCCAGTACTCGTACCCGTTCACTGCGGCGCAGGTGGGTGGCGCATGCACGCGTGTGTGGTGGACCCATGGGTGGGATAGGTTCTCCCCTATTCACAAAATTGGGGTGCCCCTTGGGGCCCAAACCCAACTTGAAGAGAAGGCTTTATATACATATCATTTTTTTTCTAAGAAAACAATGTGGGGCAAGTTCCATTCACCCAAGTAAACTCATGTCCATGTTGGCCACTTTAAGAGCTAATAACTCATTCAATCCTTGACGAATTTGAGCAAGTAAATGCTTGAATTAATCTCCTTATGGAGGTGAATTCAAAACACCTTGGACCCACTTCAAAGAATATATGGGTCCCATATTTTAATTGGCTCAAACTTTGTGAATTACTTCACAATTTTTCAATAATCCCCACATGAATGAGATTGGATGATTAATAATGCTAATGAAGATGTTGACACGACAGAGAGAGTAATGATGGAAAGTTACCGCATCAGGATAAATGACTTTTTGGCTTTGAACCTTCCTTAGTGAAACACTATTAGGTTTATTTGGCTAACCAGTAAACATGATGGCTTGAACTGTTCAGTCATTTGTATAAACCAAGACAACAACACTCACACAATTCCTTTCCAAACATTGTATGGTTCCCTGATTGGGTTCATTTTGGCCTTGAATCATGCTTGATAATTTCATGAGTGCTTTAGAGAATTGAGCCTCTACAATTCTCATAAATGCGACCCCTTCACACTTACATAGGTGATTACTTATTAAGAGTATCTTGCTATACTCTACTTGGATCTCCAAGATATAAGAATCATTAAAAATATAGCTTATCCTGATCAATCACTCAAGGGTTATCGTTATTTTATCATAGGAATGGACAGCAGAACAAGTTCCTTAGTGATTTATCCTTAGTCACACACAATTCTGTTGTCTCGTTGAACCTAGACCTTGGGATCTCCAATTAGATAAATTGTGTTGCTATTATGGTAATTTTTAATTCATAGGCTTTAGGCCCATACCCCTCAATGAAGACTCTAATTGATCATGTGTCAAGCCTTCCATAAGCAGATCCGCAATATTATCCTTTGAGTTAATATAATCAATGAATATTATCCTATTCGAAAGCAACTGCTTCACAGTATTATATCTATGACGTATATGTCGTGACTTGCCATTATACATATGATTCTATGCTCTTCCTATTGCTGATTGACTATTACAATGTACAAGTATTGACACAGGTTTTGCCACACAGGAATATCCTCCAAAAAATAACGAAGCCACTCAGCTTTTTCTCCCGCTTTATTTAAAGCAATAAACTCAAACTCCATGGTGGATCTAGTTATACAAGTTCATTTAGAGGATTTCCAAGATGCACCTCCAAGTGTAAAGGTATATCCACTTCTAGATTTTGAGACTTTTGTATCAGATATCCAATTTGCATCTATGTACCCCTCAAGTACTGCTGGATGTCTTGTGTAGTGCAACCCATAATTCAAGGTATATCTCAGATATTTGAGTACTTTAATTATAATCTTCCAGTGGTCTGACCCTTGGTTACTTGTATATTTACTCAACTTACTTACTAAATAAGCAATGTCCGGACAAGTGCAATTCATGATATACATTAAACTGCCTATTATCCGAGAGTAGTCTAACTGAGATACACAGTCTCCTTTGTTCTTAGTGAGACGAAGATTCACATCTACTGGTGTTTTCATGCGTTCGCTATCAGACTTATTGAATCTATTGAATACCTTCTCGATATAATGAATCTGTGACAAAGCATATTCGTCAGATGTCTTGGTAATCTTAATACCAAGTATCACATCAGCAACACCTAGATTTTTCATATCAAACTTACTATTTTAATATTTTCTTAGTAGCTTTAATGATATCTTTATTACTACCAATTATAATCATATCATCCACATATAGATTCACAATGACATATCCAGTTGAAGTGTTTTTCACATAGACACACTTATCACATTCATAGCATAACATTATCAAATTTCTCATGCCATGTTTTAGGTGGTTGTTTCAGTCTATAGAAAGACTTTACAAGTTTGCAAACCTTCTTCTCTTGGTTAAGGACAATAAACCCCTCAGGTTGTTTCATATAAATCTCCTCGTTTGGATCACCATTTAAGAAGGTCATCTTAACATCCATTTAATGAATCTCAAGATTATGCAATGCTACGCAGGCAATTATGATGCGAATGGATGTTATTCTTGTTACAGGTGAATATGTATCAAAGTAATCCACTTCTTCGGTCTACTTGTAGCCTTTGACTACAAGTCGAGCCTTATATTTATCAATTGATCCATTTGCTTTGATCTTCCTCTTGAAGATTCATTAGTACCCTAAAGGTTTATTACCAAGTGGAAGATCCACTAGTTTTTAAGTGTGATTTTGCAAGATGGATTCAACTTCACTATTAATAGCCTCTGTCCATAAAGGGGCTTCTGGAGAGGATATTACTTCTTTGAAACTTTGAGATTCATTTTCTAACAAAAATGTTAGAAACTCAGGACCAAAGGTTTTTGCAGTCTTTGCTCTTTTACTCCATCTAGATTCAATCTCATTTCCTTTATCTAAAAGACCCAAGGTCTTAGTTCACTACTTTATCATAAGTTCTTTTAAGAGAACTAGCTTCTTGTATAGTCTTATACAAAAATTCATTCACAAAGAATGAAGCATTCCTAGACTCCATTATGGTGTTAACATAAATGTTTGAAAGTTTAGACTTATGAACTAATAATCGATATGCACTACTATGTTCCGCATAGCCTATGAATATACAATCAACTGTTTTCGGTCCTTTTTTAATCTTTTTAGGCATAGGAACCACCACCTTAGCTAGACACTCCCACACTTTTAAGAATTTATAAGAAGGTGCTTGGCCTTTCATAATTCATAAGGTGTTTTATTAAGTTTCTTGTGGGACATTTTGTAGAGAACATAGTTGGCAAAAAGCAACACTTCTCTCACAAATTTTAGGGTAGCCCATAACTTATTAACATAGTATTCATCATCTCTTTAAGAGTATGATTTTTCTGTTTAGCAATCCCATTTTGCTGTGGAGAATAAGGTGTAGTGGTTTGGTGAATAATACCATGTTTAGAAAAAAAATTGAGCAAATGGTGCTTCATATTCACCACCTTTATTACTTCTCACCCCCTTAATCTTTTTGTTATGTTGGTTCTCAACCTCATTTTTGTAGTGTATAAACATTTCTAATACTTCATCCTTACTCCCCAGTAAGTACACATGATAATAATGAGTGCAATCATCAATGAACATTATAAAGTACTTTTTACCTCCTTTAGTTTGAACAAATTTCAAGTCACAAATGTCACTGAGAATTAGTTCCAATGGTTTAATACTTTTTCAATTGATTTAAACGAAGTTCTAGTCAATTTTGCTTTTACACATGTCTCACACTTATGATTGTCATCTATCTCAAATTTAGGCAATAAATCCAAATTAATTAATTTACACAAGGTATCATAATTAACACGTTCTAATCTACCATGCCAAACATTCGAGGACTCAAGAATATAAATAGAAGATGTGTTCTTATTATTAATCTTGGGAACAACAATCATTACATTCATTTTAAAGAGTTTATCGCTCAAATACCCTTTTCCCACATACATCCCACCCTTAGTCATTACAAATTTGTCACTTGTAAGCACCCCATTTGTGACCGCTCGGCAGTCTACACTCCATCCAGACTTGTGTTCAAGTCATTGTGGGCATATTTTTATCGAAACCAGTTTTCTAGGTTCAAATCTTGTCTGTCCATCGCTTCGCAGGCCTGTGAGACCCAAATAGAGGCAAAATGACCAAAATGCCCTTAGGGGCATTGTCCTTTCCTTTCCGATTCTAATCCCACTCTCGAGACAGTTTATTCCTCTAGACGATTCCAATCCAGGCACGTCTCTTCGGAGACGATAAGTCCCATTTCCAATCCCACTCTTGAGACAGTTTATTCGTCGAGACAGTTCGAACCCAGGCACGTCTTTTCGAAGACGGTAAGACCCCTTTCCAATCCCTCTCTCGAGACAGTTTATTCCTTGAGACGGTTCCAACTCAGGCACGTCTCTTCGGAGATGATAAGTCCTCTTTCCAATCCCACTCTCGAGACAGTTTATTCCTTGAGACGGTTCCACTCCAAGCGCGTCTCTTCGGAGATGATAAGTCTCCTTTCCAATCCCACTCTCGAGACAATTTATTCCTCGAGATGGTTCCAACCCAGACACGTCTTTTCGAAGACGGTAAGACCCCTTTCCAATCCCTCTCTTGAGACAGTTTATTCCTCGAGACGATTCCAACTCAGGCACGTCTCTTCAGAGACGATAAGTCCCCTTTCCAATCCCTCTCTCGAGACAGTTTATTCCTCATGACGGTCCGAGTAGCGAAACTACTCACAAAACCGTTAGAGTAGTGGAAATACTCACAAATAGGTCGATATAGGGAATTGCCAACAAACCCCTGTGTCACGACGATGGCCGTTGGAGTGGCAGAAACACTCAAAACCCAGGTCAACACCAGTGTTTGTTAGCCCACTTCGGTGAAAAATGACCAAACTGCCCTTTGGACCTTTTCCGAGACTTTCCAGTCAAGATAACCATTTTGCCCCTAGGCATCCGAATGCCCCGGGAACCACACCGGCTCTGGGTATTAAACCGATAACCCTTTGAGAATGCTTTTTATAGTACTCTCAACCTTCCTTTACCTTTTCGGATCATTCTAAGTCAGTTCCGGCCAACCCAATACAAAATGACCGTTTTGCCCCTGGTGGGCCGGTCTCCTTTTTCGACCATACCGGCTCTGGGTATCAAACTAGTAACCTACTGAGACTACTTTTTATAGTATTCTCAACCTTGTTTTACCTTTCCAGATGATTCCGAGTCAGTTCCGGCCAACCCGGTGTGAAATGACCGTTTTACCCCTGGTGGGTCGGTCTCCTTTTCCGACCACACCGGCTTTGGGAATCAAACCGGAAACCTCTGGGAACATTCTAAATAATGTTTCCAGATCCCAAGTCTTCTTCCGGGACAGTCCGAGTCTGCCCCAGCAGCTTCCCGGTCTGATTGACCGTTTTGCCCCTAAAGGCCCGGTCAACCTTTCCGACACATCTTATCCTCACTTTTCAAGTCAAATACATCCAGGACACTATTTTAAGTGTTCCTGCTCCTTTCCGGCCTTCCGGGTCATTCTCGACTCCTTCAAATCATTCCTGGACTTTCTGGAGTCACTCCTAGTGAAGCCAGGCTAAAAATTTCATAGTAGTCACTAGTACAGGCGCCCAAATCTAGTCAAAGATACGTTGCTTGCCGACCTTAAACATTTCCTAAATGGCTGGCGCCACTAGTAGTGGCGCTAAGCCAAAAAATGGCTTGGCGCCACTCCTAGTGGCGCCAGTGTAAAATTTGGCCTGGCGCCATTGCAACAGGCGCCAGTATTATCTAACCTCTATAAATACAGAGCCTCATTCAACATGAAAAGTATCTGAAATTCAACTTAAAAATCATATAATTCGATATACAGAGCTCGAGCACCTCCTAAACCCTAGCCTCCTTAGGTTTCCCAAACTCTAGCCACCATACACAAACCCTAGCCTCCTATACACTCATACACACCCCCATACACTCATACACTAACCTTCAACCCTCCTTCGAAGATTTGAAGAGTTGAAATCTGAAGTTTGAAGCTTGAAGACAACTCTTGAAGATTGAAGGTGAAGATCAAGACGAAGACCGAAGACCGAAGAAAGCAAGGCGCGCAAAATAACAAAACATAAGGTAGGCTCCCTATTTAAATTTCCGCACCTCTCCCCTCTCTTCTGTCTCCTAACCCACTTGGGTTTTCTCTATTTTAATCCCCCATCTCTTCCCCCCCCCCCCCTCTTTCTTTGCATGCTTAAAACAAGGGGATTCCCAGTTCATGTGTAGGATTAGGCTATTGGAGAGTCACCGTGTCGGGGGCTTTCTTCTAGTCTAACCAAAGATCACGTGGGTCCGGCCCTCTTGATTATGTGGTGAAACCTTAGCCTTGTATGTTCACGACCCCAAAATTGCATTGTGCATATCATGATCTTGCATCTTCCAAAAACCGTTTTCAAAGTTGTCTTCAAAATCGTTTTCAAACTTGTTTTCAAAATTGCATCAAAATCTCTTTTTCAAAAACTTGTTTTCAAAACCACAATTCTAGGGTGATTCTAGCATTTCCATGGCTAGGGTTGCTTTAGGAAAGTGTTACATTAAAAGTGACCTTTTTGGTCTATATTTTCAAATCTTTTTGTTTTTCAAAACCACTTTCTTAAAGTGTTTCTAGCCCTCTTATGGCTAGAGTCGCTTTAGGAAAGTGAGGCGTTTTCATACTTTCCAAAAAGCTCCATTTTCAAAAAGTCTTTCTTCCTAAAAATCTCTTTTTCAACATACTTTCCTAAAATCTCTTCTCTCCAAAGTTGTTTTCAAAGACTCCCTCCAAAATCTATTTTTCAAAACTCCCTTTTTCAACTCCTTTCCAAAATCCTCTCCCCAAAATTCACTTTCTAAAAACATTCTCCAAAAATCTTTCCAAAAACTCTCTTCAACAATCTTCAACCAAAAACCTTCCTAGAAAAACTCTCTCCAAAAATCTTTCCAAAAAATCTCTTTCCAAAATCTTCCTTCTAGAAATTCCCCTCTAGGATTTTTCTTCTAAAATCTACGTTTCTAAAAACACATTTTTCAAAACTCCTTCTCTTTAAAATCTTTTTTCAAAAACTCCCTCTTCAAATTCACTTTCCAAAAACTCCTCCCTAGGATTCCCTTCTAGAAAACCTTCGTTTCTAAAAGCGCACTTTCCAAAAACTCTTTCCTTAGAGCCCAAGTCAAGCCCTATAGCCCACAATTAGGAAACCCTAATTTTCTCTCCAAAAACATGATTTTCAAACTTTGCTCAAACCTAGGTTTCCAAAATCTCTTGTTTTCTACATCCAAACTATACATGCTTCCAAAACCTCTTTTTTACGTTAAAATTTCACACTTTCAAAACTAGGGTTTCTAGAATCTCCCTTTCCAAATCCTTGCCAAATCTTATTTTTCCTTTAGAAAACCAAATCAAATCTCCCCGTTTAGGAAACTAGATCCTATCCTCCATTTTTGGAAACAAAATCAAACCTTTGCTTTTAGAAACCAAATCCAATCCCTCCCGAATCCAAATCTTTTTCTTAATTCAAATCCTTCCTAAACTTCCACTTTTCTAAACCTTAAATTTCCAAAACTTGAACATAAAAATCTTTCCTAAATTTTAAAACTCAACTTCCACATCTTTTCTTATTCAACCCTTTCCTAATTCTACTCCTTTCCAAATCTCAACTTTCCAAATCTAATTTTTCAAACCTTTCCTAAATTCAAACCCTTCCTAATTTCAAGATTTTCTAAAACTCAAACTCTAAAACTCTCCAAATCTTAAACTTTTCAAATTCAAATCTTTCCAAATTTAAAACTTTCTTAACTTGAAACTTTCTAAATTCTCAGTCTTTCTTAAACTAAACTTTTCCCTATCTCAAAACTTTCTAAATTCAAAACTTTCCAATTTCCAAACTTTCCCAATTCTAAACTTTCCAATTTTCAAAACTTTCCTATTTCAAAACTTTCCTAATTTGGAAACTTTCCTAATTTCAAAACTTTTCAATTTCCAAACTTTCTTAAATTCCAAACTTTCCTAATTTCAAAACTTTCCTAATTTCAAAAGTTTCCAAAAATGAAACTTTCCTAATTCGAAACTTTCCTAAATTGGACCTTTCCTAATTCGAACCTTTCCTAAATCCAATCTTTCTTAAACTCTTGAGTCTTTCCTATGTCTCATCTTTCTTAAGTCTAGGTTTCTTGAACCTTCTCTTTCCAAAACAAGTCCAAATCAATCTTTCCAAAGCAAGTCCAATCTCCTCAATTTCAATTTTCAATCTCCTCTTCTAATTTCAAATCAAATTCAATTTCCAATTCAATCTCTTTCTTCCAATCTAACAATCTCTTTTCAATCGGACTCTTGTCCGAACTACGACTGACCTGATTCCCCCAAAGGGATACTAGGTGCGGTCACAACACTTTTCAAACTTTCAATTCCACTCTACTTTCAAAATTCTAATTTCAAAATTTCTATTTTCAAATTTTTACTTTCAATTTTCAAATTTTCCAATTTCAATTCCATTTCTTCAAATCAAATCAATTTCAAATCAATCTCTTTCCAAATCTATTTTTCAATTCTCTTAACTTGCACTTGCATATCATGCATCATGTTCGTTTCTTTTCAAGCATTGTTTTTCTAAAGTGAATAGGGTTGAATATTTGTTAATTAAAGACTCTCATAGGTGAATCTAGAGTAGATTAACATGTAGGTACCGAAAGGGCGGGGTAGGTTGATGGCTTAGTGCGTCTTCCCTACACGTAACCAACCTCCGAACTTAGAATCACTGTTTTCAAAGACCCAAAAGGAGTTATTTTTCCAAAAAGGGCTAAATGTTTTCCAAAGGTTGCCAAACAACCTGTTTTCTTAAAAACCCTCTCTTGAGGTGATATTTTCCAAAATCGTTTTTCAAAAACTCTAAGTGTAGTCTTCGGATTATTCTTAGTTTTTTAGGTGACCTAACTCACCTTAATCAAGTTAGGTAGCGACTCCAAATCTTTTTCAAAAGCCCTTAATTCAAATATATTTCCAATTCCAACCTAGTCGCACTCATTCTTCTAGGAGGGTGAGTTCTAACGAGAGAGTACAGCATTTTTCCCGCTTGTGTGAGTATTCTTCGAGTGCGAAAAATCTGGGCGCGACATCACTCTCAAACACTAACTTAAAACCCTTTTTACTTAGCAACGATCTAGATACAAGATTCTTACGAACGTCTAGAATATGGAATACATCATTGAGAGTAAGCTCTTTCCCGAAAGCCATATTCACCATAATATTTCCTTGGCTTTCAACTTTAGAAGTCACAGAGTTTCCTATGTAAATTTGCTCTCCATCCACAGCTTGGTAAGATGAGGACATCCATTTATTGGCACAAATATAACGAGTAGCCTTAGTGTCCACCCACCATTCGTTGGTATTGCCAACCAAGTTTACTTTAGAAACCACAGTCGAAAGATTCATGTCTTCAACAATAGCACAAAAATTTCTTCTTCTGGTTCTCTTGATCTTTCCCTCAAATCCGTCAATGATTGAATGAGTTATTGGCTCTCAAAATAGCCAACATGGATATGGGTTTAATTGGGTGAATAGGACTTGTCACACATCATTTTCTTAGGAAAGAAATGATATGCATATAAACCCTTCTCTTTAAGTTGGGTTTGGTCCCCAAGGGACACCCTAATTTTGTGGATAGAGGAGGACCTACCCAACCCATGGGTCCACCACACATGCACGCCCAAGCCACCTGCTTGAACTGAGTCGGGCTCAGTTACGGGAGTGAATCAAAGCCCAGTCTGGTTTATTCTTTTTGGGTCAAATGTATTTGAATTTTAATTCCAATTTAAATTATTTCTGACCGTTAGATATGACCGTTGATTGGTGCCTCTTTGGAGGAAGTCGTGACCATCCGGTTGGCTGGTGCATTTTCAATTTAGGCAAGATCCCGTTTGGTAGAGATTTCAAGGTCCAAATGGTGGAGATTTCAAATGGTTCAAAAGGAAATGCTACGTGTGCAACAAAACTGAATATCGTGCCAAGGATTGTTGCAAGTGTAAGGATTAAGACAACGGTGGTGAATTTAAAACACCTTTGATCCACTTCAAAGAATATGTGGGTCCCACATTTTAATTGGCTCAAACTTTGTGAATTACTTCACAATTTCCCAACACAACGAAGGGGTTGTCTCAATTAGGACCTTCCCATCCCTGCTCGTGATTTCAATTTCAAGCCTCGCGCTCTCCCTTCCTTCGTCCCCCATAATAGACACATATATATACTACACATATTTTTTGCTTTTCTCAACAAAAAAAAAAAAACTCATTATAGGTCTCACACGGGATTCACAAATACTGAAATTACCGGGCGTCTCATGGAAGTAACCATCCTATATAGTTTTCCTTACAGCCTATTTGGAACATGGGAGAGGGAAGAGAAATGAAGGAAAAGGGGAGGAAAGAGAAAATGAAGGAAAGTAGTTTCCCTACTCTGTTCGGTTTTGTAAAGAAAATGAAGGAAAAGAAAATAGAGAGAGAGAGAGAGATTGATTTAAAAAAATTTCTCTTTTTTCGTTCCCTTTCACTTTTCTTTTCTATTACGTAGAATTAAACAAAGAAATAATAGTAAACAATATTTTTATCTTCCCTTTCCTTCATTTTCTCAAGTTACAAATATACTGTTAATTGCTTATAAATACAAGTAATTTGGGGGATGAATATCCTTTTATCAAATGTACTTATTCTATCTTTTACTTCAATAAATAACGAGTGGATACTGTGCTAGGTAAAGAAATTAATATCTGTATCAACATATATTTTGGTTATTATTATTAGTATACCATCTGGCCTGGCCTAGCCTAGGTTTGCATGAAAGCGATATTCTTATAATACAATAAAATTAGTGTTTCAAATGTGACTATTTATTGATTGCTGTATAAGTAGCAGGCAACTTTGCTTCTCATTTTATAATATTTGACCCTAGTTACGGAATCCATGAATAATGTTAGAGAGAGGCTAAGTGGTACTCTAGAAGTATTAAATAATTTTACCTCAAACACACTATATAAGTATGCTTGAATTGTGGACGTTCCTACTCATCTAGATATATGGTTTGGCAGAATATTTAAACTCTTTGTAGCAATTACTTAATTTATAACCTCATGGAGTATATCTCTTTAATTACTCTCATTGGATACGGTCCTTACTTTAATAAATCTAGCAATTTCCAAAACCAAATTCATCTGTAGAATCCAGGACTGTGAATTCAATTAGTCAAATCATGAATCAGGCCGATAAAGTAATCCTCAGCTGGGAATAGTGGATAACAGGGATAGGCACTTCTCGTCCATACATCTAGTCCTATGCAAAGTTAGTGCTCGCCACAATTTACTATGCCACCGGCCAAACATATTTTCAAATGGTCACTAGTCATGATCTTGGTGTCACACACGTAATTCAAATTCTACTAATCACACCCCACCATGCATGTGGTTGGCATAAAGAGAAAAGTGAGATCATTCTCCATTCAATTGATCACTCCTTTTATGTTAGAAATTAACTTTTCTTATATAACTTGATGATAGATCAAGGTGTCAAAGTGTCTACTTCAAGTATTTATATCGCATGATTCGATCATTTTAATCGTCCAATTTCACAATACTTTTTCGTTTCTATAAGAGGAATGTTAGAGTTAGGCACAGTTAAGAAATACTTGTACATGTCTGAATTGTTGCCATGTCAGTTGGGTTCCCTTATTTTTTATGGGCTCCAGCTAATATGACAACGTCAAGTGCACGAGTGCTCACATAGGTTTTTCTTGACGCTAGCATTTCTCTTGTGAAAAGCCATACACGTGTTTGAAGAGGAATACTTCTCGGTTACTATCGTGTAAATAAAAATATCCACTTTAGTTGAATCTCATCATTTATGGTGAATTCCAATTGATGTGGCAACGCCAAGTGCACGAGTACTTGCAGATTCACCTAACGCTGGCATTTCTCGTTAAAAATCCATACTCATGCATCACAATGAAAGATATTTGTACTTCACAACGTGATTAACACGAGTTATGTTACATTACGTATAAATTATGAATAAATCATAGACCTTATGATGTGAGGAGACAAATTTGAGTCGAATTAATGCATTTTATCGTTGTGTGATGGAAATTAACGCAAGAAAGTAGAGAGATCAATTCATTCACGGCGCCGGAATGGTTTCATCTCTCTCGTGAGTGATAATATGGACGAATTAAAGTACATCTATGTCTATCTTTGTATGTCGGCCTTGGGTCCACCCCATAAATATTATAAAAAAAGACATTGCCAAAATTATAATGACCCTCAACTCACTTTGGGCCAGTTGGGTATACCATTTTTTAAGTTTTTCGGTCGGACTTTTTTAACTTATACGTAAAAATAATTATAATTTTTTAATTTTTTGTTATTTTTTTTATCTTAGTTTATAAAAGTAAAATAGTTAAAAAAAAATTCTACTATTTTAGTTATAAGGAAAAAAACACAAAATAAAAAAAAATTAAATTTAAGTTCTACCAAAAGTAATCTTTGCCTCCATCCACACATTTTAATATCACACATATTTCACGTTCTCGGTCATGTCCACTTCAACTCCTCTCTCTCTCTCTCTCTTTCTCTCTATAAATTTAGAACGAGGACTTGTTTGTTTCATCGTACTTATATACAGAATCAACCTTGAAAGCCGAACCTAGGCATGAATAGCCCAAAAGATTGGCCAGAACCAATAGTCCGTGTCCAATCTTTGTCCGACAGTGGGGCACCCACCGTACCGGACCGATACATCAAGCCTCTGGCGGACAGGCCGGTGATGAACTCCGGCCGGACTGACCTTAACATCCCTTTAATTGACCTCCAAGGGCTATTTGGCCACGACACTACTCTTAGGGCAACCACTTTGAATCAAATATCCGAGGCCTGTGGCGAATGGGGCTTCTTCCAAATTGTAAACCACGGAGTTAGCCCTGAGCTGATGGACCTTGCCAGGGAAGTTTGGCGCCAATTTTTCCATCTTCCGATGGAGATGAAGCAAATTTACGCGAATTCGCCTATGACTTACGAAGGTTATGGCAGCCGGTTAGGCGTCCAGAAAGGCGCCATTCTCGACTGGGTTGACTACTACTTCCTGCACTACCTACCAGGCTTGTTGAAGGATCATAAAAAATGGCCTGCCTTGCCAGCATCTCTCAGGTGGTTTGTTTAGTTCAGCAAGTTTTTGTTACATATATATATATATATATATATAAGGACTTCGTCTTCTACCCTATGTTATTATATCTTAGCTAGTATATATAAGCTTCCATATAAAGTTGCTTTCTTCACCAATTTGGGTCATTTTTTACTGTTTTATAATGTCTACCTGCTAATATACATATATATATATATATATATGTGTGTGTGTTAGACAAAATGCTTATTTTTGTTATCTTAATCCATTAAGAAAAATACTAGCATCAGTTGCAACTATGTGACAGTCGTCGACTGATACTAGCCACATCAGTCTGAGCCTACTATCTAGTTGTGGGCCCTTACTGATGTAGCTAACATCAATCGACGACTATCGCAGAGTTACAGCTGATGCTAGCAACTCTCATCCATTAATAGTAAAAGAGAAATTGGCTAGTGAGTTTATTATTTAAATTGAATGGTTGTAACTGTTCAAAGTATTATTTAACTGGTGACTTTTTGAACAGACACCCTAGTGTCTATATATATACTTTAAGTTTTCTACTTTTCAAGACACTTGATTTTTCAAAATCTTTAATTTGCATTGAGAGAGTACAACACAATTATGATTTGCAAGACATATAGATTATCGTGCTGCTTTTGTATGTGAGAGATCATTATATCCTGATAGACGAACACCCATCCAATTATTAGCACCATTGTGGAGGCATAATTGTCTTAAAAATATAGTGTTAAACACTAGTCTTGATCATCATTGTTTTGTGGATGTAGATGTATGGATGCTTAGTTTTCTTAATATTTATGATTATGTGGATGTAGATGTATGAATGCTTATTTTTCTTAAAATTTATGATTTAAACATATATATATATATATATATGAAAAATACTATTCTTTCAGAAAATTCATACAGAAAATCCTACCAAGAGTAATGTGGTAATGGTATTATTATAATTAAGAGTTATCATAATTGATATTTTGTTTTAAAGTGAATGATTTTTATTCAATTACATCATTCTGATAATAAATTATTTATGAATTTTTTTGTTTGTATAATATTATCTTTTATATATATATATATATATATATGTGGGTATATATTGATGGATATGATTGGATGTAGGGAAGTGATAGAAGAGTATGCAGCACAATTGGCGAAGCTATCCGGGTTTTTAATGAAGGTTTTATCGATAAACCTTGGATTGGGAGAGGAATACCTTCAAAATGCGTTTGGAGGGGACAATAATATTGGAGTTTGTCTAAGAGTGAATTTCTACCCAAAGTGTCCCCAACCTGACTTGACCCTTGGTCTCTCTTCTCACTCGGACCCCGGTGGCATGACACTTCTCCTCCCCGATGACCGGGTCGCCGGCCTTCAAGTCCGAAAAAACAACTGCTGGATTACTGTGAAACCAGCTTCCCATGCTTTCATAGTCAACATTGGTGATCAAATCCAGGTGCTTCTCTCTCTCTCTCTCTCTCTCAGCTTTTTTTTTTTTTTTGTTTTTTTTTTCACTCTAGTTGTTTAGATTATCTACAGAATGAGATTTGTTTGGCTAGGATTCATGAACCATAGGCACATTGAGGGGTCATGTTTTGCTGGGTTTGCAACCATTCGTTCAACTTTGGTTGAAATATATACACGTATATCTATGTGTTTTTCGGACATGTGCGTTAGACCTATATAAGTTCTTTCGTCAAACTTCAGTTGATGACAAAATCCTGGGCAAGCACGATGAGAAAGGTGATGCATGTATAATTAATTAGTTTTTCTGGGGTCCTCTTTGGCTCCTATATCATACTCCAAAGTCCATATCATCACCCCAATATCAATAAATTGAAAGATATGGAAACATTATTGTAAGTCATCAACCAAACGTTAAGTTGTCTTTTACTTCGTATCTAACCCTATACATTTAATTTGGCCCTTATGCCCACAGGGCCAACTAGCCTTTTCATTGCTTTGAAAATAAGAAAATGTAATAAATAAATCCTATCTAAAATGATGTGATAGTAACCATTAAGAAATTATAAATCTTAATAATAGTATCACGTGTGTGGTGGTTTAAAGTGAGAGGAATAAAAGGCAAATGGTACACAAACACAATTTTATATATAAAGAAAACTCATCCAAATTAATGGGACAATAGCATTTTTAAAATTATGTGCCATGATTATGAGAGTTTTGATTTATAATAAAAGGACCATAAAAAGCAATATTATTTTGTATATACAGAAATTCTACACAAAATTCTGTTTGTATAAAGTTACTCAAAATAAAACGAGTCACATCATTTTGCGTCAAATTTCAGTATAAATTTGTGTTTCCATAATATTACTCTTGGAAATGAAACTGACTACCATTCAAGTTGGGCCATTTCATATCAATTTGTTCTTACCCTAGAAGTGGTGGACAAGTGGGTTTAGAGTTCTATTTTAATTGTCAATAGATGAAGTCTTTAAAATAATATAATTTTTCTTTCTATTTTGTTGTTTTATAGTTTAAAATCAATGTGGACTGGATAAACAAGATATAAACAAAAGAAATACAGGATAAGAGATTGGCTTGTAATTGCCATTATTTGTCACTTTGTCCACAATTTCGACTCTATATTGAGGCACATCGTCTTGCTGATATGATACAATAAAACATAGAGTGTTTTTAAATCCTCATTCAGTGGAAATTATCTAAATTAAATTATCAGCAAGTCGACATGTCTTGGCTCTTTCAGTAGTAATTATTGACGTGTCTTAGCATCATTCAGTTGAAATAATCCAAATTATCAGCAGGTTGATGTCTAGGCACATGACAAACATACGTGACTTAATTAATTTAATCAGTGATCAGTATATTCTCTCCCATTTCACTCTTTTTCCACCAAGAGGACAAAATGCTAGGGTTCATTTATTAATCTGCTCACCTTTTTTAACTAAATTTTTTTGTTTTTTTTTTTTATACATTAGAAGGGATTATATTGGAGAGGACCTAAGCCAAATAGGAGATTAGAGGAGGAAAAATCAAACCCTTGACCTCTTCAAGAGAAGTTAGGATCTTGATTAACTAGGCTAGCCCTTAGACTTTTCTTAAGTCACCTGTTTAATTACACACTATGCTATGTTAACAAGCAAGGCACACGTAAAACCTATTTAATTTTTATTTTTTATTTGGGCATTCTCATCATTAATGGATTAATTGCATTCAGAATAACAATCCCAATATTATCATTTCCCCCCTCAATTCATAGCTACTATATTACAGGTGATGAGGTAGTCTTCTCTCTCTCTCTCTCTCTCTCTCTCTCTCTGTGTCTCTCTCTCTCAGAGACTCGATTTTCTGATAGATAATTACCATTATGTTTGTGGTTTTGTACTTATTCATGTTTTGAGAATCGTTTTAGGTTCTAAGCAATGCAATTTACAAGAGCGTTGAGCATAGAGTGATCGTTAATTCAACAAACGAGCGCTTATCGCTTGCCTTCTTCTATAATCCCAAGAGCGATTTACTCATAGAACCGGCGAAGGAGCTCGTGTCGCCGGAGAAACCTGCATTGTACGCGGCCATGACCTTCGATGAATATAGACTTTTCATAAGGACCAGAGGCCCCCAAGGCAAATCCCAAGTGGATTCTCTAAAATCCCCAAGATGATTTGCAAAGTATTGTAGTGATTGAAAGAAATTTCAATTGTAAATGGTACATGTAAACAATCCCTTCATTGGCTAGAGAATTAATTGTAAATCTTGTAATCATAGAGGGGTTTACCAAGTAAAAAAAAAAAAAATGAAAGAGAGAAAACATTGACTGAGTCTCAATCATCTCATTGGTGTCTCATGAATGAATGGTGGCCTGTGAATATTCTATATACATCTATCTCATCATGATGAAACTTTGCTCCACTTTGCACCAATAATTAAGAAACCAAGTGGGTAATAAAAAAAATTGTAAAATTTTGGCCATCAAACATGAGATTAGACTAGTAAAAAATATAAATATAAATATCAAAATCATAACTAAATGGATTATGTTTCATTGAACAAGTAAAGTGACTTTGTATCTATCATTTTCTATTTTGTCGTATGATGACGTGGATTACATTATTGATATCAATATAAGAGCAATCTAGATATGGTGGAAACATTCTAAAAGCTTGAGTACACATTTATGAGTAAGCACAATAATACGTAGTGTGGACGGAGGAACTTTGGTGTGTTGAGCCCAATAGGATCAAATAGTTGGAGGAAGAACGGTGATGTTCTCCTGACATGTTGACGTCCCTTAGTTGTATCCTTTTTTTCATACCAAAAAAAAAATAATAATATATAATGTGGACATGTGGCTTAATAGTAGAGTATAGTGTTCAAAAACTTTTGTGCTTAATTGTTAGGGTTAGTTATAGGTAGCCATAGGCTCGCTAAGCCCGCTCATCTTTTATAGTGTTTGAAATTTTTTTTAAGCTCGATTATATTAATGGACATGCTTGAAAATATTTTTGAAGCCCGATCCGGTCCAACCCAAAATATATTTAAAATAATATGTTTATATATTTATATATATTTAATTAAATTTTATGTTATTACAATTATTTATTAAATAGATTTTTGTTAAATGGGCGGGCCACGCCATGACTGAGAATGTAATTTTTTAGTTTGACGTGCTTGAGACTTTATATTAAGCCCAATAAAAATTATTTCTAATGTAGGCTGGGTAGAATCTGACTTGGCCCCACCAAAGGACTAGTTCAACAATTTCACTTTAGTTAGTAAAGTGTCTGTGTTTCTCATGGAAAAATGGATTCAGAACAGCATTATAATCAGAATTTGTTTAATCAAACTGTCATTCTGGTTTTGGGCATGTAATTTTTCATGAAAAATCTATTTTGGCCAATTGTTCACCAATATATTCTCGAAAGCATGTTTCATGCCTAGCCTATACCCACCAAAAAAAAAAAAAAAAATTGTATAAAGGGAGATACGAAGGAAAATTTTAGTCAAAAGATGCTTAATCATTAAAAATCAAACTAATTTTTCACATAACGTCATTAGGTAAGGCCTTTTTTTGGTTCGGATGTAGCTTTTTTTTATGCACATTTTGTCGTATGACTTTAGGATTCAAGGGTTCAGAGCACTAAAACTCCATCATATTTGAAGAAAATTTGTAGTCAAAAGATGCTTTAATCATTAAATCTTGCTGATTTTTACTTAAACTTCTTTAGGTAGCGTCTTTTTAGAGGTGGGTCATTCACTAATATCGTACAAATATCAAAAACTATTTATCACATTTTCTAGAAAACATGTTTCACACCTTTTACTTTCACTCATACCATTTTTTTTTTTTTTTACGACTTTTGCCATATGACTTAGAAAGATATATGTTGAGTATTTTTGCATTCACATTGTTAATAACTATCCCTTATAAGAGGCAATAATGTGAATAAGAAGCATGCATAATTTTATACAGGTATGATCAACTAAATGTTTATTTTTCTATGGGCCATTAGTCATGTTTTAAAGTCAACCCTTTTAACTTAGACTTTCGATTCAGCTTATAAATCAACTTTTTGAAATAATTTTTTTGTGTTAGTGACTTTTTTTTAACTAATATTTTATTTTTATTTTTATAGATTTTTAATTTATGCATACCCATAAAAAATTGAATTTTTATTGAGAAAGTCAACAACAAAAAATAAACTATTAAAAAAATTAGCTTATAAATGGCATCCAAACTTTATCGTTTAGTGCTCATTTGGATCATCTTATCTACCAGCTTGTTCAACTAGTTTTTTTCTTCTTCTTGAATTTATTAAGTTTTTTCAACCAAAATTTATTTATTTATTCAGTTTCATGAACTTATGTTTTTAACTTTTTACAGAAAACTAAAAAAAATAGTAACAAAATCATAAGCTATTACCAAAACAATCGAATCGAAGTAAGGTCAACTTGGTGATAGTAGTCTCTCATCCAGGTTATGGATTTGATTCGCCCTGTCTACTGAGGCCTTAGCACTTTTGATGCACCCAAAAAAAAAAAAATTTATTTGTGATAAATGTGACATTATCATAGCAATCTTGATAATGTTGCTCTGATACCAGTTGTGGATGGTATTTATCATAGCAACTGGCTTATCATAGCTCACCTTATGTTAGGATTACATGCCTTTTCGGTACCTATATTTAATTAAATTTTATGTTATTACAATTATTTATTAAATAAATTTTTGTTAAATGAGTGGGCTACGCCAGGAATGGGAATGTAATTTTTTAGTTTGACGGGTTTGAGACTTTATATTAAGCCCAATGAAAATTATTTTTAGGCCGGACCTGAATCTGACCCGGCCCGACCAAAGGACTAGTTCGACGATTTGACTTTAGTCAATAAAGTGTTTCTCATGGAAAAATGGCTTCAGAACAGCATTATAATCAGAATTTGTTTAATCAAACTGTCATTCTGGTTATGGGCATGTAATTTTTCATGAAAAATCTATTTTGGTCAATTGTTCACCAGTGTATTCTCGAAAACATGTTTCATGCCTAGCCTATACACACACACACATACACAAAAATTGTAGAAAGGGAGATACGAAGGAAAATTGTAGTCAAAAGATGCTTAATCATTAAATCAAACTAATTTTTCACATAACGTCATTAGGAAAGGCCCTTTTTTTGTTCGGATGTAGCTTTTTTTATGCACATTTTGTCGTATGACTTTGGGATTTAAGGGTTCAGAGCACTAAAACTCCATCATATTTGAAGAAAATTTGTAGTCAAAAGATGCTTTAATCATTAAATCATGCTGATTTTTACTTAAACTTCTTTAGATAGGGTCTTTTTAGAGGTGAGTCATTCACTAATATCGTACAAATATCAAAAACTATTTATCACATTTTCTAGAAAACATGTTTCACACCTTTTACTTTCACTCATACTTTTTTTTTTTTTTTACGACTTTTGCCATATGACTTAGAAAGATATATGTTGAGTATTTTTGCATTCACATTGTTAATAACTATCCCTTATAAGAGGCAATAATGTGAATAATAAACATGCATAATTTTATACAGGTATGATCAACTAAATGTTTATTTTTCCATGCGCCATTAGTCATGTTTTAAAGTCAACCCTTTTAACTAGACTTTCGATTCAGCTTATAAATCAACTTTTTGAAATAATTTTGTTGTGTTAGTGACTTTTTTTTAACTAATATTTTATTTTTATTTTTATAGATTTTTAATTTATGCATACCCATAAAAAATTGAATTTTAATTGAGAAAGTCAACAACAAAAAATAAACTATTAAAAAAATTAGCTTATAAATGGCATCCAAACTTTATCGTTTAGTGCTCATTTGGATCATCTTATTTACTAGCTTGTTCAACTAGATTTTTTTTTTTTCTTGGATTTACTAAGTTTTTTCAACCAAAATTTATTTATTTTTTTTCGTTTTATGAACTTATGCTTTTAACTTTTTACAAAAAACTAAAAAAAATAGTAACAAAATCATAAGCTATTATTGTAACAATCGAATCGAAGTAAGGTCAACTTGGTGATACTAGTCTCTCGTCCAGGTCATGAATTTGATTCATCCTTCTCTACCGAGTCTTTAGCATTTTTATGTACTCAAAAAGAAAAAAAAAAGAGTGAGGGAGACAGAGGACGAGCACTATGAGATGCGAGCTCCTTCAGTGAGCCCCTCCTGGCTAAGCAAGCATGGCATGCTTTACAGGTTTAATTTGCCAAATACTGCAAAATTTAAATACTTTTTTTTTTTGGAGCCCAATTGCAATGCTTCTTATGCATAGCAAAAATTCTTCTCAATTGTGAACATAATTATTTAGTGCAAGGCCTTACTTAGCAAGTGGATATATATATAGGCGTAGGTATAGGGGATTCTATTAAACTTGGGTAACGATTGTGTTATTGAGTTATCTGAAGTTGGACCTTGTGCTATGCAACCAAATATTTCCCTTTGACTTCATTTGTACCATCATATTCTTAGATCTAAGAAAGTCCTAAAACAAGAAAATGGTGCCACACATACACAATGGCCTAGTCTGTCAAGAATTTCGGGTTGAGAATCAGTGTCTTTTTTTATTTTTGGGCCCATTAACAAAACCACAACACACCTAGGGAGGATTATCAAGATATACCTTGGTTTGGGTCTATGGGATAATTCTAATCCCAACCCTCCTTTTTTTTGGGTAACATTGTTGTCTCTCAAGTTCCCTAGGAACGGAGAAAAAGTCCAGTAATCAAGAAGTGTTAAGAACTACATTATATATATATATATATATAATGGCATTCCTTACATAAGCAACAGGGGCAATGAGAAATAGAGAATAGAGAGATTAGGATCATGATCCTCAACATTCTTCTTGGTTGCACTTCATAGATACATTCCGCAGAGTTTTGAATGTAGACAATCAAATGGAAATCTTTCATGATGGCATTGACAACAGGGCCTAGTTAGATACAAAGGTCCTAAAGAAACAAATTACAAACCAGCATTCTCTGAAAATCGAAATTGACATAAAAACGTATCTATCTTATACATAAAACATACAAACAAGGCGTGCTTTGTAAGGGCGACAGACCCAAACTATGACCTTTGAAGAGAGATCATCGCCTATAAACATTTGAACAACTAAAGGCCCCTTGAAAAAGAAACAAAAAAAGAAAAGGGAGAAAAGAACAGGAGATACTTAACTGCTTTAGGGCACCATTAGTTGAATAAACAAATGAGGTTCAGCCCTATTCAGTCTCTACTGCCTGCTCTTCTTTGTGCTGCAAGAGGGGCATTTGTACTGCTTGATGTTTTCTGCCTTGGCTGGCGTAATTTTCACGCACTTTCCGTGGAACCACCTCTCACAAATGTCACAGCCAATCCAGAACTCATCGGCACTGTAATTTCCACCACAGCTCCCACAAAGGGTTTCCCCATGTTCATCTTCATCCTCCTCAAAACTCTGATCAAATAGCTTCAGATTGGTTTTCGACTGTCCATCACTTGATCTCTGCAGTGCAACATTGGGGTTATAAAACCATAATTCAAGCACGGGGTGAGGCAGACTGACGCTTGGCTGAGTGGCGTCAGCCGCCTCCACTGGAATTTGAAATAAAAAATAAAAAATTTTAACCCGACCCAATTAAAAATGGACTTTACCCAATTATACCCAATACTCATTTCAAGTGTAAAGCCATCAAATCAATAGTTTAGGTCCCCAATTTTTCAAGGCCTCTAAGTTTTATAACCTTAAAATTGAACAGTGTACCTTAGTGCTGATTCTGGATTTGCTTCCACTATCCATACTGGGCTTGTCCTTTATAGGCTTCCTCTCTGTCACAACTTCAAATACCGTAGGCAGATCATTTATCAGGCTAAATAAACGCTTCCTGATAAGTGAAATGCACACATGTTTTTGTTAATGGTCTCCTAAAGAAACAATGATTCAACACGTAGTATGAGTTATACCCAAATAAGAAAGAAGGCATGATAAAATGACTTCAGAATGGCAAAGCAGTCATAGGGCAAAGCAGTCATAGGGAGGGACCCCAACGGGGATATCTCCGCGCGTTAAATATGCATAAAAAGATAAAGAAACAGAGGGAAAGAAAGAAAAATTAATAAACAAAGAATAGTGCAAACTTGTCTGCTTAGGAGTTATTTGGGAATGGTGAAAACCAGTTTTAGTAAGTATTTCGCCCTATTTTGGTATCATGAAATCATACCAATAACAGGTTTTTATCCATCCACTTTTCAACGAAATCACGGCCCCATTTCAAACAGGGCACCCCTAATTTAGAACAAAACCGATTTTCTATCTGCTCCTCAGAGAAAGCAATGTTGTAGAGGTCTAATGAAGTGTACCTACCCATCCTTTTCAACTTTTTTCAACAAGTCACAAACAAAAGAACAGCATCATGTAGTAGAGCAAGGCTTTAAATGAATCAAAGTATGAACTCAATTGAAAGGTTAGGGTCGTGCTTTCTCTAGATATACTCTGTCTACTTCATCACCTTTTCTTTATTGGGATGCTTTTGGATCAACACAACTGGTCAATACCAAGCAAGTTTGTAGCATCAAAAACCCTAGAAATATTTTAGTAAAACTGTCCTGTCTTTGAGCTTGGCATTAGTGGATATTATTAGGGAAAATTTGCTATCAAACCACCATATCGTCTCTCTCTGTGGCTTCAAAATTTTTCATTATGATTCCTTTCAGTTTAATTCGTCCAATTATTTGTATCTTTATTCCATTTTTCTTTTTTCTTTTTCTTTTTTTTTTTTTTTTGTTGGTGATGGCCTAGGAACCGACCCAAACCACCATGCCCTTTGGACCCATGTCCAGGTGTAAACCTGGGGCTTCTATCCACCACCAAAGCGCTCAAGAGATTCACGCTTGAATATTGAGATCAGCGGACTCTATCCAATCCATGTGACTAAATCTATTTGTTGTGGAACAAACTCAATATATAAATAAAATCATATATAAACATTTATATACATAATTTGTTCCGATACAAGAGATCAGCGACAAAGCAAGGTATGGGTGCCAGCAACTTTCACTTGTCAAGAATAGGGGCTGAAAAGAGCTCTTTGTATAGGTTGTCTTTGCTGGGATTTGATGCTTACAGTCCTTAGAGAAAGGGGAAGGTTTGACAAAGGAGCTTTTAAGTCCTTTTGTTGGATTGTTGGTCAGCGACCCGCCCTCTAGAATGAATAAGGAGAGGCAGCCTATCGATGATATGGAACCATTAATTTAGCTACATAAGCAGATAATGAATTTCATTGGAACATGGAACGATCTCCAAAAAGAAATCATCTTCGTAAAAGGGAAATATTGTTTCCTACAGATGTTTTATTTATCCAGTTTATCTTGGAGCCCCCCAAGAAGAAGAGCAGGGGGGAGAGGGGTGGGAGATGAAGCTAGAAAATGACTCCATGCTTTCTTCCAGGTTTGATCTATCAAACCTTTCAATTCAAAAATCCAGGGAAGACCAAGTCTGTCACAATGGGTAAAATAAAAATTAATTATACCATCAAATTCTAGAACTCCAAAATTGAGGTCTATGAACAAAGGAACTGGTGGCGCAGGAATGACCCATTCAAAGCCCAATAACATAAGTTCAATCATGGCATCCTGAAACAAGTGCCCAAATTGGAAGAGGTTAGATCCAAAAGGCTTGTCACTCAAAAAGGCCCCCTTGGCTATGAGATTTGCATTACTTGCAAAAATTAGCATACAATATGTGCACAACATTATGACTCCTAGCTTGTTTGGTTATGACTTGAAAGATGTGGAGGGGATAGCACATAAAGGATATGGCACCATCTATGGTTGCTAATTGGCCACAAGTGCCAAGATAATTTGAGGATTCGATGGCCATATATTGACTGGTGATTGGTGACCACCAAATTAAGTAGACAAAAGGATAATTCGCAAGGCCTAATTGAGCAAGAAAAATGTGTAACATACCCAAGACCTAATCATCACTCTCCAAACAGACCAGTTAGCTATAGTGGATGCCAAAACTGAGGCAGGCCACTGCTGATACTGAGACAAAAGGATGGCAACTTATGCAACATTTTCAAATCCAACAAGATATAAATGCAACTTATGGCTAAGTCTGACATTGTGGAGGCAAAGTGGCTCAAAAAAATCGATTTGCCAGCCATACTCCTTGGTGGACTGCTAACTAGTCACCGGCCTAGCTGGTTGTAAAAAAAAATGACACCATTACAAGCTAAATAGCATTATATAATACTACTTAGGCCTTATTAAGTCTATTCTTCCTTTTTCTTTATTCCATTCCCATAAACATAAGAACATCATTAAAACTTATGCAACGATGCTAATGCCTGTCTATCAAAATCAACCATACAGTATCACTTCCTTAAGGGGACACACTCATGCATGGCTAAACACCAGGCCCCCAGAGAATGTGTGTTATACACCACCTTCATCCTTACTGATCCCTATAGACCCAGTGTTTCAGACCTCAATGCAACTACTTGCATATAACCAGCGCAAGAAGTGGATGTGGACAAATCCAGAACAGCCACAAGTTAAACAATTGTTGAACCAAAATCCAATAAAAGAAGAAGTTTTATATAGTCTCTTCAAAGTATCAAGGTCAAAAGCCAAATCTTGCTACCCAACTTCCAATGTTGGCTTGCAAGCTAAGAAGCACCAATACGGACACGGACACAGATACGGATACGGACACGGACACGGGACACGGCAATTTTGAAAAATGGAGGACACAAATACGGCAAGGACACGGCAAAAAACTATTATTATTTTATATATTTTTATTTTCCCTGTATATAAATATAACATCAAAATACCAACAAAAACATTTTTAAAAAACTCATTCCATGTACAAAAGTAAAAGAAAACTATCTCATCAATCATAATTCACAAGCCATAACCTATATTACACGACATATATGAAAAGCCTTTATATTCCAATAGTCAATACCCAATAGAATAGACAATAGGTCATCATTTCATCATCCATCAAGGAAATCAACAAGATAAAAAACCATACAAGTTTACTTTTATAAGACAACAAATCAACAATTTAAAATATTCAATGCAAGATTTTATAATATCACAATTTATTTATTCTTATTTTGCAGGGCAGTATGCACATTGAACATAAAATAAAAGCAACAATTAAAACAAACAGAAGTAGGAGCAGTGAAGAAGAACAGAAGAAGAAAATAAAATCAGAAGACAAAAAGAACAAGAAGAGAAAATAATAGGAGAGAAGAAGAAGAAGAGAAAATAAAATCAGAAAACAAAAAGAAGAATAAGAACAAGAACAAAATTTTGGGCAGAGGTTCAGAGAAGAAGAAGGAAAAAAAAAAGGAAAAAGAACAGAAATTATAGGCAGATCAGCAGTCCATAGGAAGAAGAAGAAGAAGAAGAAGAGCAGCAGTCTGTAGGTAGAAAAAGAAAAAAAAAAAAAAAAGGAGAAGAAGAAAAGCAACTGTGTTCGAAGAAGCAGAAGAAAAGGAGGAGCAGTCCGTAAGTAGAAAAAGAAAAAAAAATAAGAAGAAGAAGAGCTTACTGTGTTAGTATGCAATGGTGTGATGCGTCTCTCTTTTCACCTCTCTTCTCTTTTTCCCTTTTTTTTCCAGCAGCTAGGGCTATATCCAAGCCTCCCAATGATTGAAATAAATTGATTTGGAAAATTACAAAATATGCGCCATTTAAAAGTTTTAATAATTACACTTTAACCTTCGCCGTGTCCCAGACGTGTCCCAGCCGTGTCCTAGCCGTGTCCCAGACGTGTCCACTGCTTAAAAATTATTAAAAAAACTGGACACGCCAAGTGGCGTGTCCGACACGTATTTTGGCGTGTCCGAGAAGAATCCGTGTCCGCGGTGTGTCCGACACGCATACGGCACCTTAATCGGTGTGTCCGTGCTTCCTAGCTTGCAAGTACATGGAATAAGTACAAAGGAAGATATGTGAGAAATGCAAAAGCTTGCTATAAGCATGCTGAAGCGTTACACTTTGATGTTTTGTATATTTTCTTCCTCCTTCAGAAGACCCTCTCCTCTTACCCTTTTTCAAGAAAAAAGACATTAACTTAAAAATAATAACTTGTGATACCCTCAAAATTTCTATGTAATCTAAGCCAATATCTTACCTTTGTATAGGCACTAAAGAGTATAGAATGCGCTAGAAGTTACCAAAGACAACCATTGCACATGTTGCAGCTTATAGCTGGCTATCTAGACGTAATAAGTAATCTGAGTACTGTTGCACATGCGAACCTAACCTTCCAAAGGATTCTACAGTTTCCACCATTGCAACTATTCATCCGGTTAAAATGTTTAGCAACTTAAAACACCAAGCATCAGTCTCGTCCCAATGAAAGGGCGCGCAATAGAAGTTCAAGAAACGATACAAGTCAGCATAAAAGTTTGACGACTAGAGGACATTAAATAATATTTTCACCCATAAATGAGAGCAATAAACCCTTACAGGGAAAAACAATCTAACAGCTGCTCCAATAATGTATAAAAATCCACATTCGAAACAACAAACTACAAAGGCAAGAACAAGTTTACCTCTCATTGCGATTAAGGCGCGCTCCAAAATAGAAAGCAACAGATAGCAACCACGAATCAGTGTGAACAGCCACCAGCGAGAGCCAATCTCTCCGGTTCATTCCATCCCTCGCGAAATTGATACCCAAAGCCGGCTCTGGAAGCTCCGGTGGAACTTCCTCCGCCGGCTGCGTCACTTCCCAGGTCTCATTTGGATGTCCGTACAAACACAAATTCTCCTTTTCTAGAGAGAGAAAATCACAACAAACCCAATCCAAATCAAAAGGAAAAAAATTGACATAAAAACACGAAAATACAGAGAAAGAGGGGGAAAGTGATGATCAACCTGGATCGCAAAGTGAGTAGAACTCATCGACATCTGAGAATGAGAGAGAGAGAAGGGCGAAGTGAGAAGTGGAATACAGCTAATATATATTGAAATTAGGGTTTGTGTATAGATATGTATGTATATGTATAGAACTACCGTAAGTGAGAGAACGGACGACGCCAGCGCGACGACCGCTGTAGTCTTTGAAGATCTCTTCGACAGTGCGGGGACTCGAAGAGATCGAAGGTATTTCCATGGCCACTGAAATACGAAAAAGGAGCGGTTTAGAGGTGAGAAGAGCAGGATTCAGAGCGATCGACGGGTTCGAGATTCAGGTCTACGGAGAGAAAACGAGCTTTGTTTCTCAAACCCATTCATATGCCAAGGATGGCCCAGTAGTTTAGCAAGAACCTTAGCCCAAAGATTGAGCTGTTAGACAACCCAACCCAACCCAACCCAGTGTTTCGAGCTAAATAGTTGCATATGGGCCGAGGCTCATGCTACAACTCCTTCAGTCCTGCATATCCAATATTACCTGGCAATTTGAGGAGCGAGGAAACCCGCTCCTCCGGCAAGTCAAAGGTGTGATTCACCCACCGTTCGTACGAATTTTGACCATAGTTACTATAAAACTCTTTTCGTGAGAATAGATCAGTTTATCGGCAAACTCCCTTTTAGAAAACGAAATTTCTATGAAATTTTAAGATAAATTTTAAAAAAACGAGTCTTAAACGTTTTTGAAACTCGCTTTTAAGAAACAAAACTTTTATGAAATTTTAAGAAAATTTTTTAAAAAATGCATCCTAAACGTTTTTGAAACTCTAACATAAAATTAAGAAATTTGTTAGAAAATTTTAAAAAATATAACGAAAACTCTTTGAAAACTTGTTTCTTATAATTTTTAGTATTTTCACTCTCTTAAATCTTATTATTTAACAATAATATATAATTTTTTAATGAAAAATCTATAAATATTGTGTATTATAAGTATTTTACTTGCTCATAAAAAATATGTGATATTACTTTTTTGGGATTTTTAATATATATATTTTTGTAGATATCCCATCTAATTTTATATTTCCTAGCATTTTCATCTGCCATAATTTTTTTAGGCCACGTTTTAACTTTTATTTTTTATATTGTTTTCTACTTCCGTTACCCTTGCTGGCAATAATCATTTTGACCCTCAATTTATCCCAAGAAAACAGTACCTTGCAATTTTATACTTTTTTGAATTAAAAATGGATTGAGACCTTATCGACATGAATCTGTTCTGAGTCATCCAGATTCTTGAAATTTTGAGCACCTCATTTACATCAAAATAATACTTTTATGCTTGAAAAAGGTTTAACCGGAATGAAAAATCCGTAACAAAGAGTCATTTTATCAACTTTCCTGATTTCTACTCTCATTTGGGATGATTTTCTTGCCGATTGTGTAGAAAAAACTTTAGGGTCTGTTTGAAAGTATTGTCAGTTTTTGTTTTTTGTTGTCTGTTTCTGTTTTCTGTTTTCTGTTTTTATTTTTTGTTTTTTATGATCTAACGATAGGATTTATAGGTTACCGTTCTGCTAAAAATACTATATCAATGTTATTTCAAAAAATACATCTACTTTAATATTTTTTTTTTATGTTTTCATTTTAAAAGAAACAAAAAATAAAAACAAACGCACCCTTAATTTTCCGAACCCAGATGGGAGGCTCAAGCCCCACAGCAAGGTTGGTTGCTTTTGAAAATATGTACATATGTAATGTTTTGACAGCAAAGGTTCAAAGATTCATAAATTAATTAATTAACTAATTAGTCAACAGTTTTGCCCCTACGAATCCATGGCGCGAAAGCTTTTCAATCACCACTAATAGCCCGTTTGAAACTTGGAAAAGTAAAAAAAAGGGAAGGAAAAATTATTTATTATTATTTTTTTATTAGTTTCAATAAAAAATAATAAAATGAAAGAGAGATAAATTGATTTAAAAAAAAAATTTTGTCTTCTATTTTTCTTTTCCTTCCCTCCCAAAAGTTCCAAACATGTTGTAACTTTCCCTCAAAAACAAAATGAAAGTACTATTTAAGCTGGTTCATTGATTAGCATTTTATACGATAAAGCTGAAGAATTAGCCTACTAATTTCATATCCGGTCTTATTTTGAGTTTGGTTGCACCAAAAGAATCGCGGGATAAGCAATTTAGATGCAAGATTGGAGGCCCGAATTGCACAATTATGCTCTAGCAGCTTCGTAATCCTAGTATTAATTGTCCTCAGATTTCTAATCCCATCTCGCGAAACAAACGATTATATTTTTAACTAAAGTCAATCAGTTTCTTGTTTCTTCTCAAACAAGTCCTAAATAGCTTTTTTTTACCAGTCCACTTTTTTTTTCCTCATTACGTAAATTCATTTGACTTGAATAAAATTTCAACTTTTCAACATTAGACTAACAATCGATCTTCAATACACATGACCAAATCATCTTAGACAATTTTTTTTACATAATTCTTAATTAGTAAATGTTGTGTGTTACACCTATCTTTGATTGCAATCTATATATGCCTGTTTGTGATGATAGTATGAGTAATTATATAATTCTAAATGGATTCCATATTTCATTGGTTATTAAGTAGCTATCACTACCTAATCCATGTCTTACAATTTCTAGTCCTTGTTAGTCCCTAATTTTCTTTTTATTGAATGTGGGCTCAATTTATTTTGTCTTCATGTTCTATACCCACCTCTAGATCTTGAAAGATGGTGCACCATGTGGGCACACAAAGATGCCTCTAGTATAATACTACGCTGTGGTGGGTGGGAACGGTATTGAGCTGATAAATTAGACTACTTCAACCCCATTAGAATAGCCCAACAATTTGAAATCAATAATGGTCATTTTTTTTTTTGGTTATAGGCTGTCTAGACTTTCAATCAATTACTCCGTCGAGCTCACACAATGTCATTGTCTATATAAACTATGCAAACTTTATATATTACATGAATAATAACTAGTCACGAAAGAACGTAAAATGAATTGATCTTGATACTTGACTACTAGACTCACTTTTATCCTTGTATTTTGCCTCACATGTGAGCACTCATATTGTGAGTTCCATCCCTTTCCGGCAGGACTCTACTTATGTCTGGGTCTTATCTATCTCAAACCCTTTTAGTGTATGATTATACAACAAAGAAAACACAGAGAGAGAGAGAGAGAGAGAGAGAGAGAAGAGAGAGAGAGAGAGAGAGAGAAGAGAGAGAGAGAGAGAGAGAGAGAGAGAGAGAGAGAGAGAGAGAGAATCATTGGGTTGGTATATTTAGCTCAGATACTTTGCCAACTATATGTGTCATTACCATTCAATGGAAGTTAGAGCAAACTAGTATCTATCTATATCACATAATTCAAATTTGAAAGCTCCAATACACCTAAACTTATAGAAACAAAATCAACCTTATCATTCTTTACTATTCTTCCCACGTGAAAAAAGAAGCTGAGAAAGTGAAAAAAGAATGTGTACCAACAATGTAACTATGGGACTAAAAAAAAATTATGGTGCGACTTTGAGGTGGGTTGTACTAATTATTCATGCTCTCGTGAAAAGTTGGTTACCGGTTGATTAAACCAATGTGTCCCACACCAAAGACCGAGCCATTAAATTCCATAAATTACCTCACAAGCAAAAGAAAAAGATTTCATGGCGTTTGACTTGTAAGAGTTTATGTTGGCCCACGTAAGTGATAGTATACCAAGCCATTAAATGCTTTGATTTGGGTAAGTGTTGGAGTGAAACTTTTAGATCTCTGGTTCAACTCTTGGGAGTATAAGCTCTCAAGACTCTTACTCTTCGCCCAATTTTGAGGAGTGGTGCTACTAGGTGTCTAATCTAACTAGTGCGGGCTTCAAGAGAGTCTATTTTAAATGGGAGAGGAGGTCGGATCCTGGGATATAAAAAAAAGAAGTGGTTAAATGCTAATATCGTTAAAATAAATATGAAATATATTTTTACAGTTAATAGTATGAAATGGTTGAGGAATTAACATTACGTGTGGATTTCAACTTAGGAAAATCTTTTCCCAAGTAAAATTACAAAACTTGCAGTTTCCTTTTCAATTTTTAGCATATATGTGTAGATATGCATGTATGTATATATAAATTTTGGGATAAAAATAGAGGTAATCCTTAATGAATCATAAGATTGTGGGGTTTAGAGATTTGTGGTATTTTGATGAGTGAACTTGCAAGTGATTGGAGGATGTGTGATTTACTTGTCTTTGATAATGAATGCTAGCTTGACATAAATTAATCAAAAGAACATGAGAAGCCCTTGCCCCTTTTTTAATTTGGCAACACTTGATCATGACTTAGAACCACCATCATAATTTTTTTGAGCCCAAAGAACGCAATAATGATGAAATAAAGGAATTCTATTGCGAGGTTAAAAGGGAATTATCAACTACATATTTCCATGATTGAAAGCATTATTATTTTAATAATTTTAGGCCTTTTGTAGTTGTGCTACTTCTTTTTTATTTTTTATTTGGGACGAGGATGTTTTCATGTAAAGAGAAAATTGGTAATAATTAATAGCTCATTGGAATAAGCTTATTTTACCTGCTTATGACTTAATTTTATAGTTTTTAAACAAGCTTTAGTAGTCGCATAAACGAATTAAGTTATTTGAAGGATCTTTATAGAAGAAGTTCAAGTAAGAATATAAGAAGACTACTATTGTAACATTCTTGCATTTTTAGGTTTTCTTTGTTGGAAAGGAATTAAGTTAATTGAAGGATCTCTCTAGGAGAAGTTCAAGAAAGAACATAAGAAGATTACTATTAAAACATTCTTGCATTTTTTGAGTAAAAATCTCTACTAGATGCATGTGGAGCACGATATTTTCAATATATGACAATATACGAAATTTAGGATGCTTGTAGGGTTGGTGATGCTCCATACCTACTAGGCTAGTTTGGATGTAACCTTTTGTAATTGTTTATTGTTGTAACTTACGATTTTTTTATAAGCAGGTAAAGCTAGTAAAAATGTTACAAGTTGAAGTTGTGAGCAGGTAAAAAAGTCACATTCAAATGAGTCACAAGCATAATTAATGGAATTATAAGTGCAGCTAATTAAATAGTTAACTCGAATAATGGAAACTTTTATTTTTCTTTTTCTTTTTCTTTTTATTTTCATTTTCGTAAACATCTATTCTACTATTAAAAAAAAAGGCGGGGGGTGGGGGGAAGACTTTAAAGTCATTTTGAAATTTCTTTTTTTCCAAACATGTACTTATTTGTTGAGGAAATAATGAAAAATAGAATTCATCTTATGATGACAAGATGGAAGGGTGAAAATATATAACTCCTCAAGAGTCGAGACAAGCATAAAGAAAAAGAGGTTTGGTGAGCTCATCTAAACGGGCTTCTCTTAGAAGTTGCAGGCCCACTTTTACAAAAATCCATCGACTCCAGAGGGAGTGTTTGGATCGGTAATTTAAAAGTCATAAATTATAAGTTACATAATATTTTTAAAAATAATTTTTTTAAGTAGCATTTTATAAAATTGTATAAAATTATAAGTTACTTTTTTAATTGAAAGTTTAATAAATAATTTTTTTAAGTGATTTATCTAAACAAATTTTTTAAGACTGAGCCAAATAATTTTTTAAAAAATAAGTTCTAAACTATAAATTTAAGTATAAGGTATATCCAAACACTCCAACTCGTGCCAAAAGTTAAAACCGGAAGTAGAGTAATATATTTATATGACATTGTTGTCCTTAAAATGTGATGGGACGCAACTGCTGTAACGTAATAGGGCCCAGCTGACCTGGAACGAATTTGGCGCGCCTGTCCCGTAGCCGCTCATGTGTTCAGCATTTTTCAAATGTGCAACACCCTACCCATATTGCCCTTAATATCTTAAGGGAATTACAAAACCTACACAATTAAATCCATAATTCTCATGAAGAAAACGACACCGTTTTCTCACACAACTGAAATGGTCACGCAACGTGGTAACGGCTGCTTGACTTGGTACGGAAAAAAGCATCAGGGCGAATATCCGCGTGTAAACTCATCGCACCGCCACGTGTCCACACGCTTTGAGCTGCTCACGGCCCGGGCCCACAGGGACTAACAGCCTTGCAAGCCCAACCCAACCCTTTACTTTTCAGAGTTGGTGAGAAGTCCCTCCCGTTTGGCTTCAGTTTTACAGCAGTGGAGCACCTCTTCCCCTCTTATCTTTCTCTCTCTATATCTATATATCTCTTATCTTTCTCTCTCTATACAGCATGCAAACCCTAGGTCATCTCCAAGTAAATTCAACTTTTGATAGTCTCACCTCGCTCCACTCCCATGAATTCTTCTTCTTCTTCTTCAATTCTTCACCTCTCACTTCTATTTTGAACTCTCTCTCATATGGCGGTCTCCGACATCGAAGCCGTTTTGGAGTTCCTGAGGAAGAATGGGTTCTCCGAGTCCGAGTCGGCATTCATGGAGGACGTGCTTGAGAAGTCCGAATTACGGTCGTTCGATTTCGAGAAGTTTCTGTTCCCGATGGTCCCACCTCCCCCGCCGCTTAAGGTTTCGGATAGCCGGCGGTGGTCGGAGGGACAGGCGGAGGCCAGAGGGGATGGTATTGATTCGAGCGATGATTCCTCTGAGGAGTTCGTTAGCTTGGGTTCTTCCACCAGTGATGTGTGTTCTTCAGGTATGGAAGTGTTAGCTTTTTTTTTTTGGTACGATTGAAGTGTTACTTTTTGAATCACTTTTCTTCTACTTTCTCGCTTTTTAATTTTTTGTGATCAATGGAGGATGGTAATTGTTGCTTCGTCTGAGATTTATAAATGAATGATTACTACTATTTCACTTTTCTTGATTTTCTCTGTAGTTTATCCTCTGAGTGTAAAAATTTTGTACTGTTTGTAATCTCCTTTTTACATTAATACTATTTCAAATTTTTTTGTTTCATTTTAAACTCGACGGTATATATTTGTGTAAAAGTAGAATATCTCTCCTTGTGGCCTGTCTTTGATTGTATCGATTCTGTACAATAACTACTCACACACGACAAAATGCACTTTTATGATAATTAATTTGATTGAAACAACCTGAAGTTTTTATTTCTGTTTGATTCCCTGGGGATGCAATTCCTTGGAGTCTTTAAAGTAACATTATGGTTTATTTTCTTGAAACTAGCACTGTTTTTCACTGTTATTTAATTCAAGATCCAAGTTGCAACCCAAGTCATCGCAATGGCAGCTCACTCTCACAGAGCTGCAATAGTGATATGTTAATACCAACACGTTCATCGTTGTTAGATTCTGCATCTTTTTAGATGCACCATTGAGTTATGTTGTGGCAATGATTTCTCTTCTTTCTGGGTTTGATGGGCTGGTAAAGCATCAGCAGTTGCTAATTATAGTTTTTTAGTACATCGACATTTTCACTTGTGCAGAGTTCATTAATCCATATGGAATTCACACTACCACCAGGATAAGCTCCCAAGCTTCGTCAGATAGATTATCTCAATTTGGTACAGCTCGCGATTATCATGATTTTGATATGCAAAATGATTTGTACTGGTACAATGAGAAAGATGAAGACTACAACGCGCCTCCCTACTTTGGCAGGTCAGACTCCTTTATCGGCCGAAGTGAGGACAAATTTGTCATGACTTTAGAGTTGGAGAAGCAAACTAATAGCGAATTGGGTTTAAATCATATGTCAGAGGGATTTCAGAATCCAGAGAGAAGTTATGGCTTGGACAAGCCCTGGCCTTTTAATGTTTCCTCCACGGACTGTGTAAATGGGGTTCAAGTCACAGATTATCATCATTTGAAGGAAAATGTCCAACATGAAGGAAGTCTTGAAAAGGAAAAAGAGGAGTGTACTGTTCACAGTTCTTCAGCACCGCTTTATGCTGAAGCAGGAGGATTTTTTGGTCGGGATCGTAAGGACCGTAGTCACATGAATCTTAAAGTTGCTGATGTAAATGATTTTAAATGTAAGAAGAGCTCCACGTATGACTGGGATGAAGAGTTTAAAAGTGCCACTGACATGCATATTCCAGTTGCTAATAAATATTTCGTACAAAATGAATATGACAACTATGAAGATGGAAACAGTAGAGAAGTGGCTGGAGATCTCCATGAGCCAGATGGTGCTGCTGATGAAGAAAAGGGTAGTACTGCAGATCAGCTTCTGATGTGTGACACTAATGAGGATGAATATGAAGTATTCAATCTAAGAATTATCCACAGGAAAAACCGGTTAGTTCTGCTGAACTTTTTGTTGTATTAAATTCTTGGAATGGATGTCAAACTGACAACAATTTGTAGGAGTCAATAACTTACGGAAGTTGCTGACTGTCTGCACTGATATTATATTGAGGTATTGATAGAGCATGGGAAAAAGAAGATGGGCACATCTACATTTTTACATGTAGCACGCACGCCTATGGATTTGTATAATTGTGCTTCGGGTTAATTTGAGTCTTATTTTTGGTATTTTATATGTTAAAACGCTGCTGGACATATTTTATGGCTTTTTATTAGGTTTTATGTGTCAATATTTTGGTAATGTTACAAATTTCTGGACATGGGTTGTAGGGGTCATGCATGGTTCGTTTGTGGGTCAAATTATATTATTGGATCTTAAGTGAGGTCTTTATTTGATCTAGAATATTCTAGTTGGTCGAAGGTGATTAATTTCCTAATTTTGGAGTCATAGTTCTAGGAGAATTTGGAGAACCACAGTCACCACGTACATATGTAATTTTTTTATTCATTGGTGTGAAGATTTTAAGAATTTGTATGGAGCTTTTCTGGCCTTGTGTGATGCTCTGTACAACCTTGCCTTGGGTGGGATTCCTATAGTCTGTTTTCTTCTTCTTCTTCTTCTTCTTCTTCTTCAGCCCCAAAGCCCTCTCCAATTGATCCCTTATCAATTCTAACCCCTACCCTACCTATTGGTCTTCAATTTTACTATTAGCTCACTGTTTAGGCCCGCAAAAAGCCTCTGTTCTGAAAACCAGCAACCTACCACCTTTGAAACATAACCAACTGGAGCTCTTTTTCTTCTACAAACTCTTTTGACATTTCTTCGAACTTTTATAAGCCTAACCGTAGAATCTATTCCTATCCTAACCCCCCACAATTCTTATTATGCAGCATGAGGCCAAGTTTCCTAAAGCTGTCCTGTATCAGTTGTTTTGACTAGGGAAGATGCAACTGTCCAATATAAATCTGACATGATATACTGTCTCACCTAGGTTTCTTGTTATTCTCTCTTTTGATCAAGATTGTGAGCTTGTGTTTTGCAGGTTGATTTATACAGAACAGTTGTAATCATTTGTTGTGCTATGCACAGGACTGGGTTTGAAGAGAACAGGGATTTGCCTATTGTTATAAATAGTGTCATTGCGGGAAGATATTATGTTACAGAATACCTAGGCTCAGCTGCCTTTAGCAAAGTTGTTCAGGCACATGATCTGCACACTGGCATTGACGTTTGCTTGAAGATCATTAAAAATGATAAGGACTTCTTTGATCAGAGCTTAGATGAAATTAAACTTCTAAAGTTTGTGAACAAGCATGATCCTGGTGATGAACGCCACATTTTGCGTCTATATGATTACTTCTATTGTCAGGTATATCTGATGTTTAGTTTTGTCTAATTAACCGCATCTGTCAGTTCACACTTATATCTTTATTATTGAAACTTGAGATAATGACTTTGTTGACACTAATGCGGACCATGTGGTGCACATCTATGCATTCATATAGTGAGAAATCCAAATCCTGTTCTTTGTCTAGAGGGACTGAGGGTTCATTTGGATCCGCAGTACTATGACCTAACAGGAAAAGTATGATACTTGTTATCTAAAAATTGCTTTCCATGGTTAAGAAATAGCTAAATGGCATTAGTCATGCTAAATTTAAAGTCCTGTGGTTATCTTATAATGGGAGTTTGGACTTCCTAAATGATGATTATCTACTTTTGATTGGTACATGTATATTTCTGTCTTGCTTTACAATTAATCAGACACATTACGAGTTGGAAATGCTGTAGTTACCTTCTGTTGTCTTAGTTGCTTTATTGATTAATCATTACCCACATTAAAAACTCGGCAGGAGCATCTTTTCATTGTTTGTGAGCTCCTTCGGGCAAACTTGTATGAATTTCAGAAACATAGTCGAGAATCTGGTGGAGAGCCTTATTTTACATTGAGCAGGCTGCAGGTTTGTACAATTTTGCTAGTGTGAACCATGAATGTGTTATTGTTTAAGCAAGCGTGGTTATTGAATGAAAATGCAATTCGAGCCGGTGAAAGAATATTGTTGAAACAAAACAACTGCCATGAATCAATAATATGGGTTTTATTTTCTTTTCACAGCTCATAACCCGGCAATGTTTGGAGGCATTGGAATACTTGCATCACTTGGGAATTGTTCACTGTGATCTTAAGCCTGAGAATATTCTTATCAGAAGTTACAAGAGATGCGAGATAAAGGTTATTGATCTTGGAAGCAGTTGCTTTCAGACTGACAACTTGTGCCTCTATGTACAGTCTCGTTCCTACAGGGCTCCTGAAGTCATCCTTGGCCTCCCATATGACCAGAAGATTGACCTTTGGTCTCTTGGCTGTATCTTGGCAGAGCTATGCTCTGGGGAGGTATGCCTTAATTTGGCTTTGTTCTATTCAATTGAGTGAACTAGGATTATTGTTAATAGTTGCTCTACAGATTGTTGATTTCATATATCTAAATGAGTTTGAATTTATTTGTGACCTTCATTTGTGTTCTAGCCACCTACCCTTTTGCAGGATAGTTCCTTTCAGAACTATTCAATTTGTATTTTCTTGTCATCATCTATGTTTCCTCCAGGTGCTTTTTCCCAATGATGCACTTGTGATTTTGCTTGCTCGCATGATTGGGATGCTTGGTCCAATTGATGCGGAGATGTTAATGACGGGGCAGGAGACACACAAGTATTTTACAAAAGATTATGATCTTTATCATATTAATGAGGTTTGTTTTCTTTATTGTCCTCTCTATGTAATTAGAACTTGGCATATAAGTATGTTGTAATTCACTTCTTTACATTATCTGGAGGAAATGGACACTATTTCCTGTAGTTTAAACACAACAGTTTTGCATGTTCTCTGCTCATCAAAAAAACATGTTTGCATATTCTCTGGCATCGTGAAAAGGCTGCGAAGCTGCCGTCGTAATAGAGTTTTAGCTGTTTGAATTTGTTGAAAATTTAAACTATACAGATTTAACATGAGGTTCTCATTTCCTGGGCTCATTAGTTTGAATCTAGTTGTCTTGAATCTATTTGATCTACCCACACCGTCTCTAAAAATAAAATAGAATAAAATAAAACGAAATTATAATGAAAGGGATGAATGTATAAAGTATTTACTTTGTTTATAAAAGTTTGGGTTCTATGGAATCTTTTTAACTGGTGAATTGCCTGTACTAGTTTCAAAATACAATTGGTTAGATGCACAAAACTATATCATCTTCCTAAATATATTTGGGTTTCCTAATGCTGTGTTTGAATCAAGGTCTTGGTGATGGAAAGGAAAAGGGAAAAATGAAGGAAAAGCTAACAAAAATCCTCTTTCATTTTGTTATCTTTTCCCTCACATTTTCCTTCTCCTTTGCTTTTTTCTTGTTCAATTCGGGTTCCAAAAACAGCATAAATGTAACTATTATGACATATCTACTCAGCACAACTTGCAGGTGTATCATATTTCACATATTTACAGGATTGTATTCTATTTAATACGAGCAATTGTTTAGTTTATTCGTATGTTTTAATTTCTACATGAACTTGCATCTTTATTCAGGAAACAAACCAAATGGAGAATATATTTCCTGAGGAGTCATCCTTGGAGCATCACCTACAGGTTTCTGATGTTGCATTTATCGATTTCATAAGGGACTTACTTGAGATAAATCCCCAGAGGCGTCCAACTGCTAGGGAGGCGCTAGAGCACCCTTGGCTTTCCCATCAGTATGAGCTGAGTTCCTACTGAATTTGTGAAGAAATGGTTGTTTCTGTGGCTTGTTAAATCAGCTCCGAAGCAACTCTTCAGCTGAATAGCTTTCTGTCAGCCAAAGACCACTATATGTCTGATCCGAGTACTGGTTAGTATAAACAGACAAACTTGTATGCTGTATTGTATAGATATCATTTATCAACATTTTTGTAATGCATTCTATCTGTAATTCTTTCTTTCTCCACGGGGGAATGCAGGCTCATTCTTTGTATATCGAAAATTTGGAAATCAAATGATATTTCGGGTTGAAGATGTTTATGGAGTTCTATTTATGTAATTTTTACGGTCAAATGAAGGATAAAGTTTTTCGGTGAGAAAATGTTCAAGCTGGTGATGCTCCACATATATCTTTGTTCACTTCATTTCAATTCAAAACGAGTTGTCTTTATTTCACCATTGAGCTTTCTACATTACACTTGCTTTAGAAATGTGCAGCGCAAATGAATGTGACCTGCGTGGGTGGCTGTGACGGTTCCATTGCCTGAGAAATGTGGTAAATTTGATTGCTTATTTTGGCTGATACTGCGTTTGGCTGTGGTCTTTTGTTTCCTTTTTTTTTTTTTTTCGGTTTTCTGAAACAAGTGTTTCATAAATTCATTCCAACAACTGTTTTCAGAATGTTTTGGTAAACAGAAAAAGGTGTTCTTTTAAATTTTTTGTTTTACTTTAGGTTTCTGAAAACATACAGAGGGAAAATAAATTTTTTGAAGATGATACCAAACAAAGCCCAAATGGAAAACATAGGACCCCTTTATGCAACTGTGGCTGCAATCCAAACCATGCAATGGTCGAGCGGCGTGAGTTTATGGGTTATTCAAGGTTTTCGCAAAGATAGCTTATATCCCTCTCTTCATCTTATCATTCACAAAGTAATCAAATTACAACCACCCACTCAATCAAGTAAAATAAAAAAATTTAGTTAGTAAATACTCGTATGGTATGATAATGTTGTAATTTATTTTAAGAAAATATTATTTTCATAACATAGAAACTTTCATAAGAGTTGTATAGTGTAAACAAACAAAGCTAAGTTTGAGTCGTGTTCGTGTTTAGGTTCGTAATTAGATTGGTAAAAGCTAGTTTTAGATTGGCTGAAAAAATAATTAAGACAAGTTTTTGAAAATTGTCGGGAAATGCGTCACACTTCCTGAGTGTTTGGACATAGACTGTTCCGGGTCTGACTAGTCTTGTTCCAGAAAAAACAAAGCCTCCAAGGAAGGAAAAATTGTCTGTTTCTCTTTGGCACATTCCGTTGGGAAACTTTCCCCTTTTCCATTTTCTCAGCTGTTGTCTACTGTAAAATCATCCCGTCCGCGGTCTTACCAAGCACTTGCCAACCAATCTCCTCGAAAGCCTCTCTCTAGACTTCGTCGAGGTATCACCTTGACCACTGCTCCGTCGCCAACTCATAAACAGAAAACAAACAATTACAGAGAGAGAGAGAGAGAGAGAGAGAGAGAGAGAGAGAGATTGAAACTATGAACTTTGCGAAGAATGTTGTTGTTATTGAGATAAGCCGTTAACGAGAAATTTTCGGTGAGGTTGGGGGAGGATAGGTTAACGACGTGCGCAACCTAGGTGTAACCTAGCATCGCTTGCTTGCTCGCTCACTGTAGTGAGCTGCCATGGCTGAGTTGGCTCAAGGTGAAGTGTACGCGCCGAGGACTCTACAGGTGTGGAGGACACTGTTGAACTGGCTGGCCTTCTTCTTCCAGATCTTCGTCCAGATCGTCAGGGGGACGCCTTCGGTGGCCCAAGTTCGCTCCTATGTCGGTCTCGGCCACCGCCACCGCTCTTTTCTCTCGTCCAACTCGCCTTCGTTCAAGCCTCTGCCCGTCGCTGAATTGCCGGAATTGCAGGAGCCGGCCGCGGCGGTGCAAATCACCAGCGGAGGAGTCGCTGTTGCTGATGATGACGTCGACGATCACCAGCCGATGAAGAGGCTTACGGTATGGTTCCTTTGACGCTCTCTCCATGTATTGAATCATGGTTCCTTATCCGATTTTCAATTGCATATTGAATATTTGATTAAGTGTTGGTTGTGTTGGAGTTTGACTTTGATTGCGCAGCTGTGCGAGAATTGTGATTACCAGTGTAATATTCTTGCAGTTTTGCTGGGTCAATGATAAAAATAGTACGTTCTAGAGTGTTAAGTGGTAGTCAGATGGAGATTTTTGACACTTCGTATTGTTAAACTTAGTCAGCTTCCAGTGTCTTTCGGGGCAAAGTTTCAGCTTGAGTTAGATGATGAGAGCTCAGGCTAAGTTTAGGCATAGATTGAATGCAATTTCTCTATTTGGTCTTTTCTTTTTTGCCTTTTTGTGTCGACAATGTGTTAAAACAAAAATCACTTGAAGATTTAGAAGTATTTTGCATAATTTAGTCCAAAGACTATGGTTGTTTTGCCAGTGACTAAAGAGCTGAGACTAACTTGGATGACTTTTAATTCGAATCCTTTTGTCTGGTTTTGGTCCTCGGAGCAATTGGGAATTGAAGGGCAGCAAAGGATAAATGAATGTTTGTTGTTCCTCTCAAATATGTCTCTATCTGCATAAATTTGGTGATGTTATTTAAACTGAAGGGGAGTGGTAAAAGTTTGGTTTCACTATCATGGTACAGAAGGAAGAAAACACTTGCTGATAAAATGAGTGTAGTTGAAATCCAAAGGCTGAGATGAATGAGTGACATAACCTCAGATAATATCGTTTTTGGCAGCTGAAAAATCATTTCTGTCACACGTAGGTCGTGCATCATTGATGACAATGCTTTTTCAACCATGCTTAAGGTTTTATCACATTGCATGTTCATAAGGAATTGGTAATCTGCCTCAGTTAGAAGTCCTGTCTGGGAATTAATGTTCCTGTCAATGTAACTGACTGCCTGATTATTGCACAACCTCATTCTGGATCTGGGACAAGGGAAACCCATCACTAAGAAAGGATAGATCTTATGATTAATAAATCATTAATTGAATCAGCATCTGAAAATCCAATACTTTCTGTCTGATACTAAGAACAGAACTTAATTTAAATAAAATTTTAGTGGAGGAGATTACTTAAAATCTTCAATGCCAACGTGAAACCACCTGTCTCTGTGAAGCTAGCATCACCTGTTGCTACCTTTTTCACTTTTACTTTGTCCAATTAATAAAATAGTTTGGCTTCAGGAAGATGAAAAGGAAGAGGAAGAACAGAATTAATCATTAGGGTCGCCTGGACGAAAGTGGACTTTTGAAGATGAAGAAAGAGGACAATAGGAATGTGAATTATAGGGCAAACCACTGGCAACTGACTGGCTCCTTTTCCTATCTACTGCATTAGCATAGTGACCATAGTATCATCTATTATAAATAGTGGAATATGGCTGAGGAGAATCAGGACTGGTCCTCACTACTTCACATCAGGCTCAGTAAGTGTGCAAAGGAAAGCTGTGGAAGTGTTACTAACGTGTTATTTACCTTTTGCTTTAATAGTAGTATTACTACTAGCCTACTGCTACTACTACCACCATATTTTCTTTTGTTTTATGGCTTCTCACTGCTGAATATATTTCAAGTCTGACTTATGCAACTCTGCATGCAGGTGGTTCTCGACTTGGATGAGACTCTAGTGTGTTCTTATGAATCATCTGGTTTGCCTGATATTGTTCGTAATCAAGCTACAGAAGCTGAGTTGAAGTGGTTTGAGCTGGAATGCACATCTTCGGACAAGGTGTCTCATATATTCCTTGTTCATGTTCTTTGGGTGATCTGGAAATTTTATTAATGGTCTATCTTAACATCCAAAATTTTGCGTTTGAAGGAATGTGAAGGCAAACCGAAGATCAATTATGTTACAGTGTTTGAACGGCCAGGATTACCAGAATTTTTAAAACAACTCAGTGAATTTGCAGATCTTGTGTTATTTACTGCGGGTCTTGAAGGTTTGCTTGTTATTTCACTATTCTCTTGAAAGAGTCCCAACCACCCCTCTTTTCATTTTCTTAAAAAAGTTACGTTCTTTGCATGCCTACAGGTTATGCCAGACCACTTGTCGATAGAATAGATGTTGAAAATCGGTTTTGTCTCAGACTGTATCGGCCTTCTACAATTAGCACGTAAGTACTGCTGCTCTTCTACTGCATTCTTGTTCCAGCTTTATCTGTTTTGAATCTTTTGATTTTTGTTCTTTATGTTTTAATTTACTTTTTAGCTAAACCAAAGCCTGCAACGAAGACAACTTCTGCTCTTGTATCTAGGATGTGTGGCATTTTATTGACATTGCACACCAACCTTGGTTTCTATGTTCTCTCTGCATTTCCTTTTGTTTCTTTTTTCAGTTGCCATGTCAGACGCTGAATGGATACCTTAGGTCGGCATCAGTCAATGTTATCTGTTTTTGTAGCCTTGTAGCATGACTAGTTAATGATATTGCATCTCAAGTTTAGAGAGCTGTAGCTCAAGACACTGGGATCATATATCTTCCATTTACAGAGAACTAAAATGAGCCCTTGGATGGACTTGAGACCCGCTAGTTCTGCATATGGTGTCCTTCTAATATATTATGCATTATCTCAACATATATCTTATGGTGATGAAACTTGGGAATGTGCATCATATATGCATTTACAATTGCAAGTCTAATTATGTTTGTGGATAGTGATTAGCGGATGTATTTAATTGTACTTCATTTGGAAGTTTGGAGATTAATTTTGGTTCTTTGTAAACATCTATCTGAAAAAGAAAAATAAAGAGTGGCCCTCTAAAAATGGGATGATTATGGAAAGGAATTGCACCTGACACTGATAGTTATTGCAGTTCAACAAATATTAACTAAGAAATTCATGTTTATCTGAAAAGCAAATGTGAAATAAAGCACTGCCTTCTTGGTTCAGGATTTGCAATTTTGCAATGATCTCCAATTTCTGTCTTAGACCTTTGTGCATGGTAAAGCTACTACCTGAAGTACCACAAGCTATGATTTGGTGCTTAATTCTCTAGACTGCCAATTTGTCCCACTGAAGTTTTTTATTTAATGGTTTAATGTCCCATGGATTAGAATGAATTTATTTCATTTTACATGGATTTTAGAATGAATATGTAGTGATCTAATAGCACTTAAAGGATCTAGTTTTTGAATATATTTCTAATACTTGCGGCTTAGAAGAAGGATGTTTTAGCCTCTTAAGGAATACTCTCATTCCTTTAAGTATTGATGATTACGGTGGTATCCTTTGTAAATCCTGTGTGAAATATTATGGGCCACTTCAACCTTGCATGATGTTCTATTTTGAACAAGTCGAAATCCCAAGCTTCAGTTTATGTATAATAGGTATAGCAGTAAGCAGTGGCGGTCCCACAAGGCGGGCGGGGCCACGGCCCCCCCTAAGTTTTGAAAAATTCCATTAACCCCTATATATTTTTCAATATTTATGATAAAATAGTTAGATTGGCCCTTTCAAAGTTTGAAAAATTTTCCTTAGCCCCTTTATATTTTTGAGTATTTATAATAAAATAAATATATTATCTCCCAAAACTCAAGTAATTTTACCTTTACCCACCCAAATTAAAGTAATTTTGCATTGCCCCTCTAGTCTAAAGAAAAAATTTAGTGAAAAGTAGAGATCTTTATTTTTAAGTATCACATCCATTAAAATTTTTATCTTCTATATATTTGATGAATCTCTAAGTATAGAGCTTAAATCTAAGTGACAGTGGTTGGTATGTGGTATAATGGTCCCACTAAATATTTTTTCTATTTCGGCCCCCCTTTCGTCAAATTCTTGGGTCCGCCACTGGCAGTAAGCCAATGTCTATTTCCTATGTTATTTTCATGATCCCTGCATACTGATTTCAGTGTGGCATAGTGAGGCCCCCAGCTGCATATGGTTACATCTGAACTGATGCACAGGGGTGGAAATGTGAAGAACATTCAAGAATGTTAAAGAGTCTCAGATTCATACGTTCAATAATTTATTATTAGTTAATTAGTGTAATTACCATCATCATTATCATGTTCATCCTACGCTTTGTGTTAGCATCTGATTCCTGCAGATTATGTAAATGTATGTATGCTTAGATTATCAAAATATATGTATCGGTAAACACATATGGACATGCGAACCAAGCCAAAGTGCACTTTCCACTAAATTGTAACCAAAATGAAAATTGCTATTGGTTATCCTATATAATTAACTTTCAATATGAGGCAATCCATTATTTTGTGCTCGTGTTGATTAGTGAGTATGAGAACATGTATTTCGTTTGTTAGAAGGTAGAGTGATGAAGCATTTTATAATAAGAGGTCCTATCCAGGCACAAGGCTCCCTCTTACAACAACATCTGGGAAAGGTAGTATGTAGGGAACCATTCCCCCAAAAAAAAAAATTTTTGTGGGAGAGGCCAATTTTTGTGATTCAAACCCGTGCCGTAGTGCTGGGCAGATAGCACTTGCCATCGGGCCAAGTCACGACAAAACATTTTATAAGGTGCATATTTTATAATGACTGCCTATGATGACCTTGTAAAATTATAATATTTATCTGTGTTAGCAGATGACTGAACAACCAACACATTACTATTTTAGTAAGGAATACTTTTGCAACGATAAGCCTTTGTTACCGTATGACGTCAACTTCCCATATCCAGCTTAAATTGTTATCTTGGTATAAGTTTTGTCCTTTCTACAAACTAGTTTTTATGGATGGGTGATGGTAGTGTGCTGTGTTTCATAGACTCTTTCACATGTTTCTAACCTGTTGAACACACTACAATTGGATAGTATGGGAGAAGTGCCCGATGTGTCTATTTGAACATGCATCCAGCAAGCATGTATGGTAATTCAAGTCTATTGTATGATTGTACATAAAAGTCCCTTATTATGTCATTTTTACAATGTTGGTTCAAAATTCGTGAAGTACCCAAACTTATCAGGAAAAAAGTATGGGTGAAGTGCCCAAACTTATCAGGAAAACAATATGCGTGAAGTGCCAGTGCTTAATGCTCTATGCTACGGAAGCATCATTTTACTTTAAGAAATAAAAAAGGGTAATGAGAACCATGAGTGTTTAGCTGCGTCCTGGTGTCTTTAGACTTGGGAATTAGATGAAGTCAACACGGAAAGAGTGTGATGTAGGTGTGTGCTTGTATTTCTGTTTAAATGATTTACTACCAGTTAGCATTAATGCATTATTGAATAAATTGACTTGTTGATTTAAGTTAGATTTGTGTGGTAAAACATGCTCTGTAAATCGCAGGGAATATCGTGAACACGTGAAAGATCTGTGTTGCCTATCAAAGGATCTCTGCCGAACAGTTATTGTTGATAACAACCCATTCAGTTTCTTATTGCAACCAATGAACGGAATTCCATGCATCCCATTTTCTGCAGGACAACCACATGATGAACAGGTACTAAGAATTATGTCCATCTATATTTAGGGGTTCTTCCCTAAAGGTGATTGGTCATTTATTCATTCCTTCTACGAACAATTCTCATCTGTCTTGTGGTTCAACCAGCTTCTGGAGGTCCTTCTTCCACTCCTCAGACACCTCTCTCAGGAAAAGGATGTGAGACCTGTTCTGTATGAGAGGTTCCACATGCCTGAATGGTTTGAAAAGCATGGAATCCCACGCTCTGGTTAGACAGATTTTCAACAGTGGAACTTTTATTCGTCTTCTTTGAGGCACCTGAATAGGCATTTTCTGTCCAGGGCAAGCATGTCTTCATCAAACTCAACCAGTTTTTGTATAGCCTTATTTTGTTCACAGGAGTAATTGGTCAAATCGCTAATTTCTAAAGTCTCATCGTGAAGGTCTCCCTTCTGCATCAACCAAATATGTAAACCATTCATGGTATGTCCAATTGTTGGAACTCTGATTCTTATGTAACTGACTCTTGTCTATCTGCTAGTGTTTGAAATTTTTGTATGTTTGTAAGTTCTCTGTAAACCTGTTACCAATAAATATTTCTGTTGACACTGTTCTTGTGTTGCTCAATAATAGGAACCACCATTTGTTATTTGCATTGATTTATTTCTCTGCTATTTTCATTCCCAGAAAGAGTTCAAGCTTCTATGTCTGACTTCAACTTCACAATCCCCGGAAATGTGTTGATGGTTATGAGTGTTAGTAGTGAGTATAGTTAACCACAGCTAAAATGGAAGAAAGATATACCATTAAAGGTGGTGTTGAAACTATTTTCGCTTCTGGATAGCATGAAAGAACAAACACTAATACAAAAAAACTTGTTTGAACTATTTCCGAAATTTTCAAATTTTTTTCTGAAAGCGCCCCAGTTTTGGGAAACAGCTTTAATTTATTTTTCGAATTTCTGGAAAAGGTTTTTAAATTAAAATGAAAACGGTGGTGTATTTGAATTTTCCTTTGTTCTGAAAACAAAAAAAACGAAAACGTTTTATTTGAAAACTATACCAAATAGATTTAAGATTTCCCTATTTGATTTATTCAGCTTGCTGGTTGCTACGATTGGCTATAGGTTACCAAAAAAGGACTTTACGACTAGCTGAGCTGCTTAGATACTTCATGTCTCTACATCCAGCAATATGGCTAACAAGTTTATCTGGCTGTTACTCATGACAGTGGGTCCAACGCCACGTTTAGCACTCAGGCTTTTGAATGTTCTTTTACAGCAATGCCTCTCTTCAGACCTTAATATAGAATTAAAAGGAAGGGAAAAAAAAAAAGAAAGACCACAGCTCCAGCATTTGTTTAACACTTAATTTCTCATGGTTTTTAACTTTCGAAAGCCTTTCTTATATGCCGGTATTGTCTACTCTTTTTGTAGCAGAACGCCGCCGCCCTTTCCGATGCTTATTAAAGAAAACTAAAACCTGGGGACTGTTGAAAAAGCTTTTTTTTGTTTTTTTTTTTAACACAACTTTCCTTAAATCTTGACATCATTTTGCTGCATACCCATGCCCCATAATCTTGTTATAGATGATGGCATGCTCATAAGGAGACCAGAAATCAAAACATTTAATCCCAAACACTACAATCTGTCTCCTGAGTCTCCCTTTGAAGACTAAGTCAATCAAATGAAAGAAATGCATAATTACATGTATATATATAATGCTATAATCCACAATATGAATGAATAATCTTATGCAACAGGTTGTGATTACAAGTAAAGCTCAGTCGTGTCTTCGCCCCATTGGTTTTCTCAGCTAATTGTCCTTTTCCCCCCTCTTCTTTTTCTTCGTTCTTTCCATATTATAAACAGATTTGTCTAAGAAGCCATTAACAAATGAGTAGTTAAGATGAATGAATTGTTATTTCTCCCTACTCTTTTGAGCTGTCCTTCCAAAACCCATTTTCCTTATTAATAAATGCATCTTGTTGCCATTAAAACAATAGCATTCAATAACAGAAACAGTTTGCTTTTGATTTTATGAAATATGTTGCTCACATTCAACAGCTAAATCCCTTTTCTAAGGACCCAAATTTGACAAACAGCACAGAGGAAAAGGAATCATGGAATTTCATATTCCCTTGAGCATGGACTTGGAGTACATTGCAAGCATTTAGAATAGTATGTTTACACCTTCATGTGAACACCATTATTATCCCCACCTGTGTAAAGGGAGAAAAAGAACATCAATTTACAGTATGATTGATGTGTGTACAAAGGATGTATTGACAGGTATAGCTTCCTATGATGTTGAATTACAATCCCAAGTGTGAACTTAAGACAAAAGTAGTTTTATAAGGATGTTCCAAATTCCAGGAACTAATCTTTGATCAATGTTGTCTTCTGTCTAATATTGTTTCCAACAGTATTTTCTACGAAGAGTCAAATCTAGAAAACTAATATTCTGTTTGGAATTCAGATTTATCAAGAGAAAACAAAAAAAGAGAAAAAAGTAAAGAAAAAGAGAACAAAAATTTTTGTTCTCTTTTTCTTTTTCTTTTTCTTTCCATTACTAAATCTTTTATTCAAACACAATATAAAGGTAGAGATTAGAGAAATTGGGCTGTATGGACAAGAGCTTTTAGTGTTGGTGGTACTATAGTCTGTGAAAATATGAAGAAAAAAAATTAGTATACAAACAAACTTTTATATGAAGAGCTCATTCAGAATGATGCAGTAGTAGTATTTTTCTAAACCACTTGGTATGCAAATTATATCAAGAATTGTGTTTAGATAGCATTATTTCCATGAAAATTATCAACTGTTGATATTTTAGTATTCATTAAAAGAACAGACCACTACATGAGGCTTTTATCACTGCAAGGTCTAGAGAGAGTCAGAAGTATGCCCTTCATGTTATGAAACACTATTTATTTTTTGTTTTTGGTTTCTTGTTTCAAACCACTGATGCTCAGATTGCGATAGAGTAATCTTTCTATTTTCAGCATTTATTGTTTGCCTTTCTCAATTTCGCTTGCTCAAATGTCTATTACACTCTGTGTTATTAAGAATATATATATATATATACTCTCTAGAATAATATTTTGCTTAAAGTTTTCGAGCAAATAGAAAGAAACGGTCTTCGTTATTAGTCTTCTTGATGTTAACCTGAAAAGGGCGATGGAAATTGAGAGACTTGGGGTCACTTGCGTGCAGAAAATCAACATCATGTAATCAAAATTAGAATTTGGTCTTTATGATGTAGATTGTCTGCCTTTGAAATTTAAACAGACTAGGGAGGTAATTAATTAAGATTTGCGTAAGTTGACCCGGTTACTTTTGGCTGCAATAATAAAAAATAAAAAAAGAGGTAACGTTCTTTCAACTCCAATTTTTGTTTCTTTTCAAACACGAGCACACTCCTACAAAATTGTAGTAGCACAAATGCACAATAGTGTATAAAAGCGCATAATTTCGTGTTGGTCCCGTACTTTGGACTCATTTGATAGGACTTTTTGCTAAAATTTTTAAGGTTAATATTTTTGACTTTTAAGCAAAAAAAACTAAATTTTTTTGCTTTTTTCTTAGCTTATAAAAGTAGAAATGTAAAAAAAATTGACTTTTTTTTTTCTTTCTTATAAGCAAACAAAGCCAATTTCAAAAAAACTCAAAACAAGCTTTATCAATCAGATTATAATAGATAAGATGACCTAACCTTTGACATTATTTGCATAAAGTGACTTAAGTCAGATCTCTGTTTTCACACTTGACCGTCTAATATTTTACTTAAATTTTTATTATTATTTGTACAAAATAATTGCTTGCGTACTCGAATTGAACTTTTACCTGACCGTTGCTATTATTCACACAAAATGGTTGATTTGCTCCGTATTCTCCGAGTCCAAAACTTCAACTATTGCACCAAAAATGCCCTTGGCACGATGGGGTAACATTTTAAAATAATGTTGGGGTTGAATTATAATTCCTACAGTTTCTTTCACGATTTGACATATTTATCAAAATCATTATACAAACAAACTATATTATTCGTATTATCACAAAAAAATAAAAAATTATGTTTTTCATTGTTAGAAAAGACAAAACTCATATGTAATCACATTATAAAATAAAAACAAATTACAAGAGAGAAGATTGAAGTAGTAAGAGAAGAGATAAGTTAAGTTACATAGATTAAGTCTCTATTTATAGAATCAGAGGTGAGTCTAATTCTCTATTTTAACCAATGTAAATTTAAAGAATTTCTAATTCTCTAACACCCATGAATAACAAGAAAAGTAAAATACATATAAATACTCCTTGAATCTGTATTTTCATATATATATATATATATAGACATGGTCGGTGGCAGCGACCCCGGTAGCAGATTATGAGAATAGGTCATGAACATGAGAGTTGTGTTCACATTTCTATTGGCTTGTAAATACAATCTTGGCCTAATATTCAGCTGTCCACATCGTTTATCGCAAAGCAAGAATTGGTTACTCCTTTATTCCCATTAGGAGGAATTATTCTAATTACTTTGTTTATGGACGAGCTTTCAATCATGGACAAAAATAGACACTTTACCATGAAAAGAAACAAGGGTTAAACAGTAATTGCAGTCATGTCAGGAATCTCTTGCAAAGTGTCCTAATAACGAAACACGCCTCTTTTTTTTTTTTTTTTTTTTTTCTTTTTTTTTTTTTTTTTTTTTTTGGGGTCTTCACAGTGGTGTGGACTCTCTTTTAATCGTGTTTGACCCATTCAGCTTCCAATAAATTTTAATTACAAATGATCCCAGGGGAGGTACTACCAATTGACTCTCTCCTGAAGGTAATATTGGCTACCGCATTACGCCACTTTTGTTAATTTAATACAACAGATTAATAATATATAGTCACATAATATTAGGCTTCATTTAGTATAGTTTAAATTAAAAAAAATTTTGGTATGCCCACAAGCGACAGCTTGGCTTTACTATTGCTCATGACTTAGTATAGAGTCATGTAATCGTCGGTCTTCTCACCAGAATGCTTCTATTGTTGGATCTTTTTATGGGTTGTACCTGAATTACTGTAAAAAAATTTTTAAAGTTTTTTATTATTTTTCTTTATAAGCAAAAAAATTAATTTTTTTTAATTTTTTTACTTTTATAAGCTAAGATAAATAAAAAAAAAAAAAACAAAAACAAAAATGTTAAAAAAATCCAACTTTAAGCTAAGATAAGTGAAAAGGCCAAAAAAAAAAATTTTAAAATTTAAATTTTTTTACGTATAAGTCAAAATAAAGTTAAAAAGAATTATATTAAAACGGCCCTTAGCTATCGAATATCACATCAATTGCAAAATGATATGAAAAAAAAGTATCAAATATAACAATAACATAATCTTAGTAATCCGTTATACCAACTAGCAAAAAACGTGACAATTATTGTATTGAATATTTTTTTTTTCTTCCTTTCTTCTGGAAGCAGCCACAAGATTGAGTTTTTTGACCAGTTTGAATTTTGTTCTCCGTTTGAATTTGAAATTCAGGATTCTCGATTATTTTAGATAATCACTTATCCAAACCTCAAGAAAAAAAAAAACCAGATTAAATCACACCCGAAAATTTAAATTTTAAATAGGAAATTTGGCTGTAGTTTTGTCAATATTTGAAGCCTTTGTTATTAGAAACATGCCTACGTGTCTATGAATTGTCAATGTTGCATATGTTTCTGTGAACCATCACCCTAAAGAAGTCAAAAGTAAAAGAACGTGTGCCACCGGACAGATGTCCAACCAAGGTTGTGAGTTTATGCTCATTTGGTACAATATGAGTTCACCTAGCTTTCCCAGCAGACCATACTCAGTTCAACAAGAAAAAGCGTTTTAGACTAATAGATATAAAGGATTCGTAGATGTATACACATGTACATATATATATATATATATATGTTCACACCTTGAATGGGAATCTTGGTTTGTTTCTCTCTCTAGAATTTCGCTTCTTTCTCTTCGGTTTCCGCCAATGAAGGGGACGAGAACCGAACACAACCAAATCGCTGTTAATTCTCACTCCATTAGATGACGACAGTCATCACCGCCGTAATTATAACCTTTATTGCCTTCATATCTCCGCTAGTTCCCGTCCATGGCCTCGGCGGCTCAGCCTCCACAGTCGCCGTCAGCTACGGCTCGGCCACCGTCTGCGGCATCGTCGCTGAACAGCAGAATCGGCGAATACAATGCTGGCGGAACGGCCAGGTGATTCCCATCGAACCGAACATCTCCTTCGACTACATCGCCGGCGGCCGGGACAACTTCTGCGCGGTGAGGTCCGGCGGCTTCAGCCTCCTCTGCTGGAACTCTGCCTTCGTTCCCAAAAGGTTATACTACAGCGATTCGGTGCTATTACAAGACCTCACATTCGGCGACGACCAAATTTGCGCGCTGACGAACGGTACCCGAAGTGTTCGATGCTGGAGAGGAGGGACAGTCTCGACTGAATTGCCAGATGGGTCTAACCAATTTCAGTCGATTTCATCTGGGTTAGGGTTTTCTTGCGGAGTTTTGATGAATACCAGCAGGGTCACCTGTTGGGGAAGCAATACAACATTGGCGAGTCTTATTCAATCTCAATTCGTCAATGTGTCGATGTCAAACATTGTTGTTGGAGGCAATCATGCTTGTGGATTGAATCAAACTGGGTTTGTAATCTGTAAAGGAATTAATTCCTCCGGACAATTGAATGTTCCATCGAATTTGGCATACGAGTTCTCTGGATTCGCTCTTGGGGCCAATCACAGTTGCGCCATTCGGAGATTGAATAATTCGGTGGTTTGCTGGGGCGGAAACGGAGAGTTTTCGCGCAATGTAACAGAGAGGTTTTTCTTTGAATCAATCGTTTCAGGATTGAACTTTACTTGCGGATTAACTCTGAGTAATTTTTCGGTAATTTGTTGGGGGCCTGGTTGGCCTGTCGATTCATTTTCAGGGGTTGAGCTTCCATTGTCGAAGATGCTTCCAGGGCCGTGTGTTCAATCTACATGTAGTGATTGTGGTATATATCCTCAGTCTCAAATCCTCTGTTCTGGTTCTGGTAGTATCTGTAAACCTTGTAGCATACCAATTTCAACGCCGCCAAGTTCACCGCCGCCGGTACCTCCGGCAACGGTTCCTCCCACTTCATCGTCTCCGTCCAAAGCTCTGAGAAAGGGTTTATTAGCTTTCGCCATAGTTGGATCAGTTGGAGCTTTTTCAGGTATCTGCACCATAATTTACTGCTTGTGGACTGGTGTTTGTTGTGGGAACAAGAAGATTCACAATTCCGTGCAACCCACCATTACTGGGTCCAATTCAAATGCTGGCCAAGGATCGAATACCAGTCCGCTTTCGAGGTCATCCACCATTAGACGGCAGGGCTCGAGAGCGATGAAGCGGCAGAGGAGCGGCACCTCCTCCAAACACCAGGACCGGGCGGAGGAGTTTTCGTTTTCCGACCTGGCCGCCGCCACCAACAGCTTCTCCCTGGAGAACAAGATCGGCGCAGGCAGCTTCGGCATCGTTTACAGAGGAAAATTGTGGGACGGCAGAGAGGTTGCCATTAAAAGAGGAGAAACAGGTTCGAAGACGAAGAAATTCCAAGAAAAAGAGAGTGCTTTTGATTCGGAACTGGCGTTTTTGTCTAGGCTTCATCACAAACACTTGGTGAGGCTTGTTGGGTATTGCGAAGAAAGGGACGAAAGGCTCTTGGTTTATGAGTATATGAAGAATGGAGCTCTCTATGATCATTTACATGACAAGAACAACGTTGAGAAGAGTAGCAGTTTTTTGAATTCTTGGAAAATTAGGATCAAAATTTCATTAGACGCAGCTCGTGGAATCGAATACCTTCATAATTATGCAGTTCCACCGATTATTCATCGAGACATCAAGTCCTCAAACATTTTGCTGGATGCAAATTGGATTGCTAGAGTATCCGATTTTGGATTGTCGTTAATGGGTCCGGAAACTGATCGGGATTACAGGCCGATGAAGGCGGCCGGAACAGTTGGGTACATTGATCCAGAGTACTATGGCCTAAATGTGCTAACGGCGAAGAGTGATGTTTATGGCCTCGGAGTGGTGTTGCTTGAACTTCTGACCGGAAAGAGGGCTATTTTCAAGCCTGGCGAAAACGGAGCTCCGATCAGTGTGGTGGATTTTGCGGTGCCTGCGATCATGGCCGGAAAAATGACCAAGATTTTGGACCCGAGGGTTGGGCCGCCGGAGGAAAATGAGGCGGAGGCGGTTGAGCTGGTGGCGTACACGGCGATGCATTGCGTGAATTTGGAGGGCAAAGATAGGCCAACCATGGCTGACATTGTTGCTAATTTGGAGCGAGCATTGGCTCTATGTGATGACAGCGTTGGCAGCATTTCGAGTGGTCCAATTTCTATTGTTTCAGAGTGAAATTCACCCCATCCATTCAATAAGGGAAGAAAAAAAAAAAAAAAACTGATTTTTTTTTGGTTTTTTGTTGGCTGATCTATTTGGATATACCTTGGGAGTGTAAAGATTAGAGGTTCATCTAACATGAGCTGTAGTGTAGGATTTTGTGAACACTGACAGCCGCAAGAAGCATTACATGATTTAAATTTTTAAGGAATTAATTCTTCTCTCTCTCTCTCTCTCTCTCTCTCTCTCTCTCTCTCTAATTGTTAAGGAATTAATTCTTCTCTCTCTCTCTCTAGCTATTGAACTGTGTACTATATATAGTTTGATAGAGGCAGAAATACATAGATAGACAAAAAGATACATGGTAGACATGTTTTAGTGCTAGGGCATGCGTGCACATGTATTCTTATAATTTATATATATATATATATATATTTTCAACGTTTACATGGTATGACTTGGTCGGGAAGAGGTGGTTCTAGTTCACTTTTTTCAGTCTTTTTGACTGCAGCTTGGTGGCGTAAAGGCGACGGCGAATGATATCATTAAGTTCAGTGCCTAATGTTTAGATTTTGTTTTGAGGATACCAAAGGGCAGGTACTTGCATGCGAACATGGAGTATGTCTACCATAAGATACACATAAGTCACTAAGAGTTCAAAAAAAATTTTTTAATCATTTTTTTTAAAATTAAGTGTCCAGATTAGTTTACACATCTCAACTAATCTAGGCATATGCAGTTTTTTCATTCTGCACAAATCGAATAATTATTTAAATTTTTTTCTTATGAATAGTCTTAAAAAAAATCGAATTGACGACCAGTTCGAGTTACCTTTCAAGATTTTGAGATTCATAATTTCTTTTCATGACAGGAGTAGTCCCACCTTGAATCTAATTAATTTATTAGGACAATTGAGCATACCTACCACGCTCATATACCGAGTAATAAAAAGAAAATCCAACCTTAGCTCGTCACCTATGAGGGAATCAAACTTGTGACCATCCCTATCAAAGCGACGATCCCAAGCCAATTTTTGTACCACAAGAAGGTTTGGATCGCGACTTGTCACAAGCTCGCTATTCAAAAGGAAAAAAATCAAATTGGTGATTAGAAGAAAGAGTGCTATCATGGATCACCACGTTAGATCTGATGGTGATATAACGCTTAATCAACAGTAGGGCACGTATCGTGATTTGCGTACACGAATATGGCTATGTGATCGATCTCATATTAACATTTTCCTTTTTGTACATCATGTGTGCGCGCGCAATGGTTTTGGAAGTCATTTGATTTTCATTTGGTACTTTGACAAAGTCGAGCCCACGGGTGTGAAATAAGTCAAAACATCAACCAAACCGTGGTCCAAGCTCAATTTAAAAGCATACACGTTGGGCTCAATTAGATATATTGAAATTTTGACTTTGAAATTTCAATAAAAGCAGAGTCAATTAAGTAATGCCAATAAAAAGAAAGAATAAGAGAAAGAGATGGAGGGAGGCATGTAGCTTATCTTCAAACTGACAGGTGTAGGGTCTAGATATGAGATTCCAACTGTCTAGGTGGCATAAGTTAAGCAACTATCCAATAGTAAAGCAGTATCAATTACTGTCACAAAAGAAACAAAAAAAAGAAAGAGTAAAGGTCATAACAGAAGCAGTATTCAATCTTCCTAATGCAATGAAAATTATCTCATAGGTCCAAGAGCACGTGTTTGATATACGAAAAATAGACATATCAAACAATATATACAAAATTTGCGTAATATATTTGTTTTTCATAAATTGGGCACCCATGTTTCCGACTTAGATTTAACATTATAGTGGAAGACCATCAAATTAGAAAAAGTAAAAATTGTAACAGAAGTAATACCTAAATAAAAGGTGCAAGCTTCCAACCACACAAAAAATTATCCATAAATTCAAAAAAACGTGCCCGATCTATTGAAAGTAAACATATCAGACAATATGTGACACATTTCTCAATTATATCTGCTTCTCATTGGTCAAGCACACATGTTCCCCACCTATGGGATAATTGTTCCTATGACACAAGTGATCCTCTTTATATAATTCATTGAATCAAACGGTGCCTCCAAACTTTTAAAAAAAATAAAAAAACAATGAATGATCTTACTCCTCGTAAGTCAATAAAATTTAATTCAATATTAATGGGGGGCAATAAATTTAGCAAAATTAAAGACTGGGATAGCTATAAGGATGGTGGGTCTATGTATATATGGGCGGCCGGTGACCCACCTCCCTCATTGCTCCTATTTATTATGTTGTTTGACAAAATCTATGCCCACAAAGGCATATGACCCCCAAACAGTGCACATGGATTGAATAACTCAACAACTCGGCCCCCTTCTGTTGTCCAAAGGGCTTTAGGCATATCATCTACCCCCACCGAACTCCACCCCATTTGTCATGTAATTTTCTTTTTTGAAATTAATGGCTTAATTTTGGCCCCTTTTTTGTTGTGGGCATGAAGATTTTAACTAAGAATTAGTGGTGGTTTAATGGTGAACGTTCTCTCATTGTCCTTGTCTGATGTCTCTACTTATTGGACACCAATTGGAGGAGCTAGCAATTAGAGCACAAATTAAAGCCAGCACGCACTCATTTTTTAGCCTTTAAGATGTGTTTGGAAGCTATTATTTCTTTTGCTTCATCCGCCTAAACATATTTGGTTAAAGTCCTCAACCTATAAACATCTTTAAAGCCATCCAAACACCTAGTTAGACATGAGACTATTCCATAGGTCCAAAGGCAAATGTACCCGACCTATAACAAACAGACATATCAGATAATGTTTTTGTCTAATATGTTTGTTTCTCATAAGTCGGACACATGTACCCTAGACTTGTGGGATAATTCTTCGCTACATAAATAAGCTTAAATGTTTCATTTACAATATATATTATCACAACATAATTGAATATGGTGTTATATTTCCTTAACTAAATTTTCAGTTTAACAAGATAAATGTTAGCCTATGCCCTTAACACACTAGGGGTGGGCACACTCGATACCTATGTAATCTTTGATTATCGTCAGAATGATAAATTGAATCACCGGAGACGATGGTCATCGTGGTCGATTCAATCATCATTTGAAAGAAACCAATTGGAGTTCTATTGTTATCATGATAGAACTGCAATTGTTTAAAATTTATAAATAACAATTATCAAAATAACTGTCATGAGGCAGCTTCAAAGACACTAATTGAGATTCTCACTTTATATATTAGAATAGATATTAAGCATGCATGAATAGTTTTATAGTATGTGAAAGTGTAAAAAAATATAAATCTCATATTTTGTTCAACACAATAATGCATGTTTAACTTGGGCCAAGTCCATAACAAGATTCAAAGGGACAACTTAAAACTTACTCTTCCATTAGGTTCAAATTTATGAGTTTTGCTAACACGTGCCTTTAGCATACATTTTAAGTATAATTTATCTAGTTGTATAAAGTATTAAAAATTTCTGTTTTCACAATTTCTAACAATGGCAACACATTTTTCAATATGTTGTGAAGACAAAACATGCTTAATAATTAAAATTTTATGTACCATTATGGCACATTTTAATTATCCTGACAACACACATAGTATAATTAAAATGTGTCATAAGGATACATCTTAAACATACTTTACTTGGTTGTATAAAGTACTAAAAATTTGTGTTTTCACAATTTCTAACAATGACAACACAAATTTTAATATTTTATATAAACAAAACATGCATAGCAATTAAAATTTTGTGTTTTTACAATTTCTAACACTGACAACACAAACAATATAATTAAAATGTGCCATAAGGCACATGTTAGCAATTGCTGAAATTCATTTCACATCTTGTTGAATTGTTGCATTCAGGTGTGTAATCGACTGTCTTCACCGTGAACCGTGTCAAAGCTAACATCGACACACGTGTTGAGGATCAGTTTCATTATTTAATTTTATTATCATTTTTTTTTTCATTGGCAGCTCATGAACCTATTGACTCAGCGCCGCCCAAATTGAATTCAAGCCCTCATTAATTCCGTCATGCCGACAAAATTTCCAATAATCCCTTCCCTAATTCAATAATTTTCAAACCATAAAGTGCAAGTTTGTTTCCTTGGTATAAGTGGTCTAATACCTTGCGCCCCACACTAACCCGTGTTTGGGTTGCTAAATGAGGTCCAGGTCCAGACTTATCCAAACCAAACACCATTCTTCATATGTATGAGATAAAACTATGCCACCAAGAGAAGAACGGATTGAGGTAGAAATTGTCCCGGAATGGCTGTTGCGGGATAATTAATCCTCAGAGATTATATCCCGTCCCCGGGAACCAAACACAGCCTTTTCAGTTCTTTAAATAAGGTTCCAAAATGGAACATCCTTTCAACCTACAACTACATGGACAGTATTCTCAGTTAGTCAGCAGACTGCTTTTATAGTTGAATTCTTGCATGACTCCACAGAAGTCTAAATCATCAAAATCAATCTTTAGCAGCAACCAAACTAATATTTTTTTTTTTCTACAAAGCTTTGATATATATTGATAATGCCACTCATTTGGTAAAAAAGTCAAGAACACAATGCTTTCAATGGAGACTGGGTAATTCAAAAGTTCAAAATCAAGACCAGTCATTCAAACTTCTTCCAGAACATGTATGATGAGCAATCACACCCAGCCCATCTAGAAGAAATAAAAACAATATAAAATAAGATAGAAAATTGTTTAATGTACTAACCTCAATCTTCAAACAACTCCAAATCAAGTATAAAATGGTTTTGAAAAAGGTCAGATTCGCGGGTATGTTCTTCTTTGTCTTTGTACTTCAACTTCATTCATCCAGTCAGAGAGCCACAAGAGACCCTTGTAACCATAATAGGTAGTTGCAGTCACAGCCAACGCAAGGGCAATGAGCAGAAGCAGCCTCCGAATGGCAGCAGTAATTTTCTGTTCAAAAGAGTAGTTGCTGTTGTTAAGCAAATAAAGCAGCATAGGTGAAAGATTACTTGTACTCCTAACAGAAATAGCACAAAACCTGGAGTCCTGAAATTTGCTTGGCTTCTTTTACCCGTTCACGTCTTTTTTTCCGTTTTGGTGCATAGTTTTCTGTGTCTGGTTCCTTATTCTTAGAAAAAGAAGCAACATGAAATTAGATTTCGCCACAATGAATTCAGACCAATAGAAAGCTACGGCACAGTACGTAATTGTTCAAACCCAATCTAAACTATGGATGATTGCATAAGGGTCATTACACAGCAGTTTAACTTCCTCCCAATCGTAGGATGCTCATAGACAGGAAAAGGTAATTTTGGGCAAAACAAATGTGCTTAGTATGGAATTTAGGAAATCCTTCTTAGCTAGAGAATTTACAATAAAGCAAGTGCACTAAGAACAATAGGTACATAATAACGGCATACTAGGGGACTAAACAATATATTTCGAATCATGGGCTTGCTTCACCAGCCTCTAAAAGCAAGATTGCCTTGGAACAACAAAAGCTTGCACCTTATGGTTGAGATTCTTTTTTGGTTTGGTCAGAAGGCCATGGCCTACATGATGGGAATAGCCCTTGCACTACTCGTAAACCCTCAAAACCCTAACAAAGGTGGGATTCAATCCAAGGTCTTTAATAGTATTACCAATAGACTTCACCAGCTACCCTAACTGGAACCTTCTTTCTTATTGTATATTGGCAATGGCATATTTAAGCCCATTCCCTAAGACGAATCTTGTCAGAGAGGTTTTTAACTTATGCAACCAACAAAGAAATAGGCTAGAGGATGTCATTGCCAAATTTAATAAAGGCCGACACAGAACTCCAAGAAAGTAGACCTTTTTATTTTTCATTATATTCATCATGAGCCTATGTCATAATGCAAATTATTTAAATCTGCATAGTTGTTCTTCCCCAAAATTTTAAAATCGGTAATTTCATGATTTCAGTTTTATCGTATGTCTGCTCTAAGCCACTTAATTTTACTAATCGTGCCATATCACATGACAAACTAAGAAACTAGTAAAAATAATCAAATTTCAGTAGGTTTTCAAACACCCAAATAGTTCATGATTCATTTTATTTTCTGAAGATAAATTGATGAATCAATAAATCAATAAAGAAAAATATTAAATGGTTGTACTTTCTGGTAAAGATAAACAATATTGCAATTCGGAAGCTTTGAAGGTTAATGTTCTGCTTATGTTCGGTTGTTGACACTAGTTGAATAAATAATTAATCCAGTTTTGTACTTAAAAGCACAAAGGGATACAGAACAGAGGGGCTTCCTTTTAGAGGATTATCATCTGATGGTGCTAAATGCTTGTAAAATAAATGACGAGGCAAGTTTCACTCAAAGTTATGTAAGTATTACCTCTAAAACTGTAGATCTGCGGTGTTGCAACTCTGCGTCAGCAACCTTTACTTTACTCCTGCAATCCGAATTGCAAGGAAGTAATCCCAGTCCATATTGATTTTTTGATATGTCTTTCGGATCACTACCAGCACTGCGATAGGCTGCTTGAACATCTTGACACAGCCACTCCTTTTTCAGGGTTTGGCATCCACAACGAACAGTAACCTTTAAGAAGAAGGAGAGACCATCATACAGGGTTGCAAATTAAAAAGAGATGGGATAGGAGACAAAAGTGAAATTGACAAAAGAAAAGAGTGGGCGATTTGCATCCCTATAGATATATAGGATGGTTTTGGTACAGGTCTTTGGTTGTGTTTTGTATACTTTGTGTTTGCAAGGTTGCAACCCTAATGGTGCTTGCTTCAGTATATTTTTTGAATTATCAAAAACAGCCTATCAGATGAGGTATTTATAAATGTTAAATTGCTCATAGATAATTATCTGCTTACAACAATGTACCAAAATGATTTACAATTTCAACAAATGAGAAATAGGAGTTCCTAATAGTTATTCACCTCCCGACGTCTCTTTCATGCAGTCGATAATTTTCGAATGTCCAATCAGATCACATAGTAGATTCAGTTTAGACTGAGTTCTTCTAAGAAACAAACTTATTATCTACTGTATGTCAGCTATTTGAGCTAACAAACTGAAAACTTAATCTGTGACTCAAAATAATGTTTGTAACCTTGTTGATTTACCAGTAAATGAGGTAATGAAACCATTCCTTTGTGCATAACTTCCAACATCAGTAACCAAGTTAGTGTTTTTATAATAGGACTCTTATAATTAACAGTCTACTTCAAAGGTAAAATTAGGTATTTTATTTTTGGCTAATTCTATTTTTTTTTTTTAAAGTATTTTTGGCTAATTCAATTTTACAAACTAGAGGTGATGACTGAGCTTAGAAGCTGCTTCTTCCTACAATGTGGGATAAGATTAGGGCTTATTTGATTTGTGTTAGTCTAGTTTAACTTAAAATCCAATGAATGTATCCAATGGAGTTCGTCCTCCCTTCAAAATCTCTCTTTAATGGTTAAATTCCACCTTTCCATAGGAGTGCCAAGTCCTTGATGGAATGATTGCTAGAGTGCTAGCATAGTTATAGGCTTCATAACATTGCCTTCGGAAATGAGAGACAGAGAAGTCCAGTTTTGTTAATCTTATACCTCTTTTAAACCTTAGATACATGATTTGCTAGTTCTGCTCATTAAGCACTCTACAAAATCTTTGACATAATCATGAGCAGTACATTGGTCCTATACTACAAATTTCTATCTCTTGAATATTATACAGGAAAAACAGAAGAAAAGAATTCCGAAGTATAAATATAACATGAATAGATTACCGACCATTAACAAAAGAATTGAGACTCAATGACACAAAGATAAAAGTAACAACAGCATGAAATTTAACCTTTTTAGAGCATTTCTCAGGTGATGGGCATTGACCAGGATGACATATCTCTGGGCATAGATGTGTACAATAGGGTAATTTTCTGCATATCAAAATAAAAACAAGGATAAATCTCATTAGAAATTGACGGTAAGAATCCCCTGTAATTTCCATTCAGCTGGCTGCATCTGCTTTCTGATAAAAAAGGAAGTTTTCCTGCTTTGATTTGGAGACCAAAGGAACTGGCTCCGTTTTGCATGAAACCTCTGTTTCCTATATTGGCTATATGATTTAGATGCATTTATCACTCTTCCCATTAACAGTCCAGGACTAATGCCTATTTCTCTTTGAAATTGCCCCTTCTGAAATTGACCTTACTTAAGTCATCAAATTGTTTTTCAGGGTATTTGACATAACTTAGTCTTTGTCCCCACAATTTGGCACCTCCACCATAAGACCTCTATAACAGCAGAGTCCTTGGATAGGCACACCAACAGACTTATAAAGAGAAGAGAAAAGGTAATGGTTTGTAACATTTGTTAGTTGCAACAGTTGCTAGATGGAACTGACCAATATGATTAAATTTTTGGTAATATTGAAAATCTACATTAATGATACTCATCCAGAATAATGCATGAGAAACACATTAATCCCACAGCAATGAGAATGGATTCAAAAGAAATACTTGATCTATCTGCCCAACAGAATAAGAAAAGGCGAGGAAAGAAACAATAGATCATCGTAATTCAATTCCCATCTTTTAGGTCTTTCCCTTAATTATTGTTATTATTATTATTATTATTCATAAACTTTTAGGTTTTTACCATACTGAGGGAAATGGAAAAGAAAAAGATGATGATTGTCTAATGCCTACATAGAAGCAAAAAAAAAAAAGATAGGGGAGGGGGAGGAAGAAAAGCTCGAAAGCATGACTACCTATGGCAAGGTCCTCGACATGAACGAACAGTTATTTGCTCCTGTTCAGACATGCTGTTGTAGTATAGGCATTCAAAAACATGGACCATGGTACCACAGTGACATGATCGTTTTATCAGCACTTTGCAAGCAGGACATTCACCAGGATGACATGGCTGGGGGCAAGCATGTGGACATGCAGGCTGTCTCGCCTGAATGAAGACAACAGAAAAAATAAGAAAACCTAAGAATTTCAAATGATATGGAGTTGCTGAAGAGGCTGCAGGATAAAATCTAAATGTCCATATTACTGAAGTAACCGTTAAAAACGATACAGAATCTAACCTTTTGGCAAGGAAGATCGCACTCTTCACAGGAATCACCTCTCTCATGCCGTCTCTTAAGGGCATGGCAAGTATTAGTACAATAATGATTGCCGCAAGGAAGGAGATTTCCACACAAATTGTTGCAAGAAAATTTTGCTTTATCTGAGCAAACCAACTGTAAGGAGGAACAAAGTGAAAGAACAAATATTAATATAAGAAATGATAATATAAAACTTGCACTTCATAATCAAGTACACAAAGTAAGCAAGTTGAAAAGGCTATGTATTGCTTGTGAGAAGATCTTAAGACCAACCATCCTCTCTGCTCCTACGTGTTCACCAACACATGATCTCCACACTAGTTCTGGGCACGAAGGACATGGTGAGCCAGGCGTACATTCAGTCTGATGATTTGACTTCTTTTTCTTTAGCTTCAATGTATATTCTCGATTAGGAGGCGGTTTTGGGCCATGACACCTAAATGTGAAAAATAAGAAAGAAAAAAGAAATTACAAAGGGATAAACAATCGTGGTATTGTACATTAAAGATTATCAGATAAACTTCACATTTATAAAATTATGAAAACCTTAATTTGCACCGGTGGCCACAAGGGTATTCTTCTTCACAGATTAGCCGACATGGGGGACAAGCTCCATAATGGCATTTGTGTGGCTGGAGAAAAAATAAATGAGTACCATAGCTGAATCAACATCTCAACCCAGATGATGTAATGAAATAGTAAATTTTTCGTCACTTGTAGAGGAGCTACATGTACAAATAGGAGTGATAACATTTGTGTAATAAAAAGATAGAATATAGGGTAATGAACAACAGCCAAGTAAAAGTGCTACAAACAACATCCAAAACCAGCTATACAATAACTAAAGGGATCTCAATTTCTTAATCCTGTAAGTTTAGTCACTGCAAATGAGTGTTAGGATTTATATACATTAAATGCAAAAACTAAAAAGAACAATTATACAGGCGTGATCAATCCAAATATCCTTTTAAATTTAGAGAATATGTATGTCAAAATTTATGCAGTTGTAAATGCATTTTGCAAGATCTAGAAATTTCTCATTAGCTGCAATTGGAGAGAAAAACATGTCTCTGCAAGAGACCAAGCAGGAATAGACAACACTACCTTGCAAATTGAAGCATGCCTGCATAACGGGGTTATACAACATGGTTTGGGACATCTAGGTGGCTTTTGCACTGATTCAGTACCACAAGGAACCTGATACAAAATTCAAGGAAAATATGTCTAAACATCCAGCAAGAACATTGTGAATGTGTAGAAATATGTATTAGTGAGCACTAATTGAAAATTCAATAAAGAAACTGAAAGAACTAGTAAGTAGCACTTATTTCATCTATTCCATGACCGGAACAGGGGAGGACACAAACTAAGATATTCCTATGGAGCCAAAGCTAAGTTAAAATCACAGGAAAAAGTGTAAATAGCAAAATATAGAAAAAAGACAGAATAAAGGCTGTAGTCAGATGTCAAAGAGAAATACATTAAAACAAAACAAGTTAAATATATTTTTTACCGACATGCGCTCTATCTTACATGAACTCCTCTAAATGGGTGAGGTAACCGGGCAAGGTATGGGATATGTATTTAACAAGTGTAGCTGGATATTCACCTAGCAAGCATGTCCAGTAGTTCGAGTTTACCATATAACCATGTATTAAACTTCCATATTATGCATGGTCTATGACCTTCTAGACACCATTTTACCTTATAAAATAAAAAAGAATAATAAGAAATATAAGTTTTTTATAAGTATTAAGAGATATATATTTTGTTGTATGCCTATGTCCTTGAATATGGAAGTTAGATATATCTAATGCTTAAACACATACCAACACGGCCACACCCGATACCCATATCCAAGTTCATGTAACATAGCATGCAATGATGCAAATTGTTTTATAACATAGATTTTTTCCGTGACAGGAAACTTTTTTGATAAGCCCTGCGCAAGGATCAAATTTTCGTCTAGGAGGGTTGTTTAGATAGGTTTGAAAACGGAACGTTTGAGAAATATGATAGAATTTGGGAAGAAATGAGAAATGTAAGGAAGCATTAATCAAAGTCCATCTATTAACAAACATATATCAATAAATGAACAAGATTGAGAGGAATGCATGAATTTGAAATAAAGAACCTATAATAGAATTTGAAAGTAACTGATAATGGTGATACTGTGAATAAAAAATAGTAAGAAAATGTAACAAGGAAAAAAAATACACATATATAGATATATACTTGAAATAGAGTCATTACCTTGAGAATGATAAAAAAAAAAAATTTATAAAATAAAAAAAAAAAAAAGTTCAAATGGGAGTCTGACTACTCATTAAATCACATTAATCAATTAAATATATATATATATATATATAACTTTTTTATATTTATCTATGTACTATATGATGTTAACATATTGGTATGAGTTCTACAAAATGCGAACATATATCAAATTATTAATGATATCTAGTACATATTTATTTATAAACATATTTATATTTGTAATATTTACAAAATTTGTTTCAAAAAAAAAAAAAAAAAAAGAAGAGTCTCGAGTCTAGACTTTAGACTCTCTAGATTCTTACGCTTGATGCAAACGAGAGAGAGATAAGAGAGAGAGAGAGAGGCTTGTCACATGTGGATGCCAACACTGAGTCGCTGACCATTACGACGATGATGAACTAAAGATCAAAGAACAAGAGGAAGAAGAACAAATCCAAAGTTGACGACGATGACACAGGAAGATGCCAATTTAATCGTCTCAACCTTCAACCTCTTTTGCCCTAGCTCTCTCTCTCTCTCTCTCTCTCACACACACACGCGCGCGCACACACACTTTCAGTCTTTCTTTCTCTCTCTTTTCTCTCTTTCTTTTCATTTTCGTAAATTGAATCTCAGATTTCACCACTGGTTTGGAGTTTCTGTTTGCTTTTGAAAGAAGCCCTTGTCAGGTTTCCGACATTGTGTCGACACAACCCCAGAGTTTCAATCAAAACCAGGTCATTTCGCTTGAAACACACTGAAACAAGAGAGTTTCCATCAAACACATGGAATTTTGAGTTTACATGTAGGTTTCATGTGGAAACTGAAAACTTTCGGCCGTCTCGAATGAATCGAAATGAAATTTAGTTCCTTGGCCCTACAACATGGAATTGTAATGTAAAGGCACTTTTTTTTTTTTTTTTTTGATAAATCAAAGGCACTGATTCAGTTAATTTATGTATTTGATTGTCTAGGATTAATGAATGTGAGTACCGAAAATGAAGAGGAGAGGGGAAAAGAAGGAGAAGAATAGAGGAACATCACGCCAAAGAGAGATGGATGTTCTCGGTACGTGATTTTTATAGTCAAAGCATGCAGTGACAGTAAACCCCATGATAATGCATAAAGAGTATCTACCAGCAATCATTCTTGAGAACAAATATAGCAATGGTTGCAGAAATACGAATGAATACCAAAACTACTACATTTTTCCATCCTAGTGTCATCATAGAGAGAAATTAGCTGGAATTTACCCCATGAACAGTGAATTACAGGATCTCTAGTAACCAAGCACTCACCTCAAAGTGTGTCTCCCCACATGCACATGAAATTGTCACCATCACTGGGCAAGGAGCACAAACACCTCTGCAAGAAAAATACCATCTGATCATCATACATTGCCTACCATACAGAATTTTCTTTTGCTATTCATTTTTTGCAAGTTGTTAGCTATTGTTTAAACAAGTAATAATATAAAGTTACAGTATGATGATATTTCATAGATACACAAATGGCCTATCCATTAATTTCCCCCCCAACCCACCCCCAACTTTCTTCTTGTTCATGTGATATCTCCACAAACCATCCACAGCACACTAAAGGACCACATGAAAACAAAATGGCCGAGGCATAGACCAACCTACCCTCATATCGACAAAAAAAAAAAAAAACAAGCACACACAAAAAACAAGAACAAAAATATCCTCAACAATAAACAGCTAAGAACAGTAACTACAAGACCATGAAACAGTGACATATTACTTCTAAAAATCCCGAAAACATTCCAATTTAAAGAACAGTGTGAAACTATTTAGTGGTACCCCTCTTATTTTAACTAAGAACCATTCCCTCGCACATTCCGACAGTAAATCAAGACAGTATAACATACCTATGGCACGGAGCAGGACATTTGTGGTTCTTACACCGAAGCCTCCTGTCACAAATCTGATGCCTCAAAATTTTAGTACAATCGTACAACAACCATGAAAAAAGAAAGAAAACGTGATTGAAATAGCGAGACGCACCTCTGAACAAGGCAGACAGGCCCCATCGCAACAGCGCCGCTTACAAGCATGGCGACCACAATCTCGTACTTTCTGACACTTCCTCTCACATGCCAAATCTTGATGACAAGGAACCTATTCTAGATTCAATTCAGGTTGGCCTAAATTCTAACTCTAGGAAGAAAAACTGTACTTGCATTTCTTCAAAATTCAACATACTAAAGAACATTCTAGCACAATGAAGGATCAAAATTTCGTTTCGACAGGTTATTTCGGTTGAAACGTTTTGAAAATTTTCTGAAAATGTTTGGTTTCCAAAACGCTGCAGAAGTAATAACTATTCATATAGTAAAATATTATCTTGGGTAGTTTTTTTTTTATAAAAATTGTATAACTTCATGAAAAAGTTTCAAAATTCGTGTTGATAAACTTATTTTTTGATATATAACGTTTGGTGCATTTTTTTTTTTATTTTACGTTTTAATCAAAACAATATAGTTTTGTTATTTTACTGGTTTTAGTTTCGGTCTTTTTCGGCCGTTTCTATGGGAACCAAATAAGAATTTTGTTCCTAGAGTACAATAGGTAAAGTTTACCTCTTTCCTCAAGCTCCCACACCGGCACGACTTGGTGACGACAGTTCTGCAAGTCTCGATACAGGGTCCCCGGTGACACCGCTCCGGGCACCTGTGGAAGCGACAACTCAAAATCTTACCACAAGTTGCTCCACAAAGTGGCAATGGAACATCGCAAGCCATCCCTTCATGGGCTTTCTTCCCGCACGGGCATGTCCGCTTCCCCTGAAGCGGACACTCCCCACACTCGCCGGAATGACACCCTTTGCTGCACAAATGCTTCCCACAACCCAGCAACCTCTCGCACGGAACTCCACACTGGAAATTGCGATCACAGCACTCTCTCTCCTCCTTCGCCTTCCCACATTGGCACCTGTAAATCCCCCAAGCCCGGCACGATGGGCACTCGCCGTCATGGCAAGTTTCTCCACACCGGTGAATCCCGCAATCCAACGACTTGGAACATACGCCATTGCATGAGAAATTCTTGAACCCGCACCGCCGGACGTCCTCGACAGAGCCGCAAAAGCAGCGGGATTTTACGAGCTTTGGGCATGAAGGGCACGGACCGGGATGACAGAGTAGCAAACAGTAGTGACCGCAATTGTGCTTCAATGGCCGATTGCAGATTTCGCCACATGAATGCGGTAAAATCCAGGGATCGTGAGGTGGATCTTCTAGTTTCTGGCAGAAACATAGGTATTTTCTGGGGATTAGGATTTTGGGGTATTCGATGCGGCATTTGGGGCAGTTCCAGACGGAGTCCTCGGAGGCTTTGGAGGCGGAGATGGGGAGACGAGAGGCGGCGCGGGCGGCGGCGAGGTCAGAGGACTGACGGGCCCAGCTCTGGATGCAGAGGAGGTGGAAGACGGCGAAGCAGCGCGAGGTGCAGGACCATGTGGGATCGGACTGCCGGATGCGCTCGAGGCATATGAGGCACGACAAGGCGCCGGAGCGAGATGAGGTCAAAAACGACTGGATCTTGGCGAGGTCCGGCGATGGGCGACCCATGATCTCGATGTAGGATCTGAAGATCGTGTCAGAGAGGTCAGTGTGGCGGAGGCCATCGGCTCCGGCGGCAGTCGGGCTGGAGTCGGAATCGGCATCAGAGTCCGATGACGGAGGGAGAGCTAGGCGGTGGGTCGTTGAGGTCATTTTTGTGATTTTGTAGAATTGAGTTTCGAAACGTTCAGCCTCAGTCGGGGTTTCTACTTCCTATTTGACGGCGTTTTAACTTTTAACCGCTACCCGCGCGGCCGCGTGATATTTTTCTGTACCAAATAAGAAAAAACAAAAAAATATGAAAATTTTCAGCTGGGCCCTGTTTGTTACGTCTTTTGTTAGCTGGTTTGCACTATGCAGTAGCTCATATTTTTTTTTTATCAATTTTATTTCCCAAATTTTGGTATAAAACTCGAAGTAAAAAATTAAATTTCAATCAAAAAAATCTAATGAAAATGAAAAAAAATTAATTGAATAAATGGATTTAAACAAGCTCAGAAGGTCCATTTTTCCCCTTTATTTTCACTTTTATCTGAAGGTTATGTCTTTTCTTTTGTTTATTTAGTTCAATGACATAAAGGTTAATTCTTAATTTTATGAAATACAAAATTTCTAATAGTTAATTTCTAAACAGGGATCACACTTTCAAAAGAAACTGTTCATATTATGAATTGCTCGGTTGAAATTGGATTTCTAAACCTACAAATTGTTCATCTACTTGCTCTAAATTAATTTCTAAACCTACAACTACTAGCTCTAAATGCCTGCTCTAATACTCGGTAATAGTTGCAACTTATATGATAATGTTTGTGACAAGAGTCTATTTTATAGAATGCATTTCCAATTTCTCTTTTACATACATGACACCAATGAAATTGTCCTTGTCAAAACCATACAAAAAGGTTAGATTCCTATAACCTAATTTAAGACTAGTTTAAGAGATGAATGAATTCTTTCTTCCCAAATGGCCAAAAACACTTAGAAAACAGCTTTAAATCCACTGATATAGCCAGTTCTGCACACAAAATACCGGCGAGGGCAACCGAGCACCGGCCAGAACGGCAGACATTTTATTTCTGTATATATTACACACAACAAGCTTAAGTATTTACACACACAAGTTCTTATAGGCTCGCGATTATATCAAACAAATTCAAAGCGCATAAGAAGCTTTACAGATTTGTACTTCTCTCCCTTCTGACTATGGAGTGGAACTGCTCGAATTCCACTTCTCAGCTCCGACACCGGTAGGCACGTTTGGCCGCCAAAATCGTCCTTTTCCGACATGTCATATTCGTGAACTTCGATTCTAAGCAGAGCTAATTCTGGAACTGTTAATGGGAACTCAAACACCTCGTTCCAAGCTGGCGTCCAATTGTCCTCGAGCGTCTTTGTTTTTTTCATTATAGAATCAGAAGGGACTCCAGCAATTCCAACCTGCACACAGATGGAGCTGAATTCTCTTAGATGCCTATGCTGTAATTCACAATCTGAAAAACATCAGAATGGGAATGCAAGGGCCCAAAATAACCAACATCTCACAACATCCGGCATGAGCACTATGAGGAAGTAACCCCCTCTCTCTCTCTCTCTCTCTCTCTGTGAAATTTGAGCATTTTTAAAAGCCATGGTTTTTACACCCTTTTGTCCGAAATATGCCTGGCAAATGTTATGTGGCGACAGACGAATATTATCCAAGAGGTGAAAAAAATTACATTATACAAGGAGGGGCATTGGACCGTAAGCCTCAACTGACGACGACTATGCGAGCCAAAATTATGTTGGTGACTGTATCAACTTACCCTTGCATAGAAATCCGGAGGGGAATATGCATCAAAGTGTGTGTGACGGAAATCAAAATACCATCCTTCACCCATATAAACAGTCACCTATTTAGCAGCAAGAAAATACAAATCGGTCATAAGGAATGGATGAAAGAAATATATATTCAAGTAGATGGGGTGAAAATATGGAACAGAAATCATAAAGAACTTTTTAGTATGGTTAAAAGCCCTGGTAATAGTTGACTCACCTTCAAAGTTGTTTGGACTGGTAATGTAACTTGAGGATCAAAAACCTCATTATTTGGACCAGCCTTCAACAAAAAATTGGGTTTTTTAACGTATCCACAACCACCATTGGCCTTGAACATTCCATGCATTAACCACAGTGATCTTCCATAGCCCTGTCAAAGAAATAGAAGTTCTCGGTATTTGGTTTATCACATAGTTCAACTTCCAGTAAATAAATCTTACAAGTTGAAATCAATCGTATAATCAAAGCACAGTTATTATGTAGATTAGTATATGCAATTTCAAACAGCTTATGGTGCAAAATAATGTTGCTGCTAGTCATTGCTACAAAAAATTTAAACCATGCTGTAGAAGGGCAGAGGATTTGATGACTATACTGTTTAGGGAGTTTCTATGGATAAGTTTGAGTCTGCCCAGACCAGGTTATTACTTCCTTTGGCCACATATGTGTAGTTTCATAAGAAACCAGCAGAGGCATTGACAAATTAAACTGCAAATGGCCAAGGAATTTAGTCTTGAGTCTTGAGTTGGTAAATTTACTTACCAGAAAAAATGGTTGCTAAAGATAAACCTTGTTTTCACACAGGAGGGGGAGGACAACAGTGCAATGCCAATTACCCTATGAAATTCATTCCAAATTCCATCATTTATCTTGCAAAAGTACAACTTCTGCATGCTAACCACCTAAAATATCCCAGAAGACAGCAATTCCACCATTAGACTCACATTACACTGTAAAAAAACCCAAACCCTTCTAAATTTATTTGCTTTATATAATTGATCGGAAATTCATAGAACTGCAAACAGAAGAGAACTGCAGCACTGCAAAAAATTAGAAGTTAAAGGAAGTCATCTAAATGGTAATTCTTTTTTAATCATACATTGTGTATTACATCATTATGAGGGACTTCTAAAAAACTAAAAGAAATGTCTGGACATTTCTGTATGGTGTTATTATGTGCGTGTTCTCAAAGAAACTAATCCACAGCCAGCTTCCTAAAGTCACACCATCTCCCCAGCAAGCACCTTTACAGGTGGGGAAAAGATAGCAAAAGTACAGTTTTGATAATGACAACAGGAAACTAATGGAAGGAAGCGTAAAACACGACCTCGTGATCCAAGTGACAGCATCAGCAGGTAGCCGTGATCAAGATCGTGGCAGAAAAGTATTATTTTTATAGAAATATGTAGAGTAGTCATTCCACATTTACACTCAACTACTCCCATAGAAAATTGCTCTATATTCTCACTCCACTTTGTGTTTTAAAAGTACATAAAACTTATACTTTGAAGATTGCCTCACTGAATATCCACTACAACATGCCTTGAGCTTCATTTCAGTATTCTTGGAATTTATAGAAGGTAATTTTCCTTCAAATTGGGAACAGCCCAATGATTCTATAAGTTCTCTTGTTTACATTCGGAATGGTAAACCTAAGCATTGCTTCAGGCCTTCGGCCTTCGTATTTCCCTTCCAATGGCTGAAGTTCACGCAAAGACATGATGTAAGTAAGATATTTCTTGCTATTTTGGGTCTGCATGCAATATTTTTCAATTTACTTAATTTTCATTTAAGGTAAAATTGAGGGTGGGCCTTGGCACAGCTAGAATGTTGCTCCATTGCGACCTGGGCATCAAGGGTTTGAAACATAAAACAGCCTCTCCTCATGTGGAGGTAAGGGTGTGTACACTTGACCCTCCCTAGATCTCGTAGTGGTGGAAGCCTTGTGCACTGGTGACTTAATTCTCATTAAAATAAAGGGTAACAAAAAGACATTTTTTTCCTTTCTGTAAGAATAAAAATTAATACTACAAACAAAGGTCAGGACTTAATTCTTTGCTTGGAGAGAAAGAGGAGGGGGGAAGAAAAGGATAAAAAACTAAACCTGCATATTAAATGCGACCATCTGAGCTCCATGCATCCACCCAATTAGGGGGTTATAGTTGGATGAATCAAAGCGTATACCTTTTGGATACACCCTCAACAAGTTTCGCTGGGTAAACCTAAAGCAAACCAATTATCAGAACATGGAAAAACTTTCTTAATACATTATTAAGAGAGATGCATGCTCAGCCATGCAATTTATAGTGAAATCTATAGTCAACTAAATGTTTTACACATTATTTAGAGTTAAAAATAAAAAATAGCCAGATTTGCTCCATTTAAAGGCAGTACACCTGCATAAATCAAATTTTTTTTTGCAGAAAATTATAATCCATACCTGACTATCTCTTTTCCATGAGTTATTACAGCCTTTTCAAGCTCTTGTTCACTTAAGCTAAGACGTCTCACTTTATCGGGATCAACGCTGAGCCATTCTTGTAATCCACCCTTCCCCTTCCCAGCATGAATAGCAATCAACCGCTTGTACTCTGTAGCTCCAATCTGGTGAGACTTGGGATCAACATCATCTGGATCTTCCTCGTCCTCATTATCCTTCCCTTCGTCCGAATCATCCTGGCAGAAGAATAATTGCACACTTACAAATTACACACTGTCTTCCCAACTTTGAAAAAAAGAAAAAGTAGCAATATGATTAAAGTATCTCCATGCACCTCAGCATTGGTTGTGATGCCAGCTTCTATGTCTGGGACTTCTTTCCCCCAAGCTGCTTCATCAGCTGAATCCTCTCCCTTCTGTGAATCATCCTCATTTCCCTTAACTTCTTTAGCCTCAAGGTATTCTTTGGGTGGTTTGGTAGATATAATAATCCTCCTCTTCAGGGATTCTGGTGAAGGGAACTCCTTCAAGCATTCTGAGCCAGGAGAAAATAGAATTTCTCCAAATGTTTGAGTGACCATCTAAAATAAAGTCACAAAAATAATGATCAAGAACCAACAGAAGCGGTTAATAATCCCCCGGAGAAATGCTTATACCAACCTGAGCCACTTTATCTTGAAGATCTGGAGTAAGGTGGTCTTCTAGAGTTATTACAACAGGATACTCAGATGCAGAAAAGGCATGGTCTTTAATAGACTTTAAACATTTGATGAGTTCAACCGGAGTGGTCAGTGTCCTGCATAGGAAAACAGATTTGTTAAATGGCCAGGTAACTTATTGTTCAGATCTTCCCTCCAAGAACACAAACACAAAACACTACTAGATGTAGATTTGGCATCATAAAGATGTAAACATAGTAAATCCTTCTGAGCTAGGACATCCAAAAGATGGTACCATAAGGTAGAAACCTGGCAAGCACTAGCACAAAACGCAAAACACACAAATGGAAATTCTCCCCATCAATTGTTTAAACCATTGCTACATTTCATGACACTTCTATTTTATAAAATTGTCCAAGTTTTTGATAAATAACATAAGCATTCATTGTTGCTTCCCAACCCATTGGAATGGATGTCCAATAATTCAAACAAATTCACAGTACAGACATGTCCAACACATATTTGAGTCATATTAGAGACATTATTGCAAGTACCTTGTCCAGTTCCATGTAGTGTGCAAGGTTTAGTAAAGTAGTGGCAAACTGCAAACTTAGAAATTAATTTACTCCAATTAAGTTGAATAAATTGCAGATCATGTTCTAGATAACAGGAAAGGTTTACAGTATCTTGTCCTTTTATGATCAGATCTGTTACATTTCTCTTTTAACTTCTTGCCCTCTGCTTCTGGGGTGACAATAACACATCTTTACTCAAGGTGCAGCAAGAAAAGCCAGAAGGCTATTTCAAGAAAACCTTTATATTGATCATCTGATTTAGTGGAAAGTCTAGGAGCATAAATTTCTGTCACAGACTACATTCAAACCAATTTCATACTAAAATTGACCGCCATTCGCAAACTAGCACCCTTACCTTCCATGAAGAACGTCGACATTATCTTTCGCAGAATTTGGCCATATATCCAATTCAATCACCCTCACACCTCTCTGCAGTGCTTGTATAATAGGGACATCACTGCAGTCACTACTCAGTTGATTCCCGGTTAGATATGAATTATGGCCCGTATATATAAAATAGTGAGACAATGGAGCTGTCATATCATGATGAACCTGAAATATCGACAAATTAAAGAAAAATACAATAAAATTCAGTAGCTAAACGAAGTGACTGATAAGCCCTAAATTCCAAATTAACTATAGAATCCACAATAATATTATAAAAGCGTATATATATTTCGAACACAATGTATGCCTATACATGCACAAATACAAATTTTATATACATAGATATATAGTTATGATTCAAGAGAGTATGTTACCCCGAGAGAAGGGGAGAGAGGCCGATTGGTGTCGCTGAGGAGGTATTTGAAGAAGGCGTCGAGATGGAGGCCGTTACTGTGGAAGAGATTGATGTGTTTCAAATCGCGGAGGCCGTTGATGATGGCCTGTGCGTCCTCTACGGTGGCATTCTCTTCCTTCTGGACCTCGATCAAGAACCTCCGGAGATGTTCGACGTCCATGAGTCCATTTTCGGAGTACCGATCGAACAATGCCTTGACCTCCGTCGGAACCTCGGCCGCCGTGAGGTTGAACCGTCGCCGGAAACAGCAGCAGACTCTGTAGGTCAGTCTCCCCACCATTGTAGAGAGATAATGCTAGAGAGGTAGAGAGATAAAGAGATTTGGAGTTGCAGATTGATCTGATCAAAATGTGGTTTGTTTCATTAAAACAGTTAGGAAGGTATTGTTGTTAGGTAATTATGGAGGCGTGTTTAAGTCGTGTTTGGCTGATTCCAGAAAAATGTGGATAAGATTTGGTGGGCCCTAATACTGTTTATAATTGGGACAACTCAGCAGTATTTGCTTTGGCATATAATAGATTATCTTCTTCTTTTTTTTTGTCGGTTCAGCAGACAATTTTAAGCCAGAAAAATAGCACAAATTATTGCAATATATTCAATTATAGCAAAAAAAAATAGGTCCTTTACTTTAGTTTTTCTTGCACACTTGATCTGATCTTATGAGAAGCAAAGATAAACATGAGGGTTAGGGGGAAGTAAAACTGGTAATAGAAATAAGGATAAGAAGAGAAAAGGAGATACCTCAAGTTACAATTTTATCCCTCAACTAACTTTCAAATGAACTAACGCGTGTTTGAAGTTATAAATTTAGCCCTTAACTGACTACTAGTTTAAAAAGGTCCAAGGGCAATTTTGAGGTGCCAAAATATAATCTCGAGGTAGAGACCATCTAACCATCTCATCTCTCATATATATATATATATATATAGAGAGAGAGAGAGAGAGAGAGAGAGTTAAATATAGGAATTTTTACCCAAAAAAAATACCCGAATAACATGAATTCCCCAATCTAACATAGAAATTTTTAAATTTACGGATGTAGTATTATGGCCTAAGTTTTCCTACCTTGTGGACAAAATTGCCCTTATGACAATCACATCACACTTTCCCCTTTGTTGTATTGTACCCATGATGTGTTCACTATAGATATCATTGTCTGTATGGAGTAATGGAAAATAAAATTAAAACAAGATTGAGCCTAATAAGAATTTTTAGGGATTTTTACAAAAAAAAAATATACTGATAACATTGGTATTCTTGAAAGTGCTTTACCCGGTTCAATAAAAATGCCAACTTTTTCATCTCTTCTTAATTTGCATTCTTCCAATTACTACAAACGGCAAAATAATTCGAAATCTCAAGTCCTCGCTCTTTATAGGACGAGTATAAAGTGATATTAATCTGGGTTTGTCAGATTTAATGACAAACTGTAATAACTCATCCTGTCTTGAACTAGCCCCATTTATACATATATACTTATTTATTTATTTTCATAAATAAATATCATATTAGAATTTAAATAGTGTTATTTGTTTTTCTTATTCACGTGATTTTGTTCTTTGTTTTACTCATAATATATTTGAAAAAAATTATTAACATAAAGAAGGCGAGGTGAGATGGAGATAGGCAAGGGGTTAAGCGGGGCGGGGCAAAAGGAATTACCATAATAGAATGAGGATGGAATAGTTGTCTCCTTATCCAAACCAAGATAGAGAGCCCCCAACCACCGTGGGTAACCTAAAGGAAAATTATAGGAAGCCTGAATTATAGGTAAAACATCTATTCTCTATGGCAATAATTGTTGAAAAGAGAAAAACAAGATATAAAACTTTACATCGTTTTGAGTTTCTTGTTACTGTCCAAACATGGCAAGAAAATTGTAGAGTTTGAGAGAGTACTAAAATCATCATATATTCTTCTTTTTCTCACACACATCTCCACATGAGTAGTGACAATAAAACAATTCAAAATCTCAAGTTCCTACGTTGTTACTATTGTAACGGGATAAATATGGGGTGATACTAATTGGAATCGAGTAGAGTTTAAGAACAAATTGCAATAACCCCGTCCAACCCATTTATATATATATATATATATATATATATTGTATATAAATATTATATTAAAATATCAATAGTTTGATTTATTATTTTTTTTATGATTTTTGTATTTACTTTACCCATAAGGTGCTTTAAAAAAATTACAAATATAAAGGAGGTAGAGAGGGATAGTGACGTAACCAGAATGGGATAGAGTTTCTCCAAGTCAACCCCGCCTTGTTGCCCTCCCTACACACAAGCCTTGTCACTTTCATCCATATATTTTACAAGCTAAGAGAGACTCACCAACACCGAATATTTCAAAAAGAAAAAAGAGGAGAAGAAAATTTTCGTTAGGCTCAAAATCATGTTCTAATTTTATATTTCCGTCACTAGTAGCGAGCACACCATGGGTGTGATTGCCAGAAGGGCAATTTTGTCCACAAAGTATTCTAGGCCCCAATACGATATCAGTAAATTTGAGAATTTTTATACTAGGTTGGGAACTCGTGTTATTTGGGTATTTTTTATTTGTTTTTGTACAAATCCCTTAAATATATCACTATATGTTAAGCCGGGTTTCAGATAAATTATAATTACCCTCTAATCTTTACACTTACAAAAAAACGTCTCAATTTCCTAATTTATCTCACTTCTCTGTAGTTTTTTCTTATTTTTCACTCACAAAGCAATTGATACATTGACACGCATGGACAACCATTAGTTACTTTAATGAATAAACCCGAAAAATTAATGCTATATGTATAAATAAAACAAAATTCTATTAAGTATTTTATATATATATATAATAAGGTGACTGAAAAAATGCAAAACTGTTATTCTATAATGTCATTATCAGATCATTTTAAAATGACTTTACATATAACTTTTCTGTAAGATCAGATTTTTTCAAAACATCTTCTCCACTTGCGGAGTTACTCAAAGGCACTGACATAACAATGATAATGTCCCTGCAAAGTTGCTTACCATAGCTGGAATGTACAAAAAGAAAGCAAAAGGAGGACATAGAAGAGAGTCATCCTCATACATCAAGTTCTGTTCTATTTTATGTTCTTTTTGTTTTTCTAACCAAATTGCAACCTATAATATCCACCAACACTGAATGTGAAAATCCTAGAAAAGAAAAAGGCATCTGAAAGAACAAAAGGACCATGAAATTCATACAAACTGAAACCGCATAAGAAGCTTCACAGAATTTAGTTTCTCTCCCTTTTTGTCATAGAGTGGGACTGCCCGGATCCCTGGTCTTAGCTCCGACACAGGCAAATACGTCTGCCCACCGAAGTCGTCCTTCTCTGTCGTATCGTAGTCTCGTACTTCAATTCGAAGCAGAGCCAGCTCTGGAACCGTCAATGGAAAGGTAAATTCTTCATCCCAGACGGGTGCCCACTCATCGTCAATTACCTTGGTTTTCTTCCTGGCTGCATCGGCTGGCACTCCTAATATATAAACCTGCCGTACGGCTTTAGCAGTAAGTAGTTATAAAAGCGGTAATCTTATCTCTAGAGATGAGATTCAAGTTATTAATCTCATTGTAAACAAACATGATCACTGAATAACACCAAATCAAATGCATGGGTTTTATCTATCATATGTACATGAAACACAAGCTGCTTATCGTGACCAAGCCCTGCATACTTTCCTTCGTTTTTGGTCCAATGGCAATGATCTACAAAATGGGGGTAGCCCTCCCCCACCCATGACCCCCGAAACCCTGATGCAGATAGGATTTAATGCCCAATCTCTGGTACAATTCTCAAGAGACTTTACTAAGGCTGTGGGTGGATCAATAATTTGGTGATGGAAAAGAAAAGGAAAAGGAAAAGGAAAAGAAAAAGGCAAGAAAAAATAGAACAAAAATACTCTTTCATTTTGTTCTCTTTTTCCTCACCTTTTCCTTTTTCCTTACTTTTCTCTTGATAAATCTAGGTTCCAAACACAACATAAGTTAGCAAACACCTTCCCATATATTCATACCTTGAATCAAAACCAACTAATGTACGTGTTTGTCCACCCAAATGTATCTCATAAATCACACAACATAGCAAAATGCGGATTTTGGTAGCAATTTCGAAGTTTGGTAGCAAGAGTACAGTCTTTTGATCAGAACAGTATGATTTAGCCCAGGAAGAAAAAGAGGAAAACCAATATCTATCCCAACTAACCTTTGTGTAGAAATCTGGGGGTGAGTACGTATCAAAGTGTGTAGGGCTAAAATCCAGACGCCATCCATCTCCCATGTATACTCTCACCTGTTAAAAAAGATAAATGCTCGAGGATGATATCATTTGACAAATGAAATTCACTATGAAGCTATGTCGTCAATTCACTAACCTTTAAGGTTCTCTTCACGAGCAGCGCTGCTTCAGGATTAAATACCTCGTTATTTGGACCTTTCTTCATGAGCAAATCAGGTTTCTTCACATAACCACACCCTCCATTGGATCTGAACATTCCATGCATCAAGCAGAGTGATTTGCCATATCCCTATTCCACATAAAAAACGACAAAAGACATTAACTCACTGTTTATTACGATTTATACTACTTGTTTATTCAAAAGGAAGAGACGAGGGGATTGTAGGGAGTTCGACAATTGCAGATGATTGCAGAGGATATGGCACAAAAAACTCTGAATGGTGAAAAAGACGTCCAGGTGATGCAACGTATTCCAAACTAAAGGCTTCCCAAACTTGGTGTGCAATGGGGTAAAATACAAGTTACTAGTTTTGGACAAAACTAGTTTCTTAGCAAGGCCTTGAGAGTTGAAGTTACCCTCTCTTACCTCATGCCAAAGAGGAAAACATGAGAATTCGAAATTTATATTTCTTCCCTCCAAATAAAGAACCCTTTTACAACATTAGAACACATTTTTGGCTATATAAAATATTATACGGTAACTTCTGCTTGTTGATGTCACACACAATCTCCCTTTCAGCCCCATATCTTACCCAATCACATCTGGATCAACCCAACTATTTCCCCCATGCTTTAGCATTAACTCCACACAATAATACCATAAATAGTATGCTGCCAAAGAATTTTAGCAGCTTGTATACAAACCCTAAAAACCTCACTTCAACATCTTAGAACCCTGACCATGAAGCCTTTCCTAATCTGACCCCTTTATGAAATCTAATTGTAGGCAGATTTATTCCAGGTTTCCTGACCATGAAGCCTTTCCTAATCTGACCCCTTTATGAAATCTAATTGTAGGCAGATTTATTCCAGGTTTTCTAAAAATGTTCTACATCAGTAATTAATCAAAGCGCACAAAGATCAAGAAATAGAGAAAACATCAGCAAAGCCAATTAAAAAGCATGAATAACATGATTCCGTGAACACACCAGAACTTCAAAACTAACCTGCATATTAAATGCAACCATCTGAGCTCCATGCATCCATGCAGTAATTGGCTTGAAATTTGAGGAGGTGACTCGGGTCCCCTTTGGGTATACCCTCAGAATATTCTTCTGTGTGAACCTATTGGGTGGAGGAGGGAAAAGATTAAAAACCAGTAGAGACCTAATCACTCACTGAAGCAAAAAAGTAAACATTATAAGTTATTTCTTGGATACATTAAGCACTAGGACTTCAGGACTACCTCACAACATCAGTTCCATAAGATTCTACTGCCTTTTCCAGTGTTTTTTCACTCAAACTAAGACGTTTAACTTTATCAATCCCAAATCTTAATGCCTCTTTCAACCCATTCTTCGGTTTCCCAGCATGAATTGCAATCAGACGCTTGTATTGAGGTGCTCCTAGCTGGCATGATTTCTGCTCACAGCCATCACTGTCTTCATCATCCTGATCAGTGTCATTCTGCTAACCATAAGGAAATTCTAACACGTTGAAGTAATTGAGAACCTTAGAAATTATAATATAATCAAGTAAATTTCATTTCTAAATCATAAACTGATTGAATAAATTTATTTCAGAGCTCACCCTGTCGTCAGGATCCAGCTCAGCTGTAAGTTCTGGTGACTCATTTCCCAGTGCCTCTTCATCAGATGAATCCTTCTCTTCTGGTGAGGCATTTTCTCTGTTCTTTGGCTGCTTAAATTCAAGGTATTCCTTTGGGGGTTTGGTCGAAATAATAATTCGATGTTTTAAGGCTTCTGGTGAAGGGAATTCTTCTAAGCTCCCTGACTCAGGGTAATATAACAGTTCTCCAAATGTTTGAGTGACCATCTAGAGGAAGAATTAGCTTTTGTTACAAGCGAAACATTGAAATCAAGTCATGTCTTTCCCATTTGAGATCACAAAGGAAAAAAAAAAAAAAAGATAACAAAAAAATAAACTAACCTCTGCAACTTTAGCTTGAAGGTCCGCTGTAAGATGGTCCTCCAAAGTTATTATAACTGGGTATGGAGATTTAACAAAAGCATATTCTTTAATGGACTTCAAGCATTTGATGAGTGGCACAGGAGTTGTTAGGGTCCTAGATTCATTCAGAAGTTGAGATTCTTCCAAACATAAAACATAAGTCAACAATGAACGTTTGGAAAATGGATGTTTTGAAATATTAATCTGTTTCATATTTGAAAGTTTAAATTTACAGTCTACATTGCAAAACAGATGATGGGATCTGGCAAGCCCTACAAAATTTCCCAATCTGAGTGTATAACTAACAACTATGCCAGGCCAAAAATTAACTGGATCGTGTTATAAATTCTCCAACAGAATAGCACAAAAAGAATCAGTTTTGGTTTACAATTATGATATCATATATGATATGTAGCATAAACAATCAATATTGGGTTCAAAAGTTAAGCTTCCCTTCCCAAATATGAATTAAAAGACGCCTTACTAGCAATAAGATTTCAATTAAGGAAGATGCTTATTTTTCTCATGACAAGGTACACCAACAAAGTCTTTATAACACAACCATGACACAGGTAAACATGTACAGGTGATCAACTCAAAAAGGAGGACCAATCTGGAATGAGTTCTTACCTTCCATGAAGAACATCAATGTCATCTTTTTCAGAATTCGGCCATAAATCTAGTTCTATTACCCTCACACCTCTTTGCAGAGCCTTTTCGATTGGAGATTCACTACAATCACTGCTCAGTTGGTTTCCAGTTAGGTAGGAATTATGACCTGTATATATGAAATAATGTTGCAATGGAGCAGTCATATCATGGTGTACCTGAAATAACATAACTGGTCAAGGGTAAATTTAAACTTGTCTCTGCTAAAATTGTTCAAGGTTCTCTATCAAAAATTCAAAAATAAAACTAAACCCGAGAGAGAGAGAGAGAGAGAGAAGAGAGAGAATAGAGAGAGAGAAATGAGCAATAGTAACATAATCTAAAGGTAGACTGTGAGCAGGCATACAAAAATAGATTGTTCACTGAGCTTAGCTGAGCTGTGCTGTTTGCCAAATCAAAAGCAGGGGGGTGGATCAAAGGAAGCATGTTTGTGAGTATTCAACAGCATATAACATAAATTGGAAAAGCAGAAGCCAACTCCTTTTTTGAAGTGTCATTTCAATATTGTTGTAGAGAGACCATGGCTGCAGAGCAACAAGCTCACATCTAAATTAACTTAGTCATTGAATCAGCCAGAATATAAATATGTGACTGCAAATGACCTTCATTAAAGGATAACAATAATAGTAATAGTAATGAACTAGCTTTTTCAATCCCCATTTCAAGACCAGATATTAATAATTTGTCCTCTTCTTTTTGTATTGGTACCTCCATCATTGGAACAGTAATCTTTCCACTTTTAGATTAAAAACATATTGTAAACTAGTTGGTCACTGATCCACACCAAAGGTGCAGAAGCACTACACATTACCTGAGCAAATGCTTCAGAGTCTTATCAAACCAGCAGAATGCACATTGTCCATTAAGAACTGTTGTTACGGAAAACTATAGAACAAATAAAATTATAAAAAAAAAAATGATGCTTTTGCCATACAATGTCTTTGCCCTCCACAAAGTTCCATTGGTGGAAACTCTGTTAGTGCAAGCAATTTATAGTTCAGATCATTTGAAAAAGGAATAGCAGAGTATACTACCTTGCCATTCACAACACATTAAATACTACTTAGTTAGCATTTAAGTCTACATTTCTTTGCTTATAAAAACTAAAAGCTATACAATTTCTTTTTTGAAAAGCAATAGAAGTGCTTTGAAAATGCTAACAAAAATTTGCTTTAATTGCTGGAGTTTTACCCAACTCAAACACAATTTCAAGTAAGCAAAGCGTTGTCCCACCACTCTTGAAGTAAGCTACATAAATCCAGATATGCCAAACCTCTCTTGAAGTCAGTTACAAGAGGAAGCAAACAAACAGTAATAGACCTCTTTACAACAATCTCTCCTCTACACAACTCCTAATTGAAAAGCATTACACTCGAAACCATCGCAACAACAAGACAGAGCTTGTCTCAGTTATGCCTTTCGTGCAGGTCGGAGCTTACCCGACAAGAAATTTCTACCTTAGGACCGTTATAGTTACTGCCGCCGTTCAACGGGGCTTTGGTCGCCGGAAATTAAAGTTGTTGCTTGCACTGATCACACCATCTTAATCAGTTTCCCCCCTTTTTATGCCCAAATAGTAGTTTCTATTTGCAACTTCTTGCCAATGAACTACTACTAATATAGGTTTTCATATTAGCTTGCACGTATATAAAGTAATAACAATTAACCTCTGTTTGGTTGCTAAACAACCAGAAGGACTTCATCAAGTAAAGTCAAGTGATTGTATTAAACTCAATTAAGTGGCGACTTCTGCTTTGTCAAGACCTAATTAAGTAAAAAGTACGCAGACGAGAGAGAGAGAGAGTGGGGAGGGAGGGAGGGAGGGAGAGAGATAAGGAGGGAGAGAAGGGGGGGGGGGGGGGGGAGAGAGAGAGAGAGAGAGAGAGAGAGAGGGAGTAGGACCTGTAATTTGATAGGACCATTGAGATCGTCGAAAAAGAGGTAGTAAAGGAAATCGTCGAGGGTGAGACCGTGGCGAGTGTGCTTGGTGAGGTGGTGTCGCCGATGAAGAACCTGATGGACGATTCGCTCCGCATCGGAGACGGTGAAACCTTCCTCGCCCTGGAACTCGACCAGAAACCGGAGCAGCTGATTGGCCGACATCTCCGACGACCCTCTCTCAGAATACTTCGCGAAAGCCTCCTTCACGTCCGGCGGAGCCACCGCCTCGCTGATCTTGAACTTCCTGTTGAAGAACCCAAACATCTTGTAATTCAAGCTCTCCATTTCCCTTAACTCCCAGTCTCTCCAACTCTGTCTCTGTCTCTGTCTCTCTCTCTCTCTCTCTCCGTTTATGCATTCATATACATTATATACATTATATAGCTTGATGGATCTTGACAAGCCGATTCAGCACAATGAGAGAGGAATTTCTTTAATTCTGTTGCCTAGTGAATTTTCTAAAGAGCGATCGATGCGTGGACTGGGGGCATTGGAGTTGCTGTGCTATTGTAGTTTATTTGCCGAGGAATTGAAGGAGAGAGACAGAAAGAAGAGAGAGAGACATTATTAAAAGATGGGGATATGACTTTCGAGCTCTGACACGGCTCTTTACACGGGGGGCCTATATTTGGGGAAGTCATTCATTCTCAAGTTGCTAGAAGTGCAAATTCCTGATCGCTAGTGCGCCCTTTCCCGCCATTTCCTTTGCCTAGGAATTTTCATGGTTTTTTTCCCTTCTTTTTTTCCTATTAAGAGTGTACAAAAGAATTAAAAAAATAAAAAATTAAACAAATTAGACCTCTTTGGGTCTAAAAATTATTTTTTTTTTACTTATCACTTTCCATTAATTTTCTTTCCTATTTACTAATTACTCCATTATTTTCTTTTCTCTTCTCTTTCAATTTGAAATTAAAAAAGTTAATTTTTTTTGTCATTTTATAAACAAAACAAATTGAGGGACATAATCACTTTTTCTAAAATTTCTCTCTCTCTCTCTCTCTCTCTCTCTCTCTCTCTCTCTCTCTCTCTCTCAAGTTCCAAATCCATCAAATTGTATTTACCAGAAAATCCAATTGAAATGGTATTCATTTTTCGCTTTCTCACTTTTATTTTCCAGGAGACAAGAAGCATGCAAATACCAAGTCATTTAGGTTCATCGAAAAAATAAAATATTGAAAAATAAATTTATAATTAATAAAGTAGGAGTCTCAAACACCATCACGTGCAGGCTCTAAGAGGAAAACAACACGCATTAGACGCTGCAAAATGGAATTGTTAAAGTAGATTCCATGTGGACATCAGAATCAGATACTACCGACTCCAACCAAACACGGCACTTTCATCTAAGAGGAAAAAGGCGGTCTTTTAGTTTCATGGCCAACAGTGTTATTGGCTGTGGAAGTGACTTCTCCACGAAGAAAAATGGATTTTATTAAGTCAAATCGGCATAGGCTTCTGGAATTTGGATGATAAACTATGGGTGTATTTGGAATTTGCAGAAGAGAAAGAGGAATGAAGGGAAACGAATTAAAAGAGAAATTGTTAAAAAAAGTAAATATTTTTTTATTGGTTTTTTAAAAAGTAAAATAAAATGAAAATATAAGGAAAATAATTTTCTTTTATTTGACATTCAAATAGAACGTGAAAAAAAATAAAAAATGAATAAAAAGAAAGTAAGAGGAAAATAACCTTCCTAAAGTTTTCTTTGAACCCTAAGGTTTTCTTTGAACTCTTTTTTCCCTGGATTTCTAAACTAGGTACCATACAGAGAAGAAAAAAAGAAAAAAAAAGTAAATTATTATTTTCTCTTTCTTTGTCGTGTTGCTTACATTTCTCAACTTCCGAAACAGGCTGCTTTGGACGTGTTTTAATAGATGATAACTCTTAAGTTCAAAACCCGAATGTAATTACCCATGAAAGCAACTTGCAACCCAATTAGAAATTCTCCATTAAGTTTTCACGTTAAGAGAGTTACTTCAAACCCATTACAAAAAAATATTCTAGTGTTGTAAACTAAATGCATTGGCAGCAAGTAAAATATTAAAACACAATAGATAAGAAAATTAGTTCTTCTGGAACTGTCAAATAATACTAAAATAGTTCTTCTGAAACTATAGGGATAGATCTTCTTGATCACTCAAATATGTATTTCATTAATAAGATACAAAATAAAAATAACAGAAATGTAAATAGGTTACCTATACTCTTTGCTTTTCCTTTCTTCTCTTTTCTTCTTCTCTCTCTTTCCTCTCTCTTCTGTCTCTCTCTTTCCTTCCGTCTCTCTCTTTCCTCTCTCTTTCCTTCCGTCTCTCTCTCTCTCTCTCTCAATCTCTCTTTTTGTCTCTTTCTCTTTTGTTTCTTTCTTTTCTTCTTATGCGCTTTCTCTCTTCCGTTTATATAGATAAATAAGGGGTAGGTTACAATCACGTGCAGACATCCACCAGCCTTTCTTTCCATAGCATCTAGCATATTTTGATTATTTCGGCCGATTCAATTAGTTTTACTGATTATTTGGTTTTAAAAAAATAAAAAAAAAGAAGACAATTCCTTAATTAAAACCAGGTTCTCTTACATTGCTCAAATTTCAAACAGAGGGATGCTTGGAGTTGGGGGTAAAAATCTTAAAAATTTAGAAGAAAACAATATATTGTAAATTACATTAACGAAACACGAGTTTTCACTAGATAATCTATTGTGAGTAAAATTATTTAATAATCACTTACATAAGAATCAAAATCCATTTCAATATCCCAAACCCAACATATCTGAAGAGTTGGTAATCAACTCCAAACACCAAAAGTCATGCAAAACCCTCGACCAAGAGGCAAGAACTTGCCGTTCGTCGTGAAAAATATTTGATCTAGGAAGAATATCATTAAAGAAAGCCCTCCCCAATGTGACAAAACCACCAACAAAACGAAATTGCAAGCTTCAAAAATCCTCCTTCAGCAGCATCACTAAATAAATGGCTATCAAAGTGACTCTCCTTCTCACCTGACAGACCTTCTGCTTTGAGTCTGGTGCAAGTAGGGTTCGTTCTCTCCCGTCGCTCATGCCTTAGTCGAGTCATGTGACAGATTGCATTCCGAGACCGTTTTGAAATTTAAGTACCATAAAATCTCGAAATACCAAAATTTAAGAAAACAAAATATCGTGATGTGAAAATATGCTCCTACTCCCAAATGGGATGTATATGTCTGCTTTTCTGGTTGGATTCCCTCTGCTACTCGGGATAACTCCATAAAGCACTAATTCCATAACTACTAGCTTTGCTACATAAATCCTTTTCTATCCATAGCAGTGGTTCAACCATCCGAGAATATTATAACTCAGTCAAAAGAAAAAGGTCCCAACTCAGCCAATAGATTAAAACCAAAGACGTAATAATTAATATCCATCAACATGCTCTTTGAGACAACAATCATAACCTTGCTCTCTTCAGCACATCTTATTTAGCGGTTTGTAGCTATGGAGACCCACCTTCTTGAAAACGAATGCAGTCATTCACAATGAAAAGCATAGGCAAGAAAACAAAGAGGGCAAAATATAAATACCTCACCAGGCCTGTATGTTGAACAAGAAGATAAATGCTTTCCATCTGTCATTCTCCTCTTACAACACAAAACAAACACCAGATAATTATTCTTTGCTACCAACAAGCTAAAGACCCAAAAGGCCACAGCAGCAAGAGCCATTGTTCAAATGGCCTCAGGGGCGGATACAGAGTTTTGGTCAGTGGGGATAAAATTTATAAAGCATCTACACGAATTTTTTTAATTGACACTGTATTTCCTTTAATAAATAAAGATAAATTAGATGCCAAAAAAGGGATACTGCCTAGGTATAAAAGTTGTACCAAAAAAATATATCAAAAATTAAATCCAAATTTAGTTGGTTGAGGTTCAAAATTTTAAGAAGCAATTTCCAGATTTAGGTAACCAAGAGTTTATGAATACAAGGTTAATTGGGATTGTGTTTTTTATTTGTCCAAATAATGAAGAGTTAATGAGATAAATATATTTTTTACTACAATTTTAGTAATATTTAGTGGGGGCAAATATAGTTATTAATAAATTTATATGGAAGCAAATGTAAGTGTTTGTAAATTCAGTAGGGGCAAAACATATATTTACAACCAAAGATTAAATAAATACACATGAATTTTTTTTAAAATTAGTGGAAGTAGCCAATTCATGGGGGTAACCCTAGACCCTTGTTGGGTCTGCCCTTGATCTCGTTGATGCATGAACCAAATGTGGAATTGAGAAACCAGCTAACAATATTTAAGTGAGGGAATAAAAGTAACCACTGAATTACCAATCAAGATTAAAAAAGCTCTAACTCAAACTGCATACAGAAGATTGGAAGTTGAGATTGACTGTTTCAACCCTTCATATTCTCTCCCTTGCCAATTTGTTTTTTGCAGTTATCGCTCCACGATAAGGGACATTATCCAATCTTTTAGTCCCTATTGATTGAGAGTGCTGGCAGGGTAAGATCAGAGGTTGAGCTAACATTTTGCATTATTAGCACAAAGTGTTTGGTCCACGATGTTGAAGAGAAAAACATGAGATTAAAATAAGCAAACCTTAAAGTCCTATCAAGTGATCTTCTAAATTAGTAAGAAACCTTCAACAAGATTATCATTAGTTTGCCAACCAGAACATGATTCTAGTCTACAACTTGTAGAACCCATCAAAAACAGACTCTGAAAATACTACATAGCTAACTGTCACGGGTTGCCACCTGTGGCACGTCTGGGACAGTGACGGATCTTGGCATGGGGCATGTCTGAGCATGGTTGACCTGTGGCATGGCAATCTCGTAATTTGCATTTTTCATATTTGTTGAATTTATGAATTATGACTCCTTAAGAGGGTAGGATGTTTCCTTCTACCAGTTAAGAAATGGCTTAGAATGCTATTATAATGATGAGTTTGATGTTGACTCTACTACCTCTTGGTATTACTGAAAGGATAACACTCAAGTGAGTCTTCCAAAAGAGTGGGCAAGACTTGGAGGTCGGTTGTAACACGTGACTATAGTTCTCATGTTAGTCAAGGAGTTACATGAGCGGCATTATGTCCGATGGGGCAGATGTTGGGCATTGGTGTCCAAAAAGAGCTTGTGACATTCACATCCGCTATGTTGCATCCGTGCCGTGGTAGGGTTTATGCTCATAACTGATTGGGCCTCAGTATGTACACTTACATGTCATGTGCCTCGTGTGCACTTGCGCGTTGGTTCAAGCTTGTGTACATGGCCGCTTGATTTGGTTGGCATTGGTGTCGTGGGGCACTACGTTATAGGCTTATCGGTTGCTATTTAGTTGCACCTATCCTTGCGGGCAACTACTTTGATGTAGGGTGCTAAGAGTTTTATGGTTGGAGCTGTCGTGCCTAACGAGTGATGCTTGATTTATGCGCATATCCGGTTGCACATTGTTAGCTTGTTTGTATTTCGAGAGGGACTAGCGTTAAGCACATTACTTGTCATGTGTGCGCACATTTGAGTATGGCGTTGCTATTGCCTATAGCTTGATTTGGTTGGCATTGGTGTCGTGGGGCACTACGTTATAGGCTTATCGGTTGCTATTTAGTTGCACCTATCCTTGCGGGCAACTACTTTGATGTAGGGCGCTAAGAGTTTTATGGTTGGAGGTGTCGTGCCTAACGAGTGATGCTTGATTTATGCGCATATCCGGTTGCACATTGCTAGCTTGTTTGTATTTCGAGAGGGACTAGCGTTAAGCACATTACTTGTTATGTGTGTGCACATTTGAGTATGGCGTTGCTATTGCCTATAGCTTGGGTTAGCCGAAGGCCTTGAGCATCGGAGGACGAAACATAACAAGATGTGCAGGACATTACGGATGGATCCTGAACAAATGTATAGTCTTATGCCTCGGTAGTTAAGTTTGGCGGAACTATTGCTTGGTATATAGTCGTCTCACGGATTATTTTTACTACGTATGATCGTAACGGGTCATGTTACTGTCATTGTGTGATACCCGCCTACCAGCCCATGACACTAACCATCCCCTTCCTCAATTTCCTTACCTTCATTGTTCTCTTCTTTTCACCACCTTCATAGTCACCAAAACCACATTTTTTTTAATGTACTTAATCTACACATTTTGCACGACTCCCTTATGTCGTCTTCACTACATGGTCCTATGAATTTGTTCTTCCTAGCATATTGCAAGAATACTTGTTTATTGTGTTGATTACAGTCTCCTGAACTTGCTTTTTACCAGAATCCCATTGACAAGGACAAATTCCACCCACAAGATTCTCATTAGACAATAACCAATATCCTATGGATTCCCAACATTGGGCCTTTCGTAGAAACAACCGTCCGCTTGTCCGATTGAGCAATTCTTTTTAGGTATATGATATCAAGTTAGTCTAGCTTTGTCATACCAGATCAGTTATATGCACAACAAAAACAGAATGGAAGACAATGAGCCAACAGAACATAAATACCTCATTTTAAGTCAAGAAGTTGAAGAGGAAGATAGCCTGTCCCGCAATCATCCTCCTTATAAACCACAAAATCATAACAAACGCAGCTTATAAGCATCATAACTCACAACAGAGTTCTATCAGACCCACAATAGGAGACCCAAACACCCAGATTAACAATAACAGTTATTGACTTACTGACACAGAAAACCCAAGGCTTACCAAACTTCAATCTATTCTATCAGACAGAGCTCATAATTACTAGAAATAGCATCAATTCAAACAAACAAACGCAGAATCACAGAGGGGATTGAAATTACTGAAGTTGATGAATTCAAGTCAGAGCAGCGTCCCCTTTTCCGCTGTTGTTCTGGGCATCAACCGCTCCGTTTCCTTGACGGAACATACTCGATAAATTCACTGATAGGTCGGAGTAGAGCAAGACGACCTTCGATATGTTTCCGTTAATCTCCTGAATTAGGGCAACGTTTTTGACCAAATTGTCGGGAATCTTCGACTGGTGGTTCTCGTTAACCTGCTGAATCAGCACGCTGTTCCGATCCAGAACCGACTGAACCTGGCGGAAGTTCTCGCTAAAGGTGCCCCAGACCTCGTTGTCGCCTTCCTCGGCGAGTTTCTCTCCGACTTCGTCGCCTCCTTGTTCTCGGAAGCCGTTCGTACGGAAGCCGCCGCCGCCGCTGGCGTGGCGGTTGTTTTTGGCTGCGGTGTTGAAGGAATTGGCTTTGCTTAGGGTTTCGAGGCGGTGGTGGCCGTTGGAGCCGTCGTCGTCCATGCTCGATTCAGCTGCCGAAGATGAATCGAGCGATGTCATTCATTCACGAAATCGCTTTGATCAGGCGTGTGTTGTCTCAGATATGTGTTTGTGTAAATATACATATAGTCATATAGACATGTGTACAGTAGAGGAGAGAGAGAGACGGAGAGAGAGAGATAAATCATAAAGTGATCATGTGAGTGCTGGTGTTGCTACGCGATGCATGGGAGCGTGAGTTACATACTATTGGAAGGGACTTCCACAGACCATCACATGAGAATTTGATAGGCCAAAAACTGGTTAAAATCTCATTTAAAATTAACTCATTAAACAAATAAGTCAAAATTAAACAAACACATGTTAATTTTTTGAGTTTGACTAAAAATCAGCTTGCCAAATTTTTATGTAAGAAAACAAACTTTTTATGTAGGACTACAAAAAAAAAAATTATTCAAGTTCAACTCAACTTGTTTACACCCTTAATAATATTATTGTTGGGTTATAATATAGATTAAGTTATTTGAGTTTGCTTCACGTTCCATTTCATTTGTTAAAAACTTATTCAAAATCAGATGTAACATAAATAAATCAATGTACATTTTGAAATATTAACTTTTTAAGCTTGTCTAAATTTCGCTCAATAGGTCAATAAGCACTTTGAAAATAAAAATAAAAATCAAACTACTCAAATTTAACTCTGTTAAATCTCATTTTGGAATTCTCTAAAAAAAATTTAAATAAACTAAACTTAATTACTTTTGTAAAAATTATTCAGGACCGTTTGGTATGATTTTTTGTCCAACTTTTTTATAATTTAAAAGTCAAAAGTCAATTTTTTTGACTTTTTAACTTTTTATTTTTTATTTTTTATTTTTTATTTTTTTGTTTATCTTTAACTTATAAAAATGAAAAACAAAAAAATTATAAATTTTTTTATTTATTAGTCAAAAAAATCAAATAAAAAAAGTTAAAAAAAAACCTCAACCATTCGACTCGACTCATCTGTTTACACCCGCCATTGCCTTAGAGCTGATGTGACTTTGTTGCACGCGCTATAGGTATGCGTGTGGGGACGGGGTTACTTGGAAAATATCTTAAGCTGCACTTGTATTGGAGGATTATACTATGAGATGTTAAAGAGAACTTTTTAAGCGCCAAAAAAGGTATGATCTGATACTGCCACGGGGGCAAATGTTGGGTACAAGCTAAGTAACCCATTTGCCGCAGAAGCATGTTTATAAAAATATCTCGAGAGTCACCTCCAGAAGAAGTGATGCTCTAAAAACAAATTAACCTATTAAAGTATTAATTTGTATCGGATAATATTTTTATTAATAATATATTAAATGATTTATTAAAATTATAAATAAAAAATTATAATGTGACTTGTACATATTTACAAAAGTATAATTATATATCTAAATTAATTTTTTTTTTTGTAATAATTATATGATGATTGAAATGTTTCTCAAATTATCCTTATATTTACACACCATTTGGAAGGCATTTCAATAATTAAATAATTACTATAATAAAAAATATTAATTTAGGTATAGAATTATATTTTTTTAATATTTGCAAGTCACGTAATCATTTTTCATTTATTTTCTTAATAAATTGCTAATCGAAAGTGTCGATTAATACAAATTGATAATTTAAGCAGTTAATTTGTCATGTTTTACGATTTGTAGGAGTTTAATAATACTGAATCATCGCTTATAGAGTTGTTGTAATTAATCCTAATTTCTTTACTTAATTATTAAGTCTTTATACAAAATTTTATTGTGTTGTTTTGTATGTTAATACCATAATAAGACATGATAACTAAAGTATTGGTCCAAATTATAATGGGAGATTTTTAATCTTTGAGTTAAAGAGATTTGACAAAAATTGACTCTGAATAGGCCAGTTTGAATACTGAAGCGTAGTTCGTATACTAATTTAACGAACTATGTTACTTAAGGTATAATAGAGATGGTACGGTTGATTTGATTTGTGTTGGGTGTTTGTGAGACGGAAGAGGTAGCGCCAGGTAATGCTATACATCGATCTCCTCTCCAACATACATAGCTATGGAACGGGATTCTCTCCAGTTTGATCTATTTATCTCTGCACATGGGTAGAAAGAGATAGAGAGAATCACACTGAAGAAAGGAACCGGATCCACATAGCTATATGGATTTCTTTTTATTTGTGTTTAAATCAAACCCATATTCAAATCCATGTCTCTCTCTCCATCATCATCTATACTATTATAAAGCAAACTTTTAGATTTTGCGAAACTTCAAATTTAAAAAAGTGTCACTTTTATATATAAATCAAAAAGTCCTTAAAAATCACATAAATTACTAACATTGTGCATATCTTTATTTAATTAAAAGGATAAAAGAATAAAATATTAATTTAAATTTTGTAACCACCCACTAAATATTTCCTATTTTTTCTCCCTTACTTGTACAAACTAACCACCCACAAAGTGGGAGCACCCATTCTAGTATCGTATAAGTATACATCATGCATATACATACACATGTACGCGTATGGACAATTTTCAATTTTCTCTCTATGCATAAGCACTGGATTCAATGTTATTCAAAGAGTCGAGCTAATTACAAACAAAAAACCATGCATATGAGGAAGTTTCTTCATTGCCTTGTAACAGTTAAATTGCAGGCACCATCATGATGTTATACTTAGAAATTACAGGATAACATAGCATTCCACAAAACAGGATGATTAACTTGCTTCCATAAGAATAATTGTGCCTAAAATTTCTTGGGTCATTCTTCTATTCTCCAAATTATCTTTTCTTTCTTCTGCATTTACCTTGCATTAAAGAATTCCCGGAATTCTGATGAACGGCCTTCGGTATAAGGAATAAGGCACACCAACAAAGCATTTCTCTGCAGCTTAGTCCCATTGAATTTCCCTGTGATAGGTCCAGTCCGAGGGATTTATAGTTGTTTCTCCATCGTAAGCCACTAGATAATATGGTGAATCCCCTCCGAATTCAGTGGGCATGGACTTCCAGTGTAGACATGGCTCCCACTCTGCTTCCTTGAGCACCTTGAGGATCTCCTCAGCAACTACTTCGCTCCCCTCTGCAGATAAATGAACCCCGTCCCTGGAGAGAAGGTTAAATGAATCAATAAGCAAATAGATTTTATAATAAACTTTGATAGTAATGTTCATCATTTGGCAGAACAGAGACCGAAAGAAGAGTCATGAACTTGAGTTGCGCCATAATTTCACCATTCATTTCACTCTCTTGAAGAAGATGATGAAAAAGAATTATAAGCAAGTCACATTTTATCACAGCTGGTTTGCACATTCTTACTGTCAGTATTACTTCCAATCCTCTGTGATGTGTGTTCTTAAACCCTTTATTTCTCAACTGTTTCTTATGGGTAGCCTTACACTAACCAAAGCAATCTGGCAACAAATAACCTAGTCGGAATTCTGGTGGAAAATTCTCTCATACATTCACCCATTACTTGAGCCTATTGGATTGCATATTTATTGGAGAATGTTTATGGGCCTTATGGCTAAGTCTGGCATCTAAGACAAGGTTCCTTTCCCAACTAAAATAGAATCAATGACTCAGTCGAGCATATGAATTAAAGATCTTTTACAAGGCAGGAGAAAATCCTCAAGGCTTATGTTTCACAATTTCACCCAATCAGGTTGGTAGAACAAGCTCTGTGTCTGGAAAAAGCCAAAGCACATGATTTCCTAGTGATATGTCCAATTGATTTATTTTAACAAGGCAAACCATTGAGCTGTAGATAATTCTTTTCAGATTCAACATCAGAGGATCTGCTTGAACCAAAACAGAGCATACTTGTGTACACAACTCTCCCTGAAATAAAAAAAAAGCAAAAACAAAGTCTGCACCACAAATGAGAAGTTGGGTAAAAGTGAAGGAAAAAAAACACATAATTGAAACTTCAAACGTGAGTCTCCAATACGGAAATCAGTGATAACAAATTATAGTATAAATACTTCCATCAGCAATTTTTTTAGAGAAATAATCAACGTCAACCATGAAATGGATCATAGGATGGGTCAAAATTAACTCAACAGTCCAATCTTTTACAAATGGAAAAAGCTCAGGCAAAACATACTAATCTCTTGCTAGATCTCAGCTTTTATGTGTTGTCCATGTTATGTAAGTGTAGATTGCTTATACAGGTAATGCTCCTATTCTAAATTTCCAATTCAACGCTGAATAAGCTTAACAAACTTACGTAAAGCAAGCAGTCAACCAATCATCTCGTCTCTGAATTGCAGTCCAAAGATCAACAACCTTCACTCCCATCTCCTGGCACAACTTTATACAAGCTTCTGAATAACTTCGGCATAGTTCATTTGTTCGGACTAGCTCACTAAAATATTTACTGTTTTTAAACAAAAAGTAAATTAGAAGATAACCCTTAAATGAGAACCAAGAAACAAAACAGATATACATTCGAGCACCTCGTGTTTTCTCGAAGTTTGGCCTCGTTGACAGGTGGACAGCTAAGAAAAATTACACGCGTTGTGTCTGAAAGGCTCTGATATTGAGATATAAGTTAGAATATGCATCAAATATTACATTCAGTTACAAAAAGGACCTGCCAAATTAGCTTAAGGGCTGTGCACCCCTCCGGCAAGCAAGTCATGGTTAACTCCCTTTTGGTTCTACTTCTACCCCACAGGAATAATAGTATCATCAACAATACAAGGAAACATTGCATATGCAAACAGGTACCTTGAGATGAAGTGCAATCTTTCTCATGTTTTCAATGTATTCAGGGAGTGGAACATGAGGACCTAGGCCAGATGAGTGAGGTCCCATTGAATCATTACCGCCAAAATAAACAATCACCAGAGAAGGCTGAGCATCTGCATCCTAAAATCAACAAAAAGCAATGCCATATCAGAGGCAGCTGTTTAAGGGGAAAATATCTCAACAAGTAATTTAGTTAAGCTGTACCTATACGCGACGCATTCTCATACCAGGTGAAGAAATTCATCCCCAAGTTTCAATACAAATTATAAGCATAAGTTAGGAGCATAATCAAGCTACCAAGTTTGCTATATTACCACATTACCTCTCAAAGCATTTACCAAATCATAATATGGTCTGCAATTCTCAGGGAAATGTATATTGTCCGAAGAAATTATCCTCAGAGGTGCATTATATATAGCTAAAAAGAAAAGAAAAGATGCCCTAAAATTTATTCCTATATAAAGCAAGAGAACTAATTAAGGCCAAATTCCAATAGCTTAACCATGTTGGAAGGACTATTATTTGTCACATTTTCCAGTAGCAAACATAAAAGTAACCAACACCACTACTGTTACTCCATATGTGGCAGTTCTGATGATAAGGTTGCAAAAATATTTTCAAAGCAGATTTTATTGACAGCTAAATACCTTCGGAAAAACTTGATCAAGAACCTCAAGAGCAAGTCGTGAATTCCAACCATAGTATCCTCGCAGGCATATGTCTGCCTGTGTCACAAGAAAGGATACTATAAGATAAGATGAGAAGATATAAAAGACCAACACCATAGTCTGATGAGATAGAATAGCATATATGTTTCATGAGCATCATATGGAGCATTTTACTTTCGAAAAAAAGGATCATATAATTTACTTGAACTGGTCTAAAATATAAGAGGCTTTTATATTAAGTGGATGTTGCTACATATTGAATTTGTAAAACTGACTTGAGTTTAAGCAAAAAATCATGTGTTATGGCCCCATGTCTAAGAAGTCCAATTTTAGAAGGATAATTAATAGATTGAACTTACTTTACAGATAACTGCACATACTAGTAATGGTTCATAAGTTCTCTAGATACTTTACTGATAACTGCACATATTAGTAATGGTTCTTTAGTTCTCTAGAATTTCAATTGCCATGCAAGTGAGCAACCATCTAAGAATTCAATCGCCAATCTCAAGAGACATGGTAGAAACTAAGACTCGGTCGAAAATGTACAGCCATTTTGTTATAATCTCCAATTAACCTACTTTCTTTTGGGTACATTGGAGGGCCAAAGCCGTGGGGAGGAGGGAGGTTGAGTCGAACCCATTCCTCCAACCTATCTTTACTTATCAGAGAAACCTGTAGTTTGGCAATAAATATTTGCATAAAAGTATAAAACTGGGGTCAATGAGCAAGGGAAAATGCTACCTATTTACAAGTGATTCAAAGTAAAACCCCAAATAGGTTCATCAACAAAAAAAAACTATTGTTCACCAAAGTAATTTGGATATCAGGATATTGTTATCAGGAATACTTAAAAGAGGAGATGACCCGAAACCAAAATGCCTGTTAAGCAAGTAAGAATGGTACGCTGTTATTCCTGGAGTCGAATTTCGGAATAACTCAGCAAAATCATGGTTGTGTATCAATTTTTGTCATCTAAGGAAAATCACACTACATTAGCTGAATTACAGTGAAAGTCAAGCTTCTCTTCATGGGTGCCCCCAAACAAATTAAGTACAAACCCAATCAGCTCCAAGTTTTCATTATCTGTGTCCAATTTGTATTGTAAAGCTCTATTATGCCAACGACCAGCAGGGCATTGACAACCATAGGTGATTATTCTAGGTCTAGAAAGGGGAAATGCCTAAAAGCAGAGTTTGACACCTATACACTTACATATACACGCACATACACATTCATATAAACACAAAGTAGAGTTTAATACATACCTACAAAAAAATTCATGCCTGTATACGCGCGCGTGTGCAAGGAAGTGAGAAATAGACAAATGAAAGCATTACAAGAGTCAAGAGGACTAGAGGAGTGTTTCATGCACAAAGAACATAGAATTACAACTGCATTGAACAGTGACGAACCGATTAGGGAAAGGTCTTTTCCTATGAAAAATCTAGCCGAGTTTGTAATAGTAAGTCGGTAACACGCCCTAAAAACGAATCTTAGAACAAATTTGCCAAAATCAGGACCAAATTGATCTTCGAATACACGAAAGAAAATGGGAAATAAATTAGTTAAAACATTTCAATTGTCATCGTCTTCGCAGATCAGAAAGCCAAAAAAAACAGCAAGAGAGAAAGAGAGACGGGGAAGGTTTACTTTACGAGCGTAGACATCAGCGAGTATGGCACCCCAACCTCCATTACTGAAACTGAGCTGAACTATCGACGATCCGAATAGAACAAATTGACGCCTCTGCGGTCCCACCATCTCTCTCTCTCTCTATCTCTCACAAACACCTGTGATTCCAGCAGCTGTATGTATATATATATTGATCGCTCGGTCTATCGGTCGGGGAAGAGTGAAGAGTGAGAGAGAGGTAGAAGAAATAGTTTCGTCTTCTTCTTGATGTAACTATGGGAGACAAGGGTTTGGTGAGGTATGGGTGGTCGAGTAGTAAATAATGGGCCACCAAACACCAACAATCGCCAACCGTTCGAAGCTCCCAAGTCCCATGGCCATTAATGCGACGCTTCCTACTTTTAAGTCCCGCCATATCTAGTAAATATGGGATAAAACGTTACTATCACGTTATTATGCTAGCGTGATATAATAAATTAATAAATTAAAATTTATAATAAGGTAAATTGTAATTATTAATAATATTAAGTTTAAAATTTAAATTTTTTAACTTAAAATAAAATAATTAAAATTTAAAATATTTATTTTAATATATATTATTAATTTATTGTATCATACAAGTATAATGATATAATACTACTATTGTACTCGATACTTCCTCATTTATACAGCAGAAATTTTTGCTAATCTTACGCTCCTCCAGACCTCCACCCACAATACGGCAGGCAGCTCTCAAGCACATCCGACACCTAGTAATGTACTGGGTGGGTCCGGATCATCTTGTAATGCAGGAGAAATTATTTAATGTAGAGCATATGTGTCAATGCACCTCTACTCACTCGCATAAGAGTGAATTGCTCACCTGTTAAGTAGGGCATTTAATCTCACTTATTAAAAGAAATTCCCTCATCATGTGTGTGATGGAATAAGGCTGACATTGTTCTTCAATAATAGTGAATAATTTTTTCACAATGCAAAGGGTCTCTCAATTGCTAGGTGGATTATGTTGGGGTGCTCGGAAGAGTTTATGCTGATTACAATTAATTTTATTTTTGATCTCATCAAAGGTAAAAAATTTATCTCATATTTGCACATCAAGACTAAAAAATTTATGAGAGATAAAATGTCTTGTGGCCTACTCAAAAGAGATGTTTGGAATAGAAAAAATATTTAAGTTTACCGCTCATTTCTATCTTCACAACTATCCCTCGAAATTAAAGAAGGGAATAATTTTTTCTTCATATGGCACGTGATACGTGTGATATTTGTAAATTCATATAAAAAGTTACTATCAACATTAAAATCAAAGTAGCCCTCCTGTCATGTGACGGCCACATAAAATAATTTGTTCTAATATCAGAAAGTGAGAAAAGGAACAATTTAGTCTATAGCAGTTCGAGCATTTGCAACCATCATTAGATATAGAGTTAAAATCCTGACAACTACCTCCTGCTTTTGCCCTCCAATCAATTGAAAGAAATAAATACCTTACAAGAAAAGTTAAACTATAATAGCCTACTATGTGCTGCGAGAGTGACATGACATGAGATAATTTATTTTTGGTACATTTTGTTTGACTAACATCTTTTGGAGTTTTTGCGTGGAGTCGTTATCTACATGAATCATTTAAATTTTATTACAAATTTTACATCAACCATTGAAATATTACAGAATGGTCTAAGGAGGGTCAATACATAGATGATGGTTGGCACAAAGAGGGAGAGGAAAAAAAACCGAGAGAATTTATGCTTAGTACGAAAACAAGCTAATTACTAATACACCCCTTCTGCCTCAATTGGATGAAATGTGTACACCCATGCTAACAAACTTTTGAATTGAAGGGAGTAATTGTACTTGGGTCCACACACCAGCCATTGGTTGTAGGCCATAATGAGTCAACAGTTGCACCACATACTTGCAAGTTCAGCCAAATTTACTTTGGCAATTGGGTTCTGTTCAAAATTTTGATCTTGTGTCTTTTCACAAAAGATGTTGCTAAACTATTAGCCACTATTAATTGAATTCACCCTGTAACCTCTTTACATTGTGGAAAAAATTACATATAAGAGTGAGAGGTTTGGACATAATCAACGAACTGTCGAATTTAGTAGTCACGTTAGACAAATAGAATTTTTTACAAAATTTTAATTTAGGAAAATGTGATTGTTTGTGGTCTTTTCATTTCAAATCAAAATATTTATAAATTTAGCTCTTAATTTTGAAATTACTAACGCAGATTTTTATGTATAAAAACTCTGTTAGTATTTTTTTTTTTTTCCTTTTAGCAATAGGCAAGTTCTTGAGGGAGTAACCCACAATTACCAAACGTCTCACCCCACTTAGGCATCACGAGTTCGAAATGTAAAACAGTCTATGAATACGTGAAAATAAGATTGTTAGACTGGAATTGGAACGTCAAGCAGCTTTAGATTTAGAGACTCTTGCCATAGAGGAACACAAGCGAATTTACAATTATGCAATAATCATTACCATTATAATAAGATCACTTTTTTTCTTATTAATACAATAATTTTGGTTTGGTGAAATAAGCTGATACTCCAAAGTAGGACTGAGAGTCAAATTGAAAGAGGTAGGTACCATTAACAACACCACATTCATTCCTCTACACCTGCAAGATTCACGAAAGCAATGTACAGTTTTGAGTTGAGTGGAGAGAATACCAAATGTCATTTTTTTTGTGATTATTAGTGACAAAAAGTAGTTGCATCCATGTTTGCCGCCTGGAATGCATCGGCCTTGATAATGCCCTGTTTGGGCACCATGCAAAACAGGCTGCAGTAGTTAATGCAAAAGTTAATTGTTATGTTGTATGTAGCCTTGATTACACTTTCAACTATAATAGTCTCACGTTTGATTCATTCTCACGTCCTCTTATGTAAGCAATAGAGCTTACATGATTTGTAAATGGTGACCCTGTACGAATTTAAGAGAGTAGTTTGTAAAAAGTCTAAACATCTTGTAAAAAAAAACAACAAAACTACACTTCTATCTCTTGTGCATTTACTTTTAAGGACTAATTTTCAATGGTACAGTAGTAATCTACTACTGTCACTCAAATTTATACTGTACAATTGGAGACTTATCAAATGCACAAAAGATAAAAATCATAACATAAATAATGCCTAAAAATAAGGGTGCAAAAGTGAAACTTAGTAGTTAGCAAGTAGGGGAGAGTTAGTAAGGGTGAGGAACTTAGTATGTTAATAGACTAAGTGCTCGTTTGGTTTGGCTTATAAGCTGACTTTTTTATTTAGCTTTTTTTACTTATAAGTAAAAAAGTCAAGATTTTGAAGCTTTTTTATTTTTTTTTTAGCTTTTCTGCATATCTTATCCTGTTAAAAGCAAAAAAACTGAAAACACCTAACTTTTTTACTTAAAAGCCAAAAAAACAAAATAAAAAAAGCCAAACCAAACGAACTTTAAGTGTTGACTCAAACCCTTGATCTCTCTTGCCGTGACTCAAGCTCGTGACTTCTTCTTAGTCAAGGTACAGTGTCACGGGCTGGCAGGCCGGGCACCATACGGTGACACTAAATGCGACCCGCCATGATCATACGCAGCGGAATACACCCGTGAGGCGACTATGCTGCAAGCAATAGTCCCGCCAAACTCAAATACCAAGGCATAAGATTATGCGCTTGTCCAGGATCCATCCGTAATGCCCCGCATATCTCTTTAAGCACGGACCTCTGATGCTCAAGCCATAAGGCAACCCAAGCTATAGGCGATAGCAACGCCATACTCAAATGCGCGCACACACGGCAAGCAATGTGCTTAGTGCCAGTCCCTCTCGAAACACAAGCTAAATGGCCATGTGCAACTAGACATGCGCGCGTCAGCCAAGCATCACCTGTTAGGCACGACGCCTCTGTCCTTGAAGCTCTTAGCGCCTCGCGTCAAAAAGGTTGCCCGCAAGGAAAGGCACCACCGAATAGCGACTGTTAGGCCCACAACATTGTGCCCCACGACACCAATGCTAGCCAAACCAAGCGGCCGTGTGCACAAGCGTGAACCCAATGCGCAAGTGCACACGAGACACACGGCATGCAAGTGTGCACACCGAGGTCCAATCCGTCATGGACATAAGCCCCACCACTTTATAATTATGGCGTAGCGGATGCGAATGCCACAACCCCATCCTCGACGCTAATGCCCAACATTTGCCCCACCGGGCACAATGCCGCCCATGTAGCCCCTTGACTAGCATGAGGACTGCAGCCACGTGCCACAGCCGGCCCCCAAGTCTCGCCCACTCCCTTGGGGGACTCACTTGAATGCTGGCCCTTTCGGTAGCACCAGGGGGTGGTAGAGTCAACACCATGCCCCCCCTTATAATAGCATTCTGAGCCATCTCCAAACTGATAGGAAGAAACATCCTACCCCCTCGAGGAGTCATAATCCATAAATCCAATAAATATGGAAAATACAAATTACGAGATTGCCATGCCACCGGCCAATCATGCTGAGACATGCCCCACGCTAAGGTCCCTCGCGGCTCTCGACGTGCCACGGATGGCAACCCGTGACATACAGCCATGACCATTAGGCTAAAGGCCCTGGTCTTTTCATACTTTAAAATGCAACAGTGATAAGTAACACCCTTTGTAATTTGCTGTAAAGTGAAACTCTCAAAATTGTAATCTTTTAACACTTTGTTAAAAAAAAAAAAAAAAATCTTCATTTTCTTACTTGTCTTGTCTCTTCGAGATTCATATGGACTTTCTTCCTTAACCTGGTTCATCACACCGACCAGACAAACCTTAGTTTTACCCCCCACAAATCGTATGATGAGCTTCCTGCTGCAACTAAGGGTGTTCACAGTCTGTTCGGATAAGATCAGATAATCACCCATCATTCGAATAAAAAAGATCGATTTAAAAATTCTTGAAACCGTTTTCGACTTGATGAGTGATTGGATTGACTCGATTTGAGTTAAGTTCGGATTGGGTAAAAAAATTAATTTTTAGTATAAAAAAATTTGGTTGGCCGAGTTGGATTAAAAAAATCTACCCGCATATAGTCAGATCGGGTCCTTTAGATTGGTTGGCTTTTTAAACAATCCTAGCCGCAACAAAAATTATAAGAAATGTAAAGAGAAATCAAACTCGAGCCACTAACCAACCAGCACCGCAATCACAAACTATCGCGGCACCACCGAACATGATTCCCCTCCTCTCTCAATTTCCATGAGCTAGATACATATATACATAACACGCATGTATATCCATTTTACGGAACACGGAAAACAGACCCCACAATTTGCTCATCTGGAAGTCGATTTTGCTACCCTTTGTTGCTTCTTTTTGGACACCCCAGGTTTTTTTTTTGGGGGGATAATTAGATCTCGAGTCCAAAGAACAGTACCAAGGGACATATAATGGGTCTGTCACTGACAGGTATATGACATTCACAAGCATTGCACGGTTTCAATAATTTTCTTCACCTACCAACCAAAGAAAGGGAAAAGAAAAAGAACAAGGCTAAGACAGAGTCTTCAGTTCAGCTTGACTGAGTTGCTTTAATGGGGAAATGTTGGCAACCTATCAGCTTTGGCACCTGCTTTTTGTCAACCCAATTTCAGTGAGGGAAATTTACATCCACATTCCATATAAATTCCAATATACAATTCAAAAACACCTTGATTTTTTCCTCATAGAATTTGTCTTGTACCTTGGTGGTTAAAGTATAAAACAATACAACAAATTTCCAAATTTAATTGATTATTTCATTTTATAACATCCCCATAAATAATGTGGTTCTATATCATCTACAGTCCCCCATCGATGGATGGGGTTTCACAATAAATACACTTTCTCAATAAAGAACAAAGAATACACTTATTATTTGAATAAATGGTTTCTCATTTTAAGCTCATATATATATATATATATATAGATGGGAAGACCCGAGCTCCTGAGACAAAGAATGGCAACGGTATACCTGAATATATTTGTATTACCTGAGAATGAGCATCTCCTATGTGATCACAGCATTCACAAGGGCAAAGCTTTTCTAAGCTGTAAAAGCCACAAGGCTATTTGCATTCCAAATAATCGCACTTCTAGCAACATTTCCTCCAGCCAAAGGTTTATCCGACGTAAGAAGGATTTGTTTTCTAGCAACTTCGCCTCGATGACTGCCTCAGAAGAAACTCTTCCAATGATCAAAAACGTCTCAAGGCAAGATCCCTTCAACTATTTATGAAGCAAGAATAAGAAGAAATCAGTAAGTAAAAACTTGTCCAAAATTTTACTGGTCCCATAAATCTGAATAGTATTGATAAACTTTTTTTTTTTTGGTACATAGAAGTTTAGGCTAAGGAGAGACTACCATAGTCATAGTCCAAGGCCAAGATAAGCGGCAGGCCTCAATGAGGACTTATATTGGACTTATAGAATGCCTACCAAGGGGGACTGCTGGCAGTAGGAATTGAACCTAGGCTTTCTTAAGCTAACTGTCCAATCCTTACCAACTCAACCAATCTTTGTTGGTAGTTTTGATAAACTATTGTACACAGTATTAACGCTTCAACACCAACTAAGTGATATGCAAGACAATATTGCACGAAAAATTGTCACAAGTCATAACATGAAAGGATTACTACATGAAGAACACAAGACAAACAAGAATGAAAAGGATGTGCTATTTATTGATTTAGAATGAAACAGAAGAGCAAGAAAAAGAGAAGAAAGCATGGTACAAATACCTCAGGATGGCCTCACATAATCAGAGAACTCACAGTGAGACCATAAAATTAATTCATTTAAATATCAAAATTGGCCTCCCATAACAAGGCCTGTTTTATAGGTTTAGAAACATTTAAGACTTTAACTTTAATAAGCAGAATATAGCCAAACGATGATTTTCACTACACATGAGCTATCCACAAACACAGACAAATGGATGAAGATGTTGCCCGTGAATAAAAGCAAGGAGGATAAAATGAAAAATGGCTTTCAAACAATAGTGGAACAATAGCGAAAGACATCAATGAATGTGAAAGTTAAAAGTGGCAGTAACCAAGAATAAAACAAGATAAAAGTAGCCTAAAGTTGTTGAGCCCTGTATGAAGACCAATGACAGCACAAGAAGAGATAATTTAACTCAAGATGAAGGTGGATGATGATAAGAAGGCGACCACAAAAATCACGGATAAGGTGGTAAGAGCAGGCATCACTTTGAATTAATATTAATGGCCCCTAAAAAAGTTGGTCAAAAAGACTTTGTGTGGCTGGCTCCAAATGCTTTAAATTCAAAGTCATGCCAAGTTATAATAGTATCATCTACCATCACATCCTCGAACCCAGCTTTCCAAGGGTCACAAGCCCAACATTTCAAACCCTATATGGAATTATGGCACTCCATACCATTAGCAATGCAATGCCGGTGATTGGTAAATGACCAACTAAAGACAAACTACCCATAATTACATCTGAAGTTTCCCTTTCGAAAGTAACAAAAAATGTATTTATAACTTCACATTCAAATAAAACTCCACTTAGCACTGGGTAAAGCAAAAACTGGAAAGGAAAAAGTAAAAGAAAAAAAAGGGAAACAGAAACAGAAAAAGAAAAGGTCATGTAACCTGCCCATGGTTTGTTCTTAGGCTTCACTAACTCCCAAGAGACAAGCCTTGTATATGCAACAAGCAATATCATGCAAAGCATAACAGATATTATGCAACAAACAGATAAAACATGTCATACCAATGAATTATTAACTGCCCGTAAGCAGTCATTTGTCTTCAGCATTAACAGAATAACACGAGGCAGTCTTGTTAGCAGCTCTGAGATCTGAAGGAAATATTGAGAAGCATACATCTGCAAGAGAATAGTTACAACACATGAATTTTGACATTTCAAAGAAGCCTAAAAAGTAACCACCCACCAGAAAATATGGTAAAGTTCCCTATTTTAAAGAAATGGCCTCATTTTCATGAATAAATTTCCATATTCATGCGTGCAAAAGGGCCACACTAATTCAAGGACACATCCAAATTCACCCTGAAAGAATTGCACATGATTTCGATGAAGCCCTATCCTTTACAAATGGTCACCTGGAGTTCTGAACGATCACTGTCATCGCCTTGTAGCGCCAGATGATCAACAGCTGGGTCAACAACCCTATTCCAAGGTCTCATTGTAAGCATGCCTGCGAACAATGCATAAAGATCCTCACCAGCACCCAACTTCATACTGTTTTCCTTTATTCCGTGAGCATCAGCAAATATCAATGCCTGTAACAGAAGTCAAGACATTACATTGTTAAAAATGATACTAAAAAAAGACTAGCATGGAATACAAAATATAAAGGAAAACCAATGATGCACCTTCCAGAGTGCCGCATAGTTGGTTCTGGTAGGGAGATCAAGTTCCTTGTATAGTCCATGGTCTAGAAGTACCAACTGTGGCTTTCTCTTGCCTGCAAATGGGAAGAGAAATACAGAGACGTCAGAGACAAATAAACCATCCACAATTAAGTGTGCAAGATGATGAATGCAGGACATGTAACAAATCAGTAGGGGAATACAAATAAAAGGATCTTGTAATGACTGATGAGTGGTGATTCAAGTGTATGCATACTTGTGAGACAGAAGAAGAAGAAGAGGACAGAAATATAGCCGAGAAAGAATAGAATCAGAGAAGAACAGGGAGAAGACAGAAAGAAGAGAAAAAGAAGAAGAAAAGAACAGAGAAGAAGAAGAAGAAGACAACAAGAGACCCAAGGGAGATAAACTGAGAGGGAGAGAAGCACCGCAGAATCAATATTCAATCAATTCAAAACTCAATATCCTTACACAAAATGCCATATTTGAACTACCCACATGGCAATATCCAATTAGGAAACAAAAATAAAATTATAATAAAATTCAAAATCCTATTTCTAAGGAAATTAAAACACCTAATCAATCTAAATTCTCAATAAACTAAAACTCTTGACCTCCATCAACAACAATAATGTTTCTCCAATTGAGTGATCACATGGATGTTTATGAAACCATCAAAAGAGATTAATTGGCTATATAATATAAAGGATTGAAGAGATGCATATATAAAACAGATTATGCAGTTCCTCATATTAACAAAAACAAATGCCCACCAAGAATGCTCCTCTTGCCAGAAGGCAATGGACGAACCAGCAAGTTGGCAGCATGTGGGTCACAATGAACAAAACCGTGTTTGAACATCATTTCAGCAAAAGCTTGACTAAGCTGCAAAATGTAGAATCAACCTCTTTTTTAGTCATTTCACAAAAAAAAAAAGAAAAAAAAAGAAAAAAAAGAGAGAGCTAGAATTTCATTAGAAACACGAACACCTAACAGGTTCCTATTGAATGGCCTGAAAACATGGAATATGCAGTTGGAAGCATACAAGTAAAGAAGCAGAGACTTTGAGACCTATATCTAGACAAGCCTTTAAAAGATTCTAGGTCAACTACTGACATAATTAAATGGTCCCACAAGCCAGTTACTAATCAAATCAAAAGTCCTAAAATATGGAGAACCTCTAATCTAAATGATCTGACATACTAAAATTATCAACTAGAGATCTCCAAAAACCCAAAGTGAATAATTACAGATGTTCTATGTGCCATTCCTAAACATGCTACCACCTGAATAACTATCAGTAAAATGAGTAACATGAAGCTCATGAACTTACAAGTTTTGCTACATCATTTGGCTGAATTCCAAGTCTTTGAATTTTCTTTACATCATTTACTTGAGCACCATCCATAAATTCCATGGTCAACAATTTTGTGGTGCTTAAATTCCAATAGACCCTTGGAGCATAAACATAGTCTGCAATATGAGGAGATAACTTCCGAAAGTTATCCATAAATTTTACGCTGTTCTTGGCCTCAACCAAGAAATCTAGTTCCTGGTAACCACAACCAAATTTATCAAGAGCATATTAGACATCCAGGATAGCTTCCTACATCATAAAAAAAACCCCCAATGAATATTGTAAAAATTAAATAATACTAGATCCATGATCAAATTTAGAACCACATTCTGCAGCCCAAACCAAGCATGTTGAACATAAAGTTCGTAAAAAAACAAATGGATGTCACTAGGTATACGTTGAACAGGATTTTGAGTAGCCAAGCAAGAACAAACAAAATTATCTAGCTTCAGAGCCCACGCTCGAACTTACTAATAGTATATGCATATCACACCCAAGCAGCATTTCATGTTTTTATCACCAAATTGGCTTCATAAATTACCTGTTTTGTACCATCAATAAAGCGATAATACAGCACATGCATATCAAATTATACCATCTCTCTTTTTTCTAGTAGTTAAGCTATTAACTGTTTTATCTACATAACTCTAGACATGTAAGAAATTCAACACAGATGAATCTGCATACTTTGATACAGAATAAGGATGGTAGACAATACATATTGGTTATATAAATATTCTACCAAATTAGTTCTTTGTTGTTAGTTGTTCCAACCTCCAACTACTGGAAATAAGAACTGATAACCAGTCATATGTCCAGCACCAAAATCTTTGATCAGTCTTCTTGAGTGGCCCTAATGAAAGGTAAAAATGAAACGCTAGAAATCCTGAGCTCAAAGTTCCTCATTCTGCCAATCACTGCAAACAAGGTTACATCTTAAATTTATCATAATTATGGCACCAGCTGATTGGTCCAATTTGAGTATATTTGTGGAAACCCATGTAGGTTTCGGAAGTTTAGAGCAAACTTCGATATCAACTCTAATATAAGAAGCACAGACATGCAACACAATCACACTGACACGCAACACAATCACACCGACACAACAATTTTCAAATAATTCAGGACACGGCACAGCGGAACATGTCAAATACATATATTATTTATATGTCATATATATAAATATTTTACTCAAAGATATAAAAATTGCAAGATAACACTAATTAAAATTGTAAACCATGTATTCTCTAGTTTAAATATAAAATTAGGAACAAATCCACATTGCTTCTGTTGTACAATTGGATCACAAGTTATTTTTTCCAAACTTGCAATGTGTTTCATTTGTGTTTAAGCAATAGACATGTGTTCTAAAAACTAAATAAAAGTAATAGAAGACGTTTGGGCATGTGTTTGGAGAGTGTCCGACGAGTGTTATGTCTGACACGGAGACAACACCTTCCTAGAAGTGTTCATGCTCCTTGGACTCTAATGGACAATTTAAAATTCAAAAGAACAGACAGGAAAATACAGAAGGTAAGAATATATGATATAAAGTTACACAATTACCACTCAAAGATAAATGAGAAATAACAAGGGAAAACAGCAAAACTTCACAGAGTTAAGCAACTAGCCTTTGGTAAGCTTTCATGCACTTCATCAACCAACCACCTACGTTGAAATATCAATAAAATTCTGGTTAATATAACTTAAATAAATAAAAATTCAGGTTAACATAATTTTTCACAACCCATAATTTCCAGAGACACATCTCTTTAGGAGTGTTTGTGTGTGGGTAGATGTATATCAAATGCTAATGATTAATTTTGACCACATAGCTATTTTCAAATCTAGGATCTCATAAAAATAATGTGCTGAAAATATAGATATATATATATATATATATATATATTTGCTAACCTGTAATCAAAATTAGGAAAGAATCGATGCAAGGTGTTCACAATTAACTCCACAGTGGCATAATCTGCAGCAGCAGTATCTGTCATGTGAGTGTGCTGAACCTGGATATCGAAAAATAAGAAGACAAATAACCAAACTTTCCTTACAAAGATTAATATCTCAACTCTATGACGTTCATCTTCATAGAAAACTTCTTATTTGGATAATTAGGAAACAGTTATAACCTTCACAGCAACTTTTTGTCCATCATGAGTGCGAGCAACATGAACTTGGGCAAGGGAAGCACTTGCAATTGGGTTTTGTTCAAACTCATCGAAAATCTGGACATGAGAATTGAAAAGGCTTAGTCATCTGACAGAAGTGACTGAACCAAACCAAGGCAAGAGAAAAGCACAGCCCATCTATGTGCTTCAAATATTCAAAGAAAATGAGATAACCAGTACATACTTCATCGGGTGTCCCCCCAAGTTCTGTCTTGACAACTTCACACACTTGATCATATGAAGAAACCGGACATCTATTCAGCAAGGACTCCCTCATTCTCTGAACATACTCTTGAGGTACTATATATTCCTGTTCATGATTAAAAAGACATCCAAAGATCATAATACAAATGACATTCATTGCATACAATAAGGACAATCACAGTTAAAAGCAATTACTTATGTAACATATGACCCTGAAAAATATTTAAATAAGAGAGAACGTGTTCCAATCTCCTTCATGGATGACAAGGGAATCAGATTAAAAGAATACCAGCTGACTGATATGTTGACCAAGCTTGATATATATGCCCCCATTTTTAAAACATAGGTCTTCAAGCTTACGGGCACTCCTGGTGTGAACTTCATGTTTAATTTTTGATCTCTCCATACCATCTTCTGGCAGTCCCCATAGTGAATATTCATAATCTAACAAGAGCACAATGTTGGAACTCCATCAAAATTGAATGGATGACTTCAAAAGTCATAAAATTGCTATGACTCCTATAATTTTAGAGAAAAATATTAACATAACAAACACATTTCAGAAGTCAACAAGTGTTGATAATCTCTCCAAAGTACTAAGTTACTAATTGTGCCCCCCAACAAAAGCATACAAATAACAGAGGATCTCAACCTGCTTCGTAAGTATTTGCACTCTTACAAGCATAGTTGACTTCCACAACCAATTCCACTTCAAGAGGATAACTAGCTCTATAGTACTTATGCTCATTATCTCTGCCCCAAGCTTTTATCAGTTTGAATTAGCTTTAGTACTATGACAGACTGAGTAACATTCAGATTAGAAGTTTCAAATCTTACAACAACAGATGAACAAAAGAATATGAGAGGAAAAGCAATTGGTACTTAGGACGATGGCATAAGCCACTTGTGTGTGTAACAGAATGGATCTGATCTCTATCTCAATCCCTCAAATCTCCATCTATTTGTGGGAGTGGAGGAGTTAGCTATTTATAACTGTGTTTGCAATGCTTGAAGGCCAAGCAAGCAATACGAAGATGCCAGTCTGGTGACCACACTATTGTTGCATACTGAACTCGAGGAGCTCCCAATGTCCTGCCAGCCAATCCAACCCAAGCGGCCATTAGACTATGAGGGTGATTCTTGCATGAGCATCCTTCTTCCTCAAGCTCAGAATATTTGTCTCCACTTTAACCTAATGATGCCCTTGTTTGTGAGCTGTAGAGGCCCCTTGTCTAGGAGATTTATACTTGGAGACATTGTCGTCAAGGAGCTACGGAATTTCAATTTCTATGGTCCACACTCTCCAAAACATGCTTGAGTAATAGTCCAATTTGAGTGGCTTTAGAGCTTCCGCTGCCTATCCCTGAATGTCATGTACAAGTGAGATTATTATTAGTTTCTTGTTGCTAACCGGGTGTCTGGCCAGCTAATGCACACTTGAATAATCCTGAGTCTGTGTAGTCCCTCTGTTCAATTACCAAGCCAAAGGCCTTCAGAAAACGCTTGCACTTGGCGACAGCCGAACCCTTGACCTCCCTTTGGGAGGCCATGAGATTTAAACATCATAGAATTTTACTTTCCTTTTCAAAACTTCAAACATATAAGCCAGGTGAGTTTCAATTCGAGCTGAATTTAGTGTGCTCCGCGCAACAACAAACACATTTACCATGATCCAATTTTGTCGACACAAAAGAAAAAATTACAACACAATGTATTTCAAAATTTGAAGGTGTGGAATCAATCAGAATTGGTTTGAATTCAATAACCAAACGGGCAGAATAAATGAACTGAATATAGAAGTGTTTTGACAACCTAACCCTAATTTCCAATATGAACATTTGAGAGCAAGTGTTATTTCGGAAGAGAGAGTTGGAGATTTGAAGACATATACCGAACGCAATGGTGGCAGCAGTGATGGAGAGACGGGTAAGGCGGAGAGGAACGGTGGTGGCAAGCTTCACGGCGGTGGCCGGGTCGTCGGAGGTCGCAATCGCACTAGCCGCCACTCCGCTTCCCACGGCGGTGGCAACCAACGCTAGCTTCTTTGTGGCTCGCCACAAGTACCGGGCAGCCATTTTAGAGAACTTCAAGAAGGCAAGAGACGAGAAGCAAAGGGTACCACTCTCTCTCACTTCTTGCCCGTTATTTCTTTTTGCATTTTGTCTGTGTTACCAATAAAAACGTCTTTTGACTTGTGTTTCTTTTCTACGTTAGGCCCTTTTGCAGGCGGTTCGGGTCTAGGGAAAAAAAAAAGGAAAAGTAGAGGAAAAATAGTTTTTTTTTTTTTTCCTTTTCAACCTGTTTGAAAAAAAAGGGAAGGGCATATAAAAAAATTTCTCTGTTTAATTTAGTAAGGAGAGAAAAGGTAGGGAAAGGGAGAGAGAGGAAAAAGCAAAAGAGAAGAAAAAATAATCAATCTCTCCCATCTATTTTTCGTTATTTTCTTTCTTCTTTCCTTTAAATTTCAAATAAGTTCAAAAAATTTTCTTCTTTTCTATTATTTTCTTGCAAAATCAAACTTTCAATTTATCAGCTTTTTGGAAATGATAAAAGAAAGATGTCCTTGTCCACAATAGAAAAATCTGGTTTGACAAATTGTACAATTATTGGGTTTTTACCAACAAACAAAAAAACAAGTAACAATTTAAACAAGAAGTTAATAAATAGAATTGATGCTTTAGACAAAGCATCTCTTTCTATCTATCGATATATTCGAAAAAGGGCTTAGATTGTGTAATGATGAGACTAAAAAATAATGTTTGAAAAAAATATACGATTTTCTTGCCTTCCCTTTCACAAGTTTCAAATTGGTTGTGAAAAAAGATCACTAATTAAGTAACACTAATTGTTCGGTATTTATTCTTGTAAAATTATGACATGTAATTTTTATTATATCATAAATATGAATTTATTATTAATGATGAGGCATTTAATAAAATAAATAACACATGAAAAAATTTGATAGGTATGAGTATTAAATTTTTTTATATTACTTGATTACTGAACTTTTTTCCTATTTTCTAGGGAAGATAAAATTAAAAAAAAAAAAACAAGGAAGAAGAGAAGTGAAAAAAGTTGTTATTCTTTCCATATTTTTCACCTATTATTTTCCTTATCTTTTCTTTGAATTTCAAACAAGGAAAAGTGTTTTTATTTCTACTTTCCTTTCATTTTATTTGCAAAAACAAATGGTAGAAATAAATCACTTTCCTACAATTTCTATCTTACTTCCTTTTCTTCGGTTTATGGGCTTACTTCTTTGTGGGCAAATTATCCTACAAGTATGACAGAGCTCGATCAAACTAAAATAGACCGTTCATGTATTTTTTTACCAACTCAATAACATGAATAATAAACCTGAACATAGGGTTAGGGAAGTTTTTAGGTTGGTTAAAAAACTATAACGTGGAGCACATGACACTTGATTACTAGTCAGGAACACTACGTCAAGACCCATAAGATAATTTCTCCAATTTCCGAGTTAATTTACAGGTTACCGAAACAAATTGCTTGCTTGGTATTAATGACAAGGGATACATTTAAATTTTCCTTAGGGAAAATAATATATGTAAACCAATTTCTCAATCTATTTTTGCATTTCTAGACACTAAGTTGGTTTTATGTATAACAGTGCTTTTTACTTACAGCTTACACTAAGGTAAATAGAGCATAACATAAAAAATTTAATGATACAAAAAGACAGCCTTTATACAAAATGGAGAATGGTAATGGGAGAGGGAAACTAGTCCTTGCAATAGCAAAAATCTAATTTAACTTTATGTAGAAAGAACGTGCAATTCAGAATGAACAATCTAACAATCTCAAACTCCATGCTTGCACAAACATAAAAAGTGGCTTGGGTGTTTATTCGTTGACTAAAAATCAAAAGTTTGAATTTTGTAATTAGGTTCTTATTTGTTTCTTCAAAAACAAAGTTAAGTAACATAATATATATATCTAGGGTCTTGCTAACATGTGTCCTAAGGGTACATTTTAAGTCTACTTTATCTGGTTGCACAAAACATTAAAACTTGTGTTTTCAGTATTAAAAATTATGAAAACACAAGTTCTAATACTTTGTACAACCAGACAAAACAAGCTTAAAATGTGTTCGTAGAACACATGTTAGCATTTGTCATATATCTATAGTATAGGAAGTTATATTAATACATTGAGGGTGTAAATTCAAATTATAGTCCGGGGCTGACCACGCTTCTAATAATCTTCTCAAACCCTGGCCGTAATTATAATCAAATCTAAAAAATTGCAAGGACTTACGAGCCTACTTATAATCTCGAGCCTTATGAATAATGTTCGGGCCTAGCAAGCCATTCTGTCAATGCCTAGCCCTAGGCCAAGCCCATCTTGAAAATTGAATTTCATTTCACCACATTCTAACATCTCATTATTTAAATCTCTTGGTTTCAATTTTCATCTTACACTACCGTACTTTGACTAAAGTATTGTGGAGAAGTCATGGTAGAACTATTAATATTGGTAGATGCAAGTACAAATCTTTGAAAAATTGAAGTCCCCAAAGACTAATAAAATTTATTATTTATGAGATTTGCGTGCTAAGTCAGCAACGACAACTCCCAATAGCACAAGGTGTATTGAATAGATTGACATATAAAGCAGAAATTTCTTCGGTTCACTGTCCAAGATTCAAAGACAATGGAAATGTACTCAATTTAGTTTGGGGAGTTTAGTGCAATTATTTATTAGGTCGGACGGATTCTCTAAGCATCTTTAATACTTTATTGGCTGGAAAATAGCCCAGTGGTTAGGTAGTACTGAGTGTTCAGTAATAATTCTTATTGAATGATGAGACATGATATGTGAATACATTATTAACGTGAAATTGTGGTGTAGTTGAGAGACTTTGAAGGAAGCATTCTATTAGATTTTGCCATGTGTTATTTTTTTTTTAAATTCTCTTCACTACACTACAAATTTAGACCTATGATGTATTCACACACCATGTGTCACATTTAATAGAATTACTACCTAGTGCTCAGCTCTATTTAACTTTAACCACTGGCCTTTTTTTCTTATTGGCCCTTTCCCAAATTCAAATTCATCAATGATGTTTTATTTCTTAAGGGCAATGTTGGGTTTACATTTGTTGCCGGCTAAACACAGTTTTTTTTTTCTTCTTTTATTTTATTGATTTATATTTTTTATGTTAGGAAAAGTAACAAATAATAACAAAACAACACTCAGGCTTAGGGATGGCAATAGAGTGGGTTTGGATTCAGAGCCCCCGCCCCATCCTCAACCTACCATGGTATTCCCTCCCCCTATACCTGCCCTGCCCTGCTTAACCCTTTTTTAAACCTGTCAGCCACACCTCACTTCCTTTATCTTAGTAATTTTTTCACACATCATAGACAAAATAAGGGATAAAATCACAACATAAAAAAAATTACAATAATCTTATCTTAATAAAATATATACGTATAAATATATATATATTTATAAACGGGCAGGTTCGAATTGAAGTGGGTTTTTGCACCTTGTTTTTAAAACCCGCCCTGCACCAAATTAGTATTACTCGATAACCGTACTAATAGGGTCGGGCGAGAACTTGAAATATCAAATTTTTTTGCCATCCCTACTTAGGCTTGTCTACACTTTACAAAACACATGCTTTCAACTTTCAACTGTAGTTGAAGACACCGTACTAGGAGGTGCTGATTACATATAGTACTAAGACTGGGGCCTAGGGATGGAGACGAGGAGAGTTTGGGTCGAGGGACTCTTACCCCATCCCTGCCCTGCCCGCCTAACCCCTTTCCAAACTCATTCTGCACCGCCCACTTCTTTTATTTTAGTAATTTTTTCAAACTCACAAAACAAGAAAAAATTTTCAATAGTCTTATTTTAATTAAAAAATATATATATATATATATATTTATAAACGGGGTCGGTTCAAGTTGAGGCGGGTTTTTACACCTTGTTTCCAAACATGGACTACCCCGCATACCCATACCAATAGGGGCAGAGACCCAAGATATCGGATTATTTTGCCATCCCTACCAGGGATATTAATCTTTCTTTCAGAGGTCAAGAGTTTGACTTTTATCAAGTGCAAGAGTTGATCGCAAAAGATTTCTCTTTTGTAAATACGCTAATCATGGATGAAGCTACATATAGGTCAAGGGGGCCATGGCTCCCATGATGTTCAATAAGCCCCATTATACATAGTACAAATTCAAGTTCAAATAATTTTACATAATAAACTAGCCCCTTAATGTTAAGAAAAACCCTATATATTTAGATAGAATCATGGCCCAACAAATTTTACATAATAAAATGACCCTTTTTCATGTGTAATTTATTTTGTGGTTCATTTTTTTTTTTGGTTATATAGCTTTATTTGTTTGGAATTTGGTTTGCCTTTGACTCAATGCTTATACTTATGCCCAATTAATTTAGGTTTATGGCAAAATTGAGGAAAAACATAATTCTCTATTTTGTCTAGAGTCTATAGACCAACAATGGTCTTTATTTTGTCTTGGCTCCTCCTAAAATGAAATCTTGGCTTCGTCCCTTACCCTAGTCCCGTTGTGCATTTTATGCCTTTGATTGGACCAGGAAGGAGATTAGTTGAGATACCTAGGGGTGCACAAACGAATCAAAAAACCCGATGTCTAGTGATGCACAAACGAATCGAAAAATTTGAAAACCAAACCAATCCAACCTTCGTGGGTTGATTTGATTTGGGTTTGTCAAAGAATTAGTTCAGTTCTAGATCTAAAAAATGCCAAACTGATCTTTTCAGTTCGATTTGGTTCTCAGTTTCATATTTTTTAGACTTAAGTCGAACCAAGAATCAACTCAAAAAGCCAATCGAGACTTGATCTTTATATCTCATAAAAGTCTACATATATCTTATATATGCCTTTAAATCGTAGTTATTTGTACTTAGTTTTAAAAAATTAAATATGCATGACCAATCTTATTATTTTATTTTTTTAATAAATAAGTTAAATAATATACAATAAAAATAAAACTAACCCGACCCAACTTGATATGAATCCGAACCAACCCGAGGCATGGAACCAAACCGAACTAACCTGAATTGGTTCGGTTCGATTTTAGATCTAAAATTTTGAAACTGATCAAGATCAAGTCGATTTTGGGTCTAGCACGGACTCGACACAACCCTACCCATGCACACCTCTGAAGGTACCTACAAGCTAGCTCAGACATCTCTGACCACTGAACCAAAAAAAAAAAAGAAAGGAAAACGGTAGTTAAAGCTCAACATTGTTCTAGGGTTAATTTACTCAACCATATCGGTATATCTCAACTAATACCGGACAACGTCAATTGGAAAACCGACACACCAGATTCGGATTCGTTTAATTGTAATTAAATAAAATTTGAAGCCCTACTATATTGATAAATAAATAAACTAATTAACTAGAACTTATGATGGTTATTTTATTCAAGTATTTTTGAAGCACATAGAACTTATGCAATTTTTTTTTTTGTGGCAACTGGGTGTGTAACCCTTTGACCGATTATTTTCTGAAACTCAAACTACCATCTATATGAATCATATAAATTTCGACTTGTATAAAGAAAATCGAGCGGAATTGAACTTGAGAGCCAACCACCATGCCTGTAGTTTAGAACTTATAGTTATATATGTAGTTGTTGAGTAATTATTTGTCGTACGTTTTATACTGAAAATGTATTTTGCAAAATAATTATGTGACTAGCTTTAAACAATTTTTTTTGTGATGATAAATTAGTTTTATTGATGGATATTTGAATGAAGCATTTGCATTGAAAAACAATTGTTAGAGACAATATTATATTTGTATCTTAACTACATAAAAATTATGAGTAAATATGTTATTTTAATATATAGATAGCAAATATTTAAATGCACAGATATGTATTGTACTAATAACAAAAACAAAATGCTACTATTATGGAATTGATGATTATGGTTTCAGCTTCTTCTAACAATGCCATGTTTGAATATAGTGGAAAAGTCATGGTAGGAAAATTAGATACAACATCTAGAACATTAAGCCCCTAAAGACTAAGCTACTACTAATAAAATCATGGGGACTTCAGTTATTTATCATTTATGAGACTAAGTCAATAGAGACAACTCCCAATAGCACAAGGTGTATATATATATATATATGTATAACAGGTTAAGTGTTTGACAATTGACATGTACAGTTGAAATTGTCTTCTATTCATTATCAAGGACAATGGAAATGTACTCAATGTAAGTTGGGGAATTTGGTCAAATTATTGAGCAGCATGGGTCCCCTTATAAGCATCTTTACTACAATATTGGCCCCTATCCAAAATTCAAGGTGTATATATATATGTCTGTATTATTTCTGAATGGTCTCCAATGTATGAAGTCGGGTCTACACTTGCTGCCGGCTGTCATACACTCAATAGGCATGGCTTTTTCCAATTTTTGCTACGCAAATGTATCTGGGATGCACATGCGGCCCTAAGGTGCAATGGGTCCGTCAAGATTGGTTTCGTAAATGTATTTTAAAAATTATTAATTTTTTAAACTCGATTCAAATTCAACTTGATAAATTAATAGGCACTCTGTGTAATGTTATTTTCATTTTTCATTATTGCATTTTTAGAAACAAGAAAACTGAAAACTTTGACAACACCATATGTTTATGTTGTTTTTCATTTTTGTGTGGAAATTAGTTTCGGAAACCTAAAAAGTTTATTTTTGGTTTCTAAAAACTGAAATGTTTAGAAAAAGAAATTGCAAATTCGAAATGAGTTTAGCAAATGTAGTTTCAGCGATTTTCATGAAGTCAAAACCGAGACCACCACCAAACATGAAAAATCACTCGAGTTTGCTAGATTAAATATTTTTTTGAGATCACCAATAACGAATTGGTTCAGCGGGTGAGTTCATTATTTTTCTTGCTCAAGACTTGAGTTCGACTCTCCGCAGCCTCTTGTTAAGGGCATTCATGCTCCATGGTCCACAGAAGGTATATAAGCCTATGTTTCTGGCTTGCCTCGTGCTTGGGTCTCATGCAGGACTCTATCCCCCTTCTCATGTTATTATGAAGTCTAACGACTTGATGGGATTGTTGCAAAGTCTAGTGCAACTTTTTTTACGCACCAAAAAAAGTATTTTTTTTAGATCAATAAAGAAAACAAAAAAGAAAAACCAAACTTCAAACAAATTTTTAAATTTATTAGTTTGTAAAATTATTAAAGTTAGCTCGATTTAGAGGTAAACATTAAACAGGTCGGGTCAAGCCTACGCAAAAGAAATTCTTATAATGCTTAAAACTAAATTTCAAACCCGTTCAATTAAAAACATTACATTTAAGTAACATAAAATATAATTAATATATATATAAAAAATATAATATTAAAATATAAAATATATTATTTTATATGTATATTTTAGATCAAATCAAATCAAATTTAAAAATAATTTTTAAATTCAATCATTAAATTAATTGAGTTTAAAATTTTTTTTCAAACTCTATAACATATGAGCGAGCTCGACTTGACTCAACTAGCTGACGGCTCTACTTACACCACAAAATCTCAAGAAGATGACAATATGGCCTCTATAAGGTGGGGCAAAACAAGACAGCTTTGCAACGTCCTAGAAGGTGAAGTTATAAGCATCAATCCTACGTGGACCCAACCATCTTTTCGTGTGCCCTCAAAACCCCTCCCCGCGTATGATCCGTGTACGTGGCGAATACACAACAAGGGGTTTCTCAGGCCTTCCTTTCCTTCACTGACAAGAAAAGGATCACTGATTCACTGTCTTTATCATTTTTCTAGATGAAATGACCCCAACTGCTAGCCCTCTTGGAATATTGCTAATGTCCTTTGCATTAAAAAAATTGTCACGATTACGTGGGTAGGCATCACTTCAACTTGCAAAAGGCCTCAATTAAAAAACTATCTAGATAAATATATGTACAAGTTTGTGCATATTAAGTTGGAGTCATCTTCGATTTTCAATTAGTCTCCATTTTAAGAAAAATACACTCTTAGTATTAATTAGCTTTTAAATAATTTTTAAATCAACTTTTTTTCATTTTTTTACTAGTTTTTAATCATGATTTTTGATAAAAGAATCAAAAGCTTAATCTAAAAATCCATGAAATATATATATATATATATATTTTATGTGCGTATACAATTGGTATGATGTATATAAAAGGCTCTCTACTTATAATAAGATCAAATATTTATTTTGAGTACATTGCGTTCAAGATGAAATGATAAATCTAATCCAATACCATAATATAGGTAGAGGAGTCATTTGCCACTTGTCACAGGACTAACCCCTCTTCTGAATTAAATATTTATCCTTTCACTTTGGGTTTGAACAAAATTTCAAAGTCCTTGGCTCACCAAAATATATGATATGCATGGTTTGTGCCTCTAATTCTAAAACTTGTCATGCACTCTGTCTAGCTTTTATATGCGTAATCTATCTCTCATAAAGAAAGCAAAAACATGAATCCTACCAGCCCTTTTGACTGAAATTTAAACAATAAGAGAAAAGGGCTGCTAAAGCAACTAAAATGACAAGATTTCTTGTGTTACAAACAAAGTTTCGATCAGTTCACATTGAAGTTTCGTTTGGTGTCATCTTGTGCATTGTTAATGACAAAAGCGATGACATAACTTTCATGGTTATCGTATTAGCTTTTTCTTTTATCCTCAAAAAAGTCAATTATTTATATGAACATTGCCAAACGTCACTTATGAGCTCAACATGCTTCAAAGTTCTTATCATGTTGTTGATTTATGGGATAAAATAAAGCAACTTGGATCTTCATGATGCTAGCTCCTTCAAGACTACCCTTCTTCTATTGACTATAGCATTGTTTTGTATTCTATTTCATATTACAAGAAAATTAATTTTACTTAGTACATAATCATATTTGAATCTTAGGATGAAAACAATAAACTTCCAACATTAAGAATAAACTCGAGTTCACTTTTTGCTGCAGTTATTTAGATTTTGTTAATAAATTCAACCATTGACTTCTATGCTGAATATTTTGGAATACGCTAGCAATTGTTCCTCTTTCTTTCTTCCATTTTTTTTGAAAATTTTTGTTCTTATAGAATTTTTATATAAAGAAATTTTACCGGAATGATGTGACAATTGAATTTTTAAAATCATGAACTAAAATAGTAAGTGTTGTGGTTTGAAAATAAATGACCCACAAATACACAAATAACCACAATATTCTGCATAAAAATTCTGATTGTATAGCATTACTCTTTTTTGTATGTATATAAGGTTATCTGATTCAATTATTTTCTCAATATATTAGTAAGTAATCATTTTTTCATTGTTTTATGTTTTTACTTAATTTTTCCAATCACCTTCTGCCCATAAGGTTGGACCTTTGAAATATTTGACCTGTAACTGTTTCTTCTTGAATTTTTCTTCTTGAATTTTAAATCTCCTAGTTTGAAAAGTAGTTATTTTTTTATTATATTCTAGAGGGTGAGCATGTGCGTGCAATTCTCTTCAAATTTTATTTTCACTATTGTATTTTTAAATGCTAAATTTGAACGAAACCACTTGTAGTAGTTATAGAGACATGAGGGAGGGGAAAAATTGACACAGTTGTAGAAAAAATTTAAATTTTTAAAATTATCTTAAATTACTTGAACTGATAAAGTAAAATAAATATGTAAAATTTAAAAATTTTAAGAATATTTTTAACAAATGAAAAACATGAGGAGTTTCTATGGTGCTATCTTTGTATATTAGCATAGATTTACATTTATACATATACATATATATATATTCTTTATGGTCTGAGGTTCAGTACTCTCTAGTTTTAGAAAAATATGTAAAAGGAAACTCATGATTGAGTTCAAATCCTCTAAGTAACATCTTGATTGAAATCAATCAAAGAAAAGGAAAGACATGATTGGCTTTAACTTGTCCACTTTTTTTTTTCCCTTTTAATTTCTCATTAATTTTTCTTAACAAACATGCCAAGTACAGAGAATCTAACTAAAATATCAAATATTTCTTTTCATGCTTTTTACCACTGTAAAATTTTTAAAAATTGAAAAAAAATCAAGAGATTCGCTATGACAAAATTTTGCATGTGATCACATGATCCCATTCAGTCAGTTCCACCATAATCGCTTTGATTAGGAAGAAAATTCCAATAATCAAATATTATTTTAAAGAATTTACTCACCAGACACTTGAAAATCAACAAATCATCAATGACACCCTAGAAAAACTCAAATTGTCCATGAATCATCATGGTCCATCATAGTGTGCATTAATCAGGACAAATATTCAGTACCATCATGCAACTACCATTCTGATGCGAGATCAGGGAGCCTGTTTTAAATTGTTTCTCTCGAATTATTGCGGCACTATCACATGTTAGTCTGCTTTAAATTGCTTCTCTTGAATTATTGTGGCACTATCACATGTTCAACGTCTAATTTTTGTGTATTTATAATAAAACATAGAGTATTGTCCAGCAAAATCTAAAATTTTACTTTAATCTTCTAAAATTTAAATTTTTTACCTGTCCTTTCAGCAAAAATTCTTGAATCTTTCAACAAAATTTCTGAATTCACCTTATGGGTTGGAGTAATTATTCAAAATGATTGTCACACCATGCCATCATGTTTATGTAGTATGACATTTCATTTAAATTGTGACACGTGTAAAATTTTTTACATTAACAAAAGTCACCATACAACTAGAACAATACTTATAATATCTTAAAAAAGTATTGTCTCTCTCTTTACATATCATTGCATGAATAAATCGTCTCGCCATATTAACATAATGATATGGTGTGACAGTTATGTTGAATAATTTTACAGTAGGTTGACCAATGGTAACATTCATCAAAAGGTTATGATCATGTGCATCAAAGCGCAATAACATCTTGTTATTATCTTAGATTAATGATGTAGTCGATTGTCGTTAATACATACATATAGAGAGAGAAAGTTTAGAGAGAGAGGGGAGGTTCCTATATTTGACCGATGCCTTCAGCGTGTATAGTTTGAAGTCATTGTCTAGACAAGTCCGGTCAAAACATCCGAACCTTACCGTGGCCTGCATTGCACCTTCTCTCTCCCCAACCAACCCTTTTAAGCAATTTTCCCGTTAAGCCTCCCTGCTTCTCTACACATCAATTCTGCATTTTCTTAGCCTATAGATACACAAAATTCTGCAAAGCTGTAACAGAAGAGAGAGAAATTAGAGATGGGTTTCTCGAAAGAAGGGCGACCAAGACGAGTCCTGAGAGGAATCAAGACACTCTTCTTCTTATTCACCATGTTGATCTCACTCCTCTTGCTCTCCGCACCAGTCGTCCTCGTCATCGCCGACGCTCTTCTTCCTTCGGCACTCTTATCCGCCTCTCTCTCTCCTTCCCCTCTCTCTCTACAGACAATTTCTTCTCATTTGAGAAACTACAGCTTTCGCTACTCTCTCATCGATATACCTCTGATTTCCCTCATTAGATCTGCTGTCATACTATGTAAGTCTTCAACAACCAGTTTTCTCTCTCATCTCACATATCTATATATATATAGGTTTATAATGTGTATGTTGTTTTTTACAGGTGTTTATAGTTTTTGTGATGGGCCGAGTCTTTCAAGGGGACCTTATTTGGGTATTGCGACTGTTTGTTCTGTTTCTTCATTAGTATTTGTATCGTTGAAGGCTTCAATATTTGTATCTAGCAATTCGAGTATCGATCGAGGTGGCTATACTCGAGCTATGGAAATGGCTATGTTCCTGGTTTCTCTGGTTTTGGCCGTGGGTCACGTGGTTGTGGCGTATAGAACTAGCTGCAGAGAGAGAAGGAAGCTCCTGGTTTACAAAATTGACATTGAAGCTGTAAGTGAATATTTCTCTCTCTATCTTTCTGTATGGGAATTGTCCAAATGAGTAGGGAGCTTATCGTCATTTAGCTAAAATTTTGAAAATATCATGACTAGTGGTAGTATTACTAGTATAGATTTTATATCTATATGTATGTATAGGATAGCCCATGACAGTTTCAAGGAGGGCTATATGCATGACAGTTTCAAATGGAGAAATTCAGACCCTCCAAGTTGACTGGCCCACTGCCACAATTTGCATTATTTCATTAGTTGACTTCCACCAGCTTGAGAATGACTGAATCCAATTCTAATTCTAGATGGATGGCTTTAAGAGAAACTGAAAAGGAATCACTATGTTAAAATATCATTCTATGCGTTTTTGCTTTGCTAAGGCTAGGCCTTCATTAATCAGGCGACCCATAGATTAGGGCTATAATAGAGGTACATTTTCATCATGCTATGTCATTTGGACTTCATTATTTTCTTAGAATATACAAATAGAAAATTCATATAAAATTTGAATAAAAGTTTTTTATTTTAAAACAAAGAATTAATTATGATAATTTTTAATTACAAAATTGTCACATTATTTTGATGAGATTTTTTGTAAATTTTTTTGAAAAAATAGTCTTTTTTTCCATTGCAGCACTTTCTTTTTACAAATCACATGTTTATGCATTGTTTTTTGTTCAGCTTTGTAGACTAATAAAATACCAATCCCTATAATCAGGTTCAGGGGACCTCTGATGGGTGAGCCACCCTATTCGTATTCTCCAAGGCCCATGTGCCATTGGACTTGACCCGCACTTTGCCCCACGAATAAAAAAAAATTAATTTTAAAATTTTAATATCTAGTTTGTTACAATTAATCCAGCTTGGGTCATACCAAAAGAACCGACCAAAAAGTTTCTTTGTAGATTTTGGTATTTTGGTTCATACCCATAAGCAACATGCCCAGAATAAATTCCTTGCAAAGCAAGATTTTTCTATGTAGATTTTGATATTTTGGTTCACACCCATTATAAGCAACATGCCCAGAATAAATTCCTTGGAAAGTGCTCACCGACAATTCGAAATCCACCCGAATTTACGCTCTTTTTCATTAAATAATGATGCTTGGTTCTTTTCATACTAGTAATTTATTAGGTAATTAACAAACAAGCAAAGGGAATGGAAATTGATTTCTTCAACAATGTTTTCGCAGGTTTCCGCATGCAAGAAGGGGTTTCCGAGGTATCAAAAAGTTCTCCAAGAAGAAAGAGTGAAGTGAAGGGAGTTCCCAAACATGGGATTTCAAAGTTTTCCAGAGCCAGGTTTCAGGTAATTTGTTTTGCAAGAATCATTTATTCTCTACAAAGATAATGCTCCAATTTGACCTAGGTGTTTAGGATTCCAAATACAAAAACAGTGTTTCCACGCACGAAAATAAGGGCGTATGATTCTCTCCAAACCTGCAGTGACAAAAACCTTGTGCAGTGCTTGACTGTTTGGGAACCAATTTTTCATCATCACCCATGTGCTAGCCAGTTGAATTGGCCTACCATAAGTTATTATCAAACCAACTACCACCAAACTGATATGACTCAGATTTTTCTTTTCATTTTCTATTTTGAATATTTTGTTCATTGACTCATTCAAATGTAGTAACTAACCCTGGCCTTTTAAACTCTCTGCTTTTTACAGGTTCTATCCGAAGGAGATCTGCAAATCGGGTGCTCATGTAGTAGTAGTAGTTATAGTATGTGGGTGTATATACACATATATATACACAGAGAGATATACATTGTAAACTGTAATTTTTGTATCACTATAGAGGCTATAACACAGTACCACTTGGAGATTCGACTGCAGGCATCGATTCATCCACCACCCCCAACATGTACAGCTTTAATTTATGCATAAATATGAAAGACAATTTTCAGAATCCTAGCAGTACGTGTTCTTACATAATTAATTTAATATTATTCACTTCATTTTCTCTCTCTCTCTCTCTTTTTTTTCTTTTCTCCAAGAGCCAAACATAGCATTAATTGTGCAAAATGTAATCAAAATATTTAAGCTCTTTTCCCATTTACCAATATATGTAATAGGTTTCTGTCTTTCTTTCTTTTCTCCGTTACATCAACCATTTTTTTTTTTTTTTTGGAGACTCATCAACCCACCTTTTTATTTTTCAGGACTAGTAATTAACCACCATCAAGCAGTAAATTTCCAAGTTGTTCTAATTTGGTCTGTAGGTAGAGTGCGCCTAAGTTACCAACATCTCATAGCAATTCAAACACTAAAATCTAAATCAACATGCAGGAAATGCCTAACATCAGTGGATAAGAAACATCATCAACCCAAGAAAGAAGCAATGTTCTTGATGTTAACACCTCCCATCTGCTAGAGACTATCAACCAGGTTGCAGAGCACAGTTTTATTTTTTTTTCAAAAACCCAGTGACCCAAACTCTTCGATAAAAATCTCATCAAAATTACCCATGTGGTTGCTCAACTTCATTAAATAAACCTCTTGCCAGTTTCAAAATTAAGATAACCGACTTTACTTATACATAAGGCTTTAAAAACAAATCAAGTTACTCAAGCTCAACTCTTGTTTAGCTTGTTAAAAGATCGTTTAAGATCGGCTCGTCATATAAATAAGTAAAGTTTAAACACATTTTAAAGCTCATTAATTTTTTGAGCTCATCTTGATAAGAAAAAAAAATACATTAAAAAATTCAAGTTACTCGAGCTCGACTTTATTAAAGCTCATTTGAGATCGGTTTGAAAGTTCAACAAGCTAAGCTTGAAAACAATTTTAAGCTCGTTAACATTTTCAAATCAAGTTTGAACAACTATCTACTCGGCTCGACTCAAGTTGGTTTACAGCCCTACTTATACATACAAATTCTTCAAAGTTCAAGCCACTGACATAAACTATCTATCAGGAGAGAGAGAAATTGACTCAACACTAATACACAGTGGCAAGTGCTACCAACAAACAAAGCAACAACACAGCAAACCAACACAAGAAAACCCATATTACAGATCATATCTACTCACTCCATGGAAGGATAATGGTCCTAAAAATTAAAACATCTTTGGTCCCCATCGAAGTTGTTGATCGAAATAATAATATCATAAGATCCATACTTTAACTAGATCAGCATTACACCCAAATAAGACAACCATTAACAGCCGACACTACCACAATCGTTTATTGCTAACCACTTTTGTCTAGATTCGAAAGATTGGTCCAACGCCATGGAAAACCCACCTCTAGGACAAATTTCCAAAAGATTATTGACCCTGACAGTAAATTAAATAGGTATGTTTGGAAGGATATCTAAATAGCCACCACCTTGCCAGAATTTGTTTTGGCAATTTGTCTGCAGTCATATGACGTACGAAGTGCAATTTGAAGTGATTCCTACTTGCCCTGACTAAAATCTGTAGGCTTTTCTAGCAGATTGAAACACTAGAACATTTTCTATATTTTGCACCTTCTTTTGCCTCATCTTTATCATCAGTATTTGTTATAAAAAGAAAACCCGTGAAACAAGACAAATTTCCAATGGAATTCTGCAGTCCTCGGTAAAGTCAGAACATTGTACTTGAAAATAATTTACTATCCTGTTAACCACTTAATTTGTGTAGACTATAACCGTCTAGCATTTTCTCAGGTGAGGGTTTCTAACAACAAAAGAAATCTCCACCAAATGACTCAACCAAAATACATGCTAATTGTTTTGACTAATTTAAACAAAAATCATATTACACCCAAAGTCACGAACCAGAAAGTTGGATTCAGAGGCTATCTTATCAGACATATTTTCCGGAACTCTCAGTTCTATTGATTGCTCATTCCATGGCCTCTCAACCTCAAATTTTCTTCAAATACAAAGATTTAAATCTCCCATCCCACCCAATATTAATCAGGGAAACCTTCCCTTGCACAGATCCATACAACTAGGAACATAACTCTGGAATTTCCTCTTAACTGAATATATTTCTTATTGGCAAATGTGAATTCCAAGTTTGGTGAAAACAATTTAAGAGACAATGATCAATCAGAATCATCTGACACAATAAAAGACATTCTAGACTGCAAAGTGAAAAATATATTGATAAGTCACAAGAAGATATGGATTATAAGCACTGCACAATGTATATATATGACAAAGCTTGCACTCATGCATAGAGGATAAGCTAATAAGGACACCATCAAGCATTTAAAAGAAAGGTTACATTCAACATATTACTTATTATAGGGTTAAGTTAAGGAGCTAATGTCAATGTTGATTACAACATACTAAGTTTGTCAATCAGATCTGATTCCGCCCATGAATGTCCTTGGATCAGGGCAGTTTCCTGAAAACTGAGCTTGTGAGAAGTCAAATCCTGGGTTCTGCATACAGCAAGTGTCAACCGGAGATACAAGTGAGCAGGCAGTGAGAAGTATCATGAGTTTGACAACCATTATAATGGTATTACATCTAACCAAATAATAATTATTAAATCAAATAGGTAACTACCATCTGCCTGACCATCACCATTAATGCCCTCTAAAAATGCTCTCTCTAGTGTCAATGACAATCGAAGACAGAAACTATAATTTAAGGAACCAAATCCAAGTAATTTTAAGAGAAAATGCAACACCAAGGTAATAATTAACAATCAGGTTCCCCTCAATATTGACTGCTACTATATTAAAAGAGAATCAAATTAATCAGGCCATCAATGCAGGGTGCAAAAGTGACTTATGATGGATCAAACAAACAGAGGCAATAAAATATAAGAATTAATGATATTGACAGTGATCAGGATATTAGAAATATGAGAGGCAGATAGTATTTAGAAAACATAAATCCATCAACCTATTGGCAACTAACTAGCCTGCTTTTCTTTTACTACTACCATGCACATATTATCCATCTTCTACGAACAAAAATCAACTGAGTTGATACTGCATTATGCATTCCACTACACTATGATGGATACAACGGGACCCCAACCACAGTAGGAATCGCGCTTGTGGTGTGATTGCTGCACATCTTTCCTTGGGTATTTAACACACCAGGAAACATAGGTGATAATAAAAAAGAAAGAGGATCAATTTGTAGCTAAATAACAAATGAAGTCTTTGACACTTCTCAAATCTCAATCCCATCTTTAACTCAACTCAACAAATCTTAATCCCCCATCAATTGGTCAGCAACATGGAACTGTTTTCTCCAGTTAGCTCTATCCAAGGCCATATCCTTAGTTAAGTTTAAAGTTTAGTCGAAAGCAATTATATTCTTTCTCACCAATCCAAACAGGGGCAGAACTACCCTTGGACAATGGGGGGGCCATGGCTCTCCTGACTTTGACAAACTTTCAATAACCCCCATTGATTTTGAGTATTTTTTTCCTTAACCACAACAAAATTGAAAATTTTTCACCTTACCTCCTAAAGACCTCAATAAGATTCAAAATTTTACCTTGACCTTCTAAAATTTAAGAATTTTTCTCTTAGCCCCCCACGGCCCCAACACCCCCCCCCCCCCAAGCGCCGCCCCGGCGCGGGCGTGCGGTAGGGATAAATTTCATGGTTCCGTCCCTTAACCCAAACTATGGCTTTCTCGGCCTTTCTTAAGTCCTATTGAATATCCCTTGAAATCTATTGAGTCATAGTTCCAAGCATGTCATCTGCTGTCCAACCTAAAAAATAATGATAAAAATTCCAAACACACCAAGTGGAGTGTCCTGCACATATTTTTTCATGCCCAACGTAAATTTGAGTTCGATACGCATCAGACACTATTACCACATCCAACTTGAAGTGTTCATGCTTTAGAGTTAAAGCATCTTAGAGGTTCATCCCCAGACAAGTAAACAAGCAATACCTTGGTTGAACTGCAACTTCCCTTCTAGTAGCCAATTGTTATGGTGGATGGTGAATGGACTAGTTGTGGAGTCCTCTCGAAAGTTACCATTGTCACTAAGATGGTAGAGAACCAATAGAGGTGGAAGGGATGAGAGCTGAGATGGTCTCAAAGAGAAAAAGAGGTAGTGGAGAACGAGCATTTAAAAGTTCGCCGAAGAAGATTACTGTTTCATTAGGTGTGCTTGCATCAAAACCATGACCTCCTATTTATAGGAGGGTCATGCTTTGAAGGAAACTCGCCTGAGGGAATATTGTCACGTGCTCCGCTGGAGATAAGGGGATAATTGGCTTGCTCTCCCGGACTAGAGAATCTAGAGGTAAGAATCACAAGCGTTGAGATCCTTAAAGGCCTCAAGAAGCCTCAAAAATGATTGGGCCATCACCCAAGAGGTTATTGAGGTGGTTGGGCGCCCTCCTTAGGTATGGAGGAGTGCAAAGAGAGCCACATGTCTTTGTCTTCATTTGGAGAGTCTATAAGTGGGGGTCAATCTCTCTCTAAGATTGGTTAAGTTGCAAATCTTTTAAGGAGAATGAGATAAGCTAACTTGACAAACACGCAACTCTAGCCATCACGCCACAAACCCCAGTGATCCTATGTAAGGGTCATGGCATCGCTTCCAACATTGAGGGGGTCCCTAGACCCTGCTCTTGACCTAGGCTGACATGAGAGTATGAAGGTCTCTCTTGGAGGTAATTAGAGAGAGCCCTCGATAACTTTGGAGATTATCTTGGAGGTAGCTCTAGAGATGAGGGACTGAGGCATAGGAGAGGCACACTCATATGGAGTCTCTCGACCAAGCCGAGTGTACCCAACTCAAGCGAGCAATGGTTGTGCACTTGAGCAAAGGTTTCCTTATCCTAGCCAAGGGGATGCCTTAAGCATGTCTGGAAAGTGGATATTGACACGTCTCAAGTGCCCCTTAGCACCTATGCTTGAGGTTAAGACACCGCATATGCTAATCTAGATGGGCGAGGCTCCACCCGAAGGGTGCACGTGGAGGTATGTTATTATTCCATGTGTCACCTCATGTATCCAATATTGGAGACCAAGCCAGTGGAATAATGACGACATGGCAATAATTTGGCGTGCCACGTAAGAGAGTTGAACATGGGTACCCATACCAATATATTAGATAACATGTGGTGTATCGAAGCACACTTACCCATCTCAATACTGGATGTTTAAAATATCTAATCCATAGGCAACACAAAATATTTGAAATTCTCAACACCCTGAAAAAATAAAAGGAAAAAAACACTGTTTTGCTATGGTAAAAGAAAATCAATACAACAAATTATTTGTGGATCACTCTCGAAGTTAAAACTCGATATATTGTGGGTGAGATTTTATTGTGAGGTCTCCATACTTATAACAAAAATGTTTAAATTCACTAAGCGCGTTTTTGGATATAACCTTGAAGAATATTGCTTGTGATGCATGATACATCTTGCCTTAGTTGTGAGTGCCTAGGGTCCTCGGTATCATCATCCAGGTTCCTTTGCTCTCGATCAATGAGATTGAGTTATCTTGATCTAGTGAGGTGTCCTCAAACTATCTCTCTTTCCTCTTTATTGCCTGCCCTTAAAACTCCTTTTTGTAAAGGCTCACGCCTTAAATTTGAATGGCTCACTTGAAAGTTTTATGGCATGTCAAGTGAAAATCCATCACCCAATATGGACAGTTCAAGATGGAAGACGTTGCCATATCTCATTATAAGTAAGTATTTTTAGCTTTCCTTGAAATAAAAACTCTAATTTTTAGCCATACTTTAAGATAGCTACCTGGCCTTGTTTGGTTATAGTTCCGGTTACTGTTTTCTGAAATTCCCTGAAACTGTGTTGGCAAAAACTTTTTTCACCAAGACCATGTTTGGTAAACCAGTTCCATAACTTGTTTTTGGAAATGTTATTAGAAAACACCCCAAAAATGAAAATGATATGAAAAGGTGGTGTTTATGGTCCCATGTTTTTGTTTTCAACAAAATGAAAAACGAGAAGTTCCCATTTTTTCATTTTTTAGACGAAAATGGAAAAGTAACCAAATAGGCATTCAAATGCCCCATAAAATGCAAATGGAGCCATTCAAAACAAGAGGCATCCAAAACATCCCCTTTCAAAGTACACATTGGAATTATGCTTACGAGGAGCATTTCAAGAAATGTTCTCACGCCGTCTAATTCTAGAATCTTCTCTGATTTGTCTCTACTTCATCTGCTAAAGACCTCACTGATCAGTTCTAATCTTGTATCAGTAAGGGTAGTAATGGGAATAGCTTTCTGTGGTAATCATGAAGCAGCAATCAACAAGGGAGGGAATAAAAACCAAATGCAACAAATTTAACCATCAAACAACCAAGGATTCTGACTGACCTCCTCTTGAAATCTCTGAAGCATAAGGCGCTTCTGCTCAAGATCTGCTGCATAAGGATCAAGCTGGCCCTGACCCAGTATAGGCGAGGCCCATGTCTGGCCTTTGTCCCTCTTCTGTAATGTTATGTGCAAGGTATCATCCTCTGCCACATCAAAAACCCCAATTTAGCAACCTCCGCCAAATCAAAAGCTCTAATTTAACATCCTCTAACAAATAAAAGCCCCAATTCCATCACCCAATTGCAACAAGTTCTAAGAGCATATATTAATGTATACCTATAGTCCAAAATGAAGAATCAGTTTTCACAGGGCTGCTGAGATCATGCTGTAAAATAAGAAATACAAAACATAAGTAACAAAATCATCTCAAACCATATGTATAAAAATGAACACGTATATATTGAGAGGTACGTACGTTGAGATACGGAGGATTCCCTTTGATGCCAACTTCGACGTGTTTGGACTGAATCTTGCATTGGAAGAGCTTCGTGGGGACGTTAGGAGGTAGAGTGATGTAGATGTTGACCTCTTCGAGGGTTTGATCCCACTCGAAAACCTTCTGACCTGAGAGACAACCAACAGTAAAAATCAAAACCCCAAACAGGTATTGAATAGTTCAAACCCCCCGATAGCTATGACTGAACACAAATTATGGCCTGGAAATAAGCCGAACAGTTCAGATTGAGCGAACAGATTGAAGAAAGAAACAAGAGAGAAGAATCGAGTGCGAAAACAGAGAGAGAGAGAGAGAGTAGGGAATCACGAAGATTTACCGCCGTGGAAGAAGCTGTGACGCTTTTCCGGTGCCAATTTCTCCGCCATATTCTTTCTTGTTGGTCGTTGCTGGTTCTGGCCTTCGTTCTTTTCTGGGCTTTCTCTCGAGTCGCGTGTGGTTTTAGAATGAGAATGATCAGTTGATTGTCAGCTTAATTCCCTGGCAGATATGCCCTAATGAGGGCCAACAGGGTAAACGTTGTGGGTCTTTGCCTAAGTAAAATTTCCCAATTTTGTATTGAAAAATGAAAATTTCTAAAATTTTAAAATAGTGTATACAATGAAAAATAAAAAAACGTTATTCTTTCAATAAGTTTGTATAATGATATGTTGATAATATTTTTATAATTAAGAACTTACGCGGTGAGTATTTTGTTTTAAAATAAATACTCTCATTCAATCACATAATTTTATATAAAAATATTGAATGAATTTTCTAGTTGCATGCTATACTCCAAAAAATTCCACTAGCATTGTGTGGTGATGTAATTATGAGTGCTTTTGTTTTAAAAATAAAATTTCGTAATTCAATCACATTATTGTAATTTTTTATGGTATATAATTACTTTTAAAAAATTGGACATATTAGTTTCTTGGCTTTCTTTTTCTTTTCACAAGGCAAGAGAATACCTATAAAACAAAATAGGTTCTTGTTTTTCAATATGCAAGACAAAAGACATAGAAATGCTGAAAAGTAATTTTTTTTAAATTAGTTTTATTTTCTTAAAACATTTCTTTTTTGAAAAGTAACTAATTTTAAATTAGGTTGCTCTATACTAGCTCGTGAGGCTGTTATTGCACTTTGAGAGGACTATTATCAAAGGTCGCGGCTGTGGATCAGTCATTAGTTGATATGTATCACATTAGTTGGATTCCACCATTAGTTGGTGGGTCCGACTGTTGGTAGCATTTTCTTGAAGAGTACCCATTATCTGAAGAGTGACCTATAACCATGACTATTGGTAACATTCTCCTACATTCTGATGTCAAATTTACTAGCTCGTGAGGCTGTTGGGTGCAAAGTGGCTTTGCCCCTTTTCAGTAAGGTGGTGAGAAGAGTTGAGAACAATGTGGCTTCTACGTATTGCCTGGACTTATTAACAATGCTTTACACTGCCTCATTCTTGGATTTTTGGATTGTCCAGCTTCTTTTGCTTCTATATGCTTTGGCTTTTCGGGTTTTACATTGATTTCTAGTAAAAGATTATTTGGCAAATATGCTTCCTGATTATTACTTGCCTAAGCATGTGTCCCAGTGCTGTTAGTGAGCTTTTATGAATCCTTAGTAGATAATACAGTCCTGTGAAGACTTTTCTTCTGGGTTTTATGTATACTTCGAAGTCGAGCATCATGGACCTCACTTGAAGAAAATCATTGAAGATCAGCTTGGTCGTTTACGTGAGGCAGAACAAATTTGTTTGAAAGTAGATGGTTTTATTAGGTATGTTGGTCGGATTTTATTAGACATCTAGTTCAGTAATTTCTGATCTGTCCATGGATTTTGCGAATAATTCTTTGAAGTATTCCTTATAAAAAGGAAAAGAAGAGTGTTCTCTTTTCTGTCTCATGAATTGCAGTTTTTCTGCTACTAAAGCTGTTCCTAATTACTCTTTGATATGCAATTGTTTCTGAATTTTGTCATCACCAATCATGACTTTCTGATTAACTAGTTTGGAATTATTTTGAATGCAAAACATTTTCCAAAGTAAGATCTTATCACCATGGTTGTAGCTCATTTTTCTTGCCTGGCTGGGATCAATTTTTTCACAAACACCATTTAGCAATACCATTTTGATACTTTTGCAGACAGGTTTACAGGAGTTGAGTTGGCTGCTTTGCATTCTTCCATTGAAAGTTTGAATGCGAGATCGAAAAGATACATACATTCTCCACAGGGCAATCTGTCGAGCCAACAGAGGCAAATATCAGGTAGAAGGAAGAATTTTGTCCGAGATGACCAAATCTCTCACCTTAAATCTTTAATTGCCAAACTTTCACTTGTCAATAGTGAGAATACGAAAAAGGTCAAACTTCTTGAATCTGCATTGAGGAGCCGTGAAAGCAGCAGCTGATGTAACTGCGCTGAATTATATTGAAGCTACATTTCAATTTCGGATATGTTTGGAGATGCATATATATAATCTGGTTTCTCTGTTTCCTCTGCTGGGCTGTGGACAAATGAAATTCTAACAATACACCTAAGAAGTTAGATGGAGCAAACAAATACGGGCGAGCCGAGCCATCAACACCTGAAGGAGTTGTTTAGCTTGTTTGAAGTGGAACATGCTCTTGAAATTAAAGATTAGCAGTAATTACATTTTACCTTTGTGGATTGAGCTAAAATCAAATGACTACTCTGTGGTTTAAAAACAAACACATGATCCTTCTGTGGCTTCAACTTATTTGCAAAATAGATGGAAATCGTTGACCCGTATGTGGTTTGGACTTATCTGTAAAATAGATAGAAATCGTTAAATTTAACGAAAATTTTATTATAGTGGTATTTTTTTTCATTTTATATCTACAAATTAGAACATAAAAAAGAAAATTTAGTGAAATAAAAAAAAATTCTCGAAAGACAACCCTTATTTTGGCATAAAAGGGCAAAATTACTTTTTGATGTTCTAATTTGGAGAGATAAAATAACAAAAGTACTCTTATAACTAAATTTGCTTTAAGCCTAATAGTTTTCATTTATCTTGCAGGTACGTTCAAATCACAGTGTGTTCACTTTTAAACCACAAAGAGATTATTTAATTTTGGCTCAAACCACGACGGAGTAAAGTGTAATTATGCCCAAAGATTATAGCTGTTTGAAGAGGAGAACCCGTTGCTAAAATTTGTATCAACTCTTGAGGATATGAAAACATTTCTAGGAGTGAAATGAAAATTGTCAGCTTTTGCCAGTTAATAGTGGTCAGTTCAATCACAATGCTGGACTGCTAATTGAATGATTTATTACCTTGCAATGGGTATAGGATATTCTTATATTGCATTTGTTTTTTAATCTGCCAGCTCCTGAAAATTATAAGGGGATAGATTGCAGTGGCCTTGGTTACCTATTATAATGGTTTTAATATGATTAGTTCTCATTACCCTTTTCCTTGAAGAGTATTGGTTTCACTTTTATCAATAAAAATATATATCATCAACACTTCCCTTACTACTAGTTTATCACCCATTAAATTAAATTAGAGATATTGAACGTAAGACCTGGGCCCACTAGTAAGGCATATGAAAATTGAATCAAACTTTTGAGGGGGTCGAGGAAAAAAAATGGACCCTGCACTAAGAAAAAGCAGCGTCGGAAACTCAAAATAGATGATCAAAATGGTTAAGGACAAGATTTAGAAGTTCTATATGGAGAATAGGTCTCGGAGATGGATGAAATTCTCAACAAAACAGAAAGTGAGGAAGAAAGTCCAGAGGAAGAAGAACCAACCTCAGTCATGCAAGAACAACCGTGCTAATAAAAATTAGAACTCCTCAACTGAAAATTAAATAAAACAAATTTACATATATATACATACCATATGCTAAACTATACTAATTTTATTACATTATGATTTAAAAGGTCACATTTCTCCTACATTCCTCTGGACTAGCCTCTGGACTACCCTATCTTACTCTTTACAAAGGCGTAGACTCGTCCCGGCGTCGGACGATGATGGGGTAACGCTTCTGCGTCCGTGTCGTCGGAAAGAAGACCAACTTATCTTCTTCCGCAGGTGCCCAACTGTTTTTCAAATGCCACCCAAATGGAGTCAGTAGATAGCTCTAATTATAGTGAAAGGCACATGAGAAATCTGGGATTTTAAGATGCAAAAATAATGCTATAGTTGCATCGATTAAGCGTACCTAAAACGAGTGACAAGGTGGTGAAGAAAAACTGAGAGCTCAGCCCTGGCAAGCTCAGCCCCCGGGCACCGCCTTGGGCCCCCTCCAAATGGTGTGAACAAATTTACTGAGTTTGTTGATCCTGAATTACTCTGTTTGCACAATTTCCGAATCAAAATTTTGTCCCGAATATATAGTAAAACAAAGGAGTAAATACACTTTACTCTCCTATAATTTAAACAATAATCAATTCAAAAATGAATATATAATCTTTTTGTGATTTGGACTTAATTATAAAATGGAGAAAACAGTTAGAATTAATGACAATTATGTCATAGGAGTATTTTTACAATTTTTATTTCTCCAAAATTGATAATCAAAAAGACAATTTTATCCTTTTATGTCAAAATAAAATATCATTCTTCGCAGATATATTTTTATCATTTCACCAAAACTATTTTAGTTTAATTCATTTTGTAAATAAATCCAAATCATAAAAAAGTTATGTATTCACTTTTAAACCACAAGGGTCGTCTAATTTTTAACTCCAAAATAAAAAAGCAAAAGAACCACATACACAATCCACAGAGAGAGAGAGAGAGAGAGAGAGAGAGAGAGAGAGAGAGAGACCTGCCATCTCCACGGATTAAAAGAGCGAGCATCCTTGAATTGGTCATGGTCCATATGTACAGCCCTGAATGAAGCAAAAACCTTCCATCCTTTTGGAATTGTGTAACCTGCAAAATTCAGTAACATTCAACTAGCTGGAATATCTAGCATGTGCCACTGGCGGGGCTTGTCCCGCATGTAGCAATGCTGTTTTCGTAACGTTCAGGTCACAATGAAGCAAGGTTATAGCTGTGCCAAGGCCCAACTCCAGACGAAGTTGATTACATCTAGATCCGAGCGATAACTCGAAAACATTGGTATAATATAACACAAGTGATGTCTAATCTAAGTTATTAATTGTTTGCTTTGTCATTTAAAAAGGAAACACGAGAGCACATGCCAAGCATCATTTGTATGATCATTACAGCACCATTTTGGATGTCCACATCTTGATATCATGGGGAATTTTTTTGCTAATTATGCTTATACCTTTAACATCGACATCCGTCATTGCGCGCCGAAATACCCCACTGATAATGTTGGCTACTCTCAGAGTTTCATTAACAACCTGAAAAGATACAACTAAAGCTTTAAACAAAAAGAAAAAAACAATTGGAAATCAAATTACATTGTCACCACAATAGTCTGCCCGATAATTGCTTACGCATTGGGTGAACGGCATGGACTTGTAATCGTTCCATTCTAGAGCCTCCGACTCAGTTTTTCTTGCTCTGATCTCGTCGTGCTCTTCCTGTAAAATGATGAGAAACTTTAGTGTTGATTGGAGAAATTCCTGCGGTAGAAATTCCTACTTATTTTAGAGGGGCCTAGCTATAGGAACTTCAACCAGTGGTGCCAGATTTAACTTGTGTATGTGTGCTTGTTTATCCATATATAACATTTGGAGTTATATTGTTAACCATTCATTTGATTCAAAGGTACTTTCATTTGTAAAAGATGCACTTCAAAAGAGAATGTATAATTAAAGGACATTCCCATGTGAGCTTGCTTAGTAATACAATGTGAAAACACCTCTCTCTCTCTCTCTCTCTCTCTCTCTCTCTCTTAGGTGTATATTTCATCACAATAGACTACAGAGAAACGGGTGAGCCTAAGTGGTCGAGGAGCTTGTAACCTCTCATGAATTCCAAGTACGAATCTCTGCTACCACCCCCTTCCCTCTCCCCCATGTACCCCGTTGAACTATGTCCCAAAAAAAAAAAGAGTATAGCAAAAAGACTAGGGTGTTCATGGGTCGGGTCAGTTTGGAGAGTCATCTGCCACTCGACTCGATCATATCGGGTTGAATAATTTTGAAACTGCACACGACTCATAGGGTGATCTGGTTGTTTCGGATTGGGTGAAAAAAATCATATTTTATTGTAAAAATATCGAGTTGGATGGGTCGGGTTGGAGAAGTAAAGAACAGATACTGGAACCAAACTTACTTGAGTTGGTCGAAATCAACCTGTTATCCACCATAGAGTGCTCAGGTTTGATCAATTTTTTAAACAGTCCTACTCCAGACACTTGAGCACTTGAGTGCTCACTTATTTTGGGGGAGCTGAATGAGTGATACTTATGGTAGTCGTCACAGTATACATAATCTTTAAAAGTTTGTATATCTTAGGAAGGCATCTTGTGGTGCATTGTGATAAGCTAGATCAACAATAGCTACTGAATTGAAGCCAATAAAATGCTTCAATTGAAGACTCTGTACCATTGGATACTTCTACCAGGACAATCCAACGGTGTACATCATTGCAGGGTACTCTCTCTTGTCTTATTTTATGTGTCCATCTTTCCATTTTTAGAAGTCTCATTTTATGGGGGAAAATGGTATTTCTACATAATTTTCGTATATAATTCTGTATATCTGACAATGATTATTTTATAATTAAAAATAATCATGAAGGGTATTTTTTTTTATAGTAAAAAATTCTCATTCAGTCACATCATTATGTATCTAAATTATATATGAATTTTCTATTTGTATGGTATTTCTCTTTTATATGTTCTTAGTATAAGAATTTTTAAAATTCTACCCTTTACTCTCCCTTATCACCCTTCCTTAAATATAAAATAAATGCAACTTCAATTCCAACAAAATTTATTTAACTAAGAAAAAAGGTAAATATATTTTTAAATTGATCATGTAAAGAATTTTTTTTTCCGAGCTTTTGCAAAGTCAAAATATTAGCAAAAAGGTAAATATTAATATCTAATTAAGCAAGCATGGATATAAAAAAATTTATGTTTTTTGTAAAAGTCACATAACACCACTGTAAGCCATGTACCCAGATGACGTACTCCCACACTTTTTACACCGTCCGATGACACCCCCCTCGAAATCAGAACCACACGATTTTCAAGAACCTGTTAATGAACCGTAGGTCCGACGCAATCCCCACGGGTACACAAGCTACGTCGCAAGCTCTCAGGTCCCGGATGACCAAAGCACCCTTGAAGTTTCGGCATCATTGAAGGGTATTCTCGTCAATTTAATAACCTGACAGTAGTCAGTCTGACCGCACAAACGCAAGCAATGCGTGCGTGCGGTAAGTTTTGGGGCATCAAATTGTCCGGGTTCTAAAACACGAATGTTTCAGCCTATTTTGACTTCATATCTGTACTTCAGGCCTACTTTTGTCTTATACCCATTTCCCGACACCACACTTCCCTAGGAGCTCCTCCACACATGCATGCTCCAAGGGTATTTTTGTCTTTTTAACATTACTACTCCAATGTTTTATGTTGTTGAGAAACAACAAATAAATGAGAAAGGAAAATTCAAGAGAAATCAAGGGAAAAATAATTTTAATATTTTCTTTTGAAGTTATAAAAAATAGAAGAAAGTTAATTATTTATTTATTTTTTTTCTTCTTCCCTTTCTTTTCTAAAGCTCCACACATGTAGGTAAATGTGCTTAGTAGCATGAAATCTATGCGCATTCTTAAACTAAGATGCCTTTTAAGTTGAAAATTAAAGCATGAGTCTTAAATCACAAAAAATTAAAAAAAAAAATTTATATATATGTATATATAGTGCACAAAACTCATGCCACATGATCCGATATAAGTAGTGATAAGTTTCACATTATGACTGAATTCGAAAAGTGACAATTATTTAAAAGACTGCTACAAATGGCCGTGTTACCATTCTTTTGGCAAAAATTGCTCTAACTATAATTATTGTCTAAATAATGTACAATTGTGCAAAAAAATTTCAGAATGACATATTATTTATAATATTTCTTGAAAAGAAAATTTAAATAATCCCCAAATTATTCCATAGGTCCTTTTCATTTTTTCACAAAAACAAATTTGGAAAATAAATACTAAATCATTACCATTTATATAAGCTTATTTGCAAAACAGTTCTTGTTTTGTTGAATGATAAGATCCATTAGGATATGGGAAAAAGCACACCATCCAATCTATCGGCATCCTTAGGTCCGGCCGTCCAAAATTTTGGTTGGTTGAGAATTTAGATAAGGAGATGAAGTATGGATGGAGGAAAGGCCAACATTTATGGGTGGTGGTAGGGCCCCGGGTCCACCAGGACACGCCACTTTGGGGACACTTCTACAAAAAAAAACTAGAGAGAGAAAGAGGAGGGAGAGAGAGAGTAAACACACCTTGAGTTGAGCCAAAGCGAGGGGTGCCTCAGTGAGGAACTTAACGGCTAGAGTCATGATGGTGGAGGTGGTTTCATAGCCGGCGACGAGCAGAGCCAACAAGAAATCCACTATCTCCTCGTCCGAGAAGCCGCCGCCGCCGCCCTCCTCGTCCAACAGAGCCCCCAACATGTCATTCTTTCTCTCTCCACTATCACTCTCTCTCCTCCTCTTCCTCACTACCAAACTCAACGCCTCTGCCACCTTGCTTCTAGCCTTCAAAAATAGAAAAAACTTAAAACCATTAACACGTTGCTAATACAACTTCAAGTTTCCCTTTCTTTCACTTATATATATATACATATATATTTACATGAATGGCTTTTCTGTACGTGGTGGAGAAGAGGGGAAAAGGAATGGTGAAGAAGCCTTCAATGACGAGCATGTACTCTTTCCTGAGGTTTTCAGTCCATTCGCATGGATCGAAGCTCATCAGCTGCTTCACTGTTAACTCAAACGTAATCTGCAAACAAATATCACTCTTAATCACAGCTTAAAAACATGTTTATATCCCATTATTAGACCACACATTCTTTAATAGAACCTTCTAAGAATAACCTGACAATATATAAGTAAACAAAAGCAAAGAGCAAAAAGTTAAGAGAATAATACATCACGAACGTGCATATATATGTTTCATGATAATAAAGCAGGACATATATATATATATATATAAAGAGAGAGAGAGAGAGTCATATAAGACATTATATTTTTGGTGCTAACGTGAACCGGCATGACACCCACTAAGCATAGATTACTGACTCGTCACCTAATTCTCTAACGTGAATCATAACAATCATTAACCCCCTGTTTGGAATTGGGGCAGCGAACAGAAGGCGAAAGAAAAAATGAAGAGCAATTTTCTTTCCTTGCTTGGTATAATTTTATAAAAGAAAAAAAAAATAGAGGAAGAGAGAGAGAGAAAGATTGAATTAAATTTTTTTTATTAGATAAAATCAAACAAAAAATAATATTTTTCTTTTCCTTTTCTTTCTTTCCATTCCTTTCACCAATTCTTTCTTTTTTCAAGTTTCAAACAGGCTGAGGGAGTGGAGTCTATGCTAACGTGCATCCAATTTCAGTACTTAGTCTAACTTGCGCCGCAGGAGCATGTGACTGTGAATCCCGGTTCAAGACCGAGTTGACTCAGACTCTGGTACGTACCTTCTTGGCCTCCTCCATAAGTAAAACCCGGCACGTCCAGGACTCCAAGTTGAGCCGGACCAACCGGTCTATGTCGACCAGCAAATGGTCTCTGATAATCGAAGAATTGGCGAAGCTCATGGTGAGAGAATGCATTCTCTTGTGAAGACTCCCCTTCATGAGCAAAAGCGAATGCCTTCCGAGCAGGTTCGAGATCGAGCCGGGGTAGCTCGACTCGAACAGCTTGCCTTCGTTCTGGAGGATGAACCGGTTCGAGTCTGGGTCAGCAGAGAACACGGTCGGCTCGCCGAAGACATGGGTCGTGAAGAGGGATCCGAACCGGGCTACCCGCTCGTCGATGAAGGGCTCCGGGTTTTCGGACTTGTATGCGGAGATGAGCTGGAGGGTCTCGCCGACGAAGGGAAGGCCGAGGGAACCCGGCGGGAGGTGGAGGTTTCGCCGGGTGAAGTGGGAGGAGCGGAGGAGAACGAAGAGGAGGATGGAAAGAGAGGAAGATAGAAGAATATAGAGAGAGAAAGCCATGGAATCCATAGTAAGCTAGTGTTTTAGAGAGAGAGATGGAGAGGTACCTGTTTAAAGGAGAAGGAAGGAGGATTGAGAGAGGGCATTAATGGAGCACACGGGTGGGTATCTGCAACCAAATCTAAAAGAGGTTGGGAACGAAATTAATGTCGGATATTTCGTATCTGACATTTACCTCTCTTTCTTTCTCTCTCCAAAAAGACAAAACTCTCACTGTACAAAGATGCACAAGTCGTCAAACTAGGTGGAGACATAAGCATACAAATGTCAATTTTTCACAAAATTTAGGTAACTATGAATTTGGGTCTTTTCTATTTCATGTCTCAATCAATGGATCAATAACGTGTATTACTTTCTAACTATGAATTTAAATTTTCTCTATTTCATGTCTCAATCAATGAATAAATAATGTGAATTTCCACAACAATGATATTTAATGTTAAAAATGAAAAAAAAAATGGATATATACAGTATCGTAATTTCCCTCAAAATTAAAGTAACTTTAATGAATGGAACTAATAGCTTAATGCTATTATTGGATTCCAAATTCATTTAAAAAAATAAAAAAAATAAGAATAAAACGTAGAAGAAAGTGTTGGATTCTAAATTCTTACTTATTCTTTTTAATGTTCTTTTATCCTTCACTTTTTTTCACGACTAAACAAAAGTTGTAATTTCATATTCTTTTCCGTTTCCTTTTCTCTCAACAAATCCGGAATCTAAATACAACCTAGAAGAATTTTAGGGCAAAATTTCAACCAAAAAATTTAGAAGTTTTGTTTTATTTTTTAATGTCTTTTTTTTTTCTTTCCTAATAACGTTAAGAATTTTTTTTAAAAGCTTATTTAGATATAACTTTTTTTTTTCCATCATTTGGATGTGGTTTTTTTTTACCCTACGTTCAAATGCGCTTTAAGAAGACTCATTAAATGAGAGCCTTAAAAAGGTTTAACAATATTTGGAATAGATATTGTATAGATAATGCTTTACAGGTAAAAAATTTATACATAATTTATCACCTGAATAATATGGTTCAGACAAAATTTAAACATACATTATGATGAATCTTAATTATCACTACTACATTATTTTGGTGAGAAATTTTGTACAAATTTTCATAACATTTTCCTATAAGTGCTCAATGTAGAAGCTATAAGGAGAAATCATTTTATTATGAAGTTGCCTTGATAATCTCTAAGAAGCTTCCTTATAATTCTCATCATTAGTAAAACTAATAAAAAACACACAACACTAAGCTTATGTAATTTTCCTAAGCAATGATTTTAAGCAAAGGCTAATGATCGGCCACGTGTCATCAAATGATGGGAAGTACAGTACAATTATAGGGTTTGAAATTTTTTTTATTTTATATAAGAGGTGATAATAGCATGTTCATCCCACATGGTCCCCATAAGGGCCATTTAGCTCTCTACCCGCTAGACAAACCCTTAAAACTAATGAACCTTAAGAAGCATGCCCCCACACCTTTTCTATCAGTGTAAGAATTAAGCAGCTTTTGATGGGAGAATTAACATTATGTGATTGTGCCCTCTCCGGCTTTAATTTACTTGAGCTATATATACAAATATATATATATACCAAACATTCTTAAATCTTGTTATTGATGTTAAATCAAAGATGTCCTTTATTAAAAAAAAATATATCATATGTGCCTTTTTTAATGGAAGAACCTTGTCATGATCCATTCAGCAAAAGAGATCTAAATGGAGGATTATTAATAGGATTATAGGTAGGTTAGTTGTTTTCAGACAGATTAGAACCACATGATTTGGGGGATTTGGACAGAAATTAACTTTGCATTAAGATTAGGAAGACTGCTAACTATCTATGTTTTTTAGCACCAATAGGTCCCTCATTCTGGGCCATTGTCCAGATTAATTATTATGTTAAAAATGCTATTGTTATGATGGATATTTTTAGTTCTCATTCAGTTAAATCATTTAATTTGTACATAAAATATGTATAAATTTTTTTATTGTTTATCATTACTTTTGCATTATATTACCACCTGACTAATTTGCTTCTCAACACTCTAGTGATGTGAGCTCAGAAGCTCTGAAGCTCTGCAATAGCTTTCACTATATTAACCTGACAAGATGCAACCCACTCTAGCTAGGGGTAGGGAACCTATTTTGATATTTGGAATTTTCTTTTTTATTTTCAAGAAAAAAGAGCTAAATATGTGTATTAAAAGAGCGAGTAATGCTATATACAATTCTACTTCGCAATCTTTTTTTCACTCTTAGACACAAATTTGTAGGACTCATATTAATAAATTCATGTATGACTATTCACTTTTGTCTAGAAGTAAGAAAATAAATTAAGAAAAAAAATTACGTATAACATTTTCCTAAAAAAAAGTTGTTGGTCTCCTCTCAAAATATGAAGACAAAAATTGAGTGTAAGGTCATAAAATCATCAGTTGGAATTTTCTTTTTTTGAAGAAAAAAGAGTGGTGATTATGTGAAAGAAAAAACAAAAATTGTCAGGTTTCATTGCAAAAATACAGAAAAGCAAATTGAGTGTAAGGTCTTCAAATCATCAATTGTATTTGGACAGATTTTTGACCTTGAAGAGGAGGGGCTGCTCTATTTTTGTGGGACATTAACCAAGGTACATATTCATGTGTAACACATTCACCAACAGAAAATTCTCCCAAATTGATGCAATTAGTGTGTCAATTTTATTTTCAAAGTGTTAGGTTTCTTCCATGGCTATTAGGAGCATTCAGTTAGTACATCAGTATAAATTATGAAAACATTCACACCAACCTTCGCACTAAGCCACAATAATAATCCATTGTGGCTTATTGCCATTTAAAGTAAGAAAAATGTTTTATATCGTGGTTTAACTAAAATTATGTCCCTTCATAGAGTTGTATAGCAAAACTAGAACTCTAAATTACTTGAGCTAGACTCGTGTTCAGCCTATTAAAATCTTGTTCGAGGTTGATTCATTATGTAAACAAGTAAGACTTAAACATATTTTAAAGCTTTTTAAGTTTTCTAAATCAAACTTGAATAATTCACTACTCTGCTCAACTAAGCTTGCTTAAGACTCTAAGCAAAACATTATCTAGTTAGACAATCCCAAATAATTAGAGAAAAAAAAGACTTAAATTGAGTTGAGTATCCTAATTAAATTCTCTTAGACTATATTTGGCACAAGGGAATCAAATAGAATGAAATGGTCATTCCCACTTTCATTATCATTATCTTATTTAGTACTACTATTTAAAGTTAGAATGACCATTCTCACATTTTGTTGGGATAACCATTCCTTATTTCAAGAGTGAGAATTGTCATTCTATTCCCACATGAAGAGCATAAAACAAACTTTGTAAGATTTTTGTTGTCAAATTTTTTTAAAAATAATTAAACATATTTGGTAAATACTTTTTAATTTTAAAAATTAAAAAGTCAAAAATTAAAAAAAAATTAAAAAATTCCCACCTTCACCACCACCACCACCCACTGCCGTCGCCCCACCACCACCACCACCTGCCACTGTCATTGCCACTGCCACTGTCACTGCCACAAACCACTACCACCACCACCCACGACCACCGCCCGTTGCTACCACCACCACCACCCACCACCGCTGCCGCCGCCACCATCACAAATGCTTAATAATATTTAATAAATAATATATAATAATTCTAATATTCTATGTATAACATAATATTGAATTTTTATATTATACACTAAAATTTTTTATTCCATTTCATTCTAGCATTATTCATTGATCTTATCGAACAAGGGAATAGAAATGACCGTTCCATTCTCATTTTCATTCTATTTTTTTCCATTCCCTTGTACCAAATAAAGCCTTGCATCTTTCTTCTTGACAATCATATAGTGGGTTATTATGGGATGATTAAAAGAAAGCTTATGCATTCATTTACATATAATGTCTTAGACCTGATCCACAAACTGTAACGACCCGGATTTTTCGAATCGTTAAATAAGATAAAAGACTAAAATAAACTCCAAACAAATTGTGTTTCCAATAGCTCAACTTAATTATATCTCCAAAAAGACATCTTCAAATGTAATACAATTTTAATAACTCCAAATTATGTTCTCAAATGAAAAATAACGTATTACAATAGGTCTCCAAAGATCTTGTTATAATAAGATATATAATCCGATCAATCTATTATCTCTGGGAAGATAAATTCTAAACTCTGCTCTACGCTTGTTTCACTTTAACCTGAATTTTTTCCGAAAGTATACAATACGATAGGAGCACAAGTGCTCAGCTTAGGACAATTAAAAGCGGAGTTCGATAATCAGTCATATCAGTTCAAAATATCAAATGATCAAATTAACAAGATGAAAATAAATTATGACATAATATGTATATCAATCATTATAATATTTCAATCATTAATTTAAAGTTTCATCACAGACCAATACATGGCCCTTTTCAATACTATGCCTAACGCAGTCTGTGCCATGATACCATAATCAATTCTAATAATCAGTACCCCGTAGGGTCAATATTCTATAATCAATGCCCCATAGGGTCACCATTCCATAACAATTTCCAATAACAGGCCAACGGGTGCGTTTGAACATGTATTAATTAGTTCCATAGCACATCAACCATAATAAATTCAACGGTTCCAAAATAACATTATCAAGGAGTTCAACAACGAACACGATAATCAAGGATATGTCAGCAGAAACTTAATAGAGCAAAAAATTATATAATGATGAAATTTAACAAGCATAAATATACAAGAGGAATACAATTAAAGAATAATAGGAATGTACTATTTACAAAGAGATTTGGAGAGGAGTATATTGTATACAATCGGTTACCTGAATTGTGTTCCACAATTGTTGCTAAGATCGCCACACAACACAAATTACAATGAAGTCTTTAATGTAATGCAACCCAACTTTCTAGTGAGCAAGTAAATTAACGTCACTCTAAAACATTTGGGTAAAATGAACCATTAATATTACTCAATACTAAGAATATTCACTTCATATTTACTAATAAGAGGCGAATCGCCTCTACCTATTCCAATCCCCAATTCACTTTAAGATCAGTGCTAAACCATCAAATATATTAATAGGAATTTATATTAAAAGACATGCTTTGTGTAATGGCTTTAGTATTTATTAATAAATTAATTATTCTATTTTAATGAGAATCTGTGTGAGCAATGGTTGGATTACATTATTTATTTACGGATTATGCATGTATGTAGCTTATTCTGTATAGTAGATGATTTGGTGTGTAGAGTACGGCTTACACACGGAAGCTCAAATTATCAGTTTTTATAGAATATAAGTTTATCGTTCAGTCTTAGATGGAACTGGACACACCATCAGTAGGACTGTAGCACAAGGTTTTAATAGGTCTGTCTTGACTATAAGGAACAATATGGTTCTAACTCTTTGTACTAGTACACTTTGTGTGTATTGAACAGGACCGTGTTGAAATAATTACTTTTATATTGACTATATAAAATAATTAATACCTCATGATTATTATGAGTGCTTATGCTCTTAATCTTAATATAATAAATAGATACATGAATGTAGTATTTATTGTTTTGATTCACAAAAGAGTGAGATTCTTTGTGAGTTAATAAACTTAGTGAGTTGGACAATAACATTATGTATATGGTGAATATTAATTATTGATGGAATCCATGTCCCGGTATAGGGATTGATAATACCACATTAAGAAAGCTTATAAATTTTGATTATGTCAAACCTTGCAAGTGGATTATGAATCCGACATATCAAATAAATTAAGTGGAATGTCTCAAGGAATTAAATAAGTCTATTAAATTTAATTATCAGTAATTTAATTTAATAGATGGTTATCTATAGTCTTAACGAGGGAAGATAAATAAGTATTTAATAATATGGAGTTCGAAATATAATTCCTAGTATGACAGTGAGTGCAATTATAATTCATTAGTGATATCAATTATAATTTACATAAATAGAGGTTAATATTGGTTGGATTAAAAATCCTTATTTGCATAAGAAGCTCTAGTTATACTAATCTATAGTCTCTGTTGTAGCCTTATATATACGCGCTTTAAGAGCAGCTGGGGTTACACTTTACTCATAATTGAGAGATACACGTTTTTGTAAGGAAGAGAAACCCTAGCAGCTACGAGCCCGCTCTCTTTAAAGCAAGGCATAAATAAGGGATACAACAGAAGTCCGAAGATTGAGTTCGAGCAGTTGACTCGTGGTTGTTGCTATTACTTAACTCATGCTTGTTGCTGATACTTGTTATTCGGGATCAAACCAGAAAAATCTTGAAGGTATGATTCTAATCACGTAGATTAGGCTATGCTAATCAGATAAGAATTTTTGATAGTATGCAAATGCACTATAGTCAGGTCGTGAGAAATTTCGCAATCCCTAACATATACAACTCCTTAGTCTATTATAATGTGTCCCAAAAATCATAGAGACGCCTAATCTTAAGGACCCATGCTTATTTAGAATTACACATTAATTTTCACAGTCATTTGTGTAGGGACAACTTGAACATTCTTTACTATTGTGGACATAAAATCCTTTACATAACTCGAGCATATGCTCTGCTTCTTGGAGATGAAACTAGACTTCCTAAAATTTTCAAAGGTCTATAGCCAACGATTCAATTCCTCATATAGAAATTCAGATAAAGTCATGAAATTGCCCCTGCTGCTGCTTTAAGCTAGCACGAACACCTTTTGGTATTTTGGTCACAACTTATTCTACAAAATTTTAAATAATGAATTGTTTATTGGGTAAGAAACTAGACTTGTATATCTTTCCAACCATGTATGCCAACACAACCAAAACCTTACCAGTAAAATCAAATTTCATCAAAAATTGAACTTATTTTTTGGTTTTGCAAAATTGTCCAACACTGACACCCTGAAGTTCAGACCTCGTTTTCTCCTTTATTTCTCAACCAAACTACAAGAAATTTATATCTAAAGTGAAGTTATTTTCGAGCCGGATTCTAGCCATGTCCTCAAAACTCTGTTTCATGGAGATTTGGTGTTCCGAAAAGCCTTTGAAATGCTTTGTACCTAATAAATTCTCACCAGATTAATACCTTAAATTAATCCTTAGTTTCATCATCAATTTTCAATCAATTTTGGCAATATTTATGTCTAGAACGTAGGGTTTTTCGAGTGCTTTCTAGCAATGGTCTTATATGTATGATTAGAGCTCATTTGACCCCCAAAACGGGCTTGAAAGTCACTACTACGGACTTTTAGCGCTAGATTTAATCCACCAGTTTTAAATTCCATTTTCTCCTTCATTTTTTCATCAAATGACGTGAAATGTGTGTCTAGAATGATCTATTTTTTAAGCCTCACAACCTAGTGATTTTAGTTTCATGATCAGAACACATTTTAACCCTCAAAAAAGAGCCTAAGCATTACTGTCGCTGACAGGTATTTACCAGTTCGCATAAGTTTTTATCCTCAACTTAAAACTCTATTTTCTTTCTTGTTTCTTCACTGATTGTGGTGAAATTTATGCCTAACTTGAAGATATTTTTGAGATCTTTCACATGGTAGTCTTAGAAGATCGACCAGACCTCATTTAGGTCTTCAAAATGGGCTCCGAACATCAATGTTCGCAACTGCTCTGTTTTAGCAACCTAAATCTCTGCGTCTTCCTCTATTTTGTCCTTTATCCGAGCTCTCTCTCCCTCATTCTTTCTTTTCTTTCCTCTCGGTAGCTCCTCCCTCTATTCTAGCCAGAATGTTTTTGGCAGAACTCCCCCTTTCTTCTCTTACCTTCTGCTCTCTCTTTTCCCATTGAACACCCCTCTCAATTCTCTTCTTCTCCTTTGTTTTCAAGCTATCAAGCTTGGTGTGGGTTGAAAGGGCTGGATGGCCTTGGTATCTATAAGCCAAAGTTGCTTGGAAAAAGGTTGACGACTTTATGCAATTTTAGTTTTGCTAAGGTAATTCTTGCCATTACCTTTATTTTTTAATGTAGTGCTAATCACCCTTCTTATTAGGTGTTAACTCATTGACTCCCATTCTCTTTTCTTATTTCCCCCTCTAATCCCTTTTCAGTTGTGCCCTCATATGTATTTCAATATTTCATCCAATCATTTTGTGTAAATTTCTTTTCTTACCTTACGATTATATTAATTCCCAAGTTTTGGGACTCTGCTACATAGCTAGTCTCTTTAAATTTTATTTTCTTCAAATTTCAAAACTCAAAAGCTTATTTTAAAAATTGTGGGTGTTACACAAACTCGGGTACATCAAATTAATGTAAGAGCCCTTGCATTTGACCGACCTATTGAGGACCATATTTCACAGTTAAGAGTTATCACCCTGGCTGTTATGAAGCGAGAATAGGACCACATTATCCATTGAAATGGAACCAAATCGAATTTATTCCAATTGGTACAAAAGTGATTATTCAAACCTGTATATATATATATATATATACATTGCGTACTGTATTGCACAAAATTGATGATTTTTAAACATGCCCATCTCATGATTTTCTCTTTTGGGTGGTGGGTAAGAAATTCATGTGGCAATTCCTCTGGCCATTCAACTAGTCAAGTTTCTTGAGTTTGACAAAGAACACATTGGCAACATCAGTGGATAACTACTCAATAATTGTTGAGAGTAACGTTTTCTTCTTCCTCTAATTTTGCATCATCACGAACTCAATAGATAACTTAACATATCATTCAACTACTTATTTTTTCTTTGTTATATATCTACATATATATATATATATATATTAATTGTTAGTTTCAATTCCATATCTATACAAGGAACAAGTCATAGTTCAAGACTTCGAGTGACATTTCCCTTTCAATTATCATCTGTATGATTAATTGTCTCTTTTCCAAGAAAGGATGAGGAGGGTGATCAGATTTGAAAATTTTGAAAAGGCTTTATTAATCATGATTAGAAACAAAAGAGGACCACAGAAGACATGTCGCTGATGTCGAATGATATCCAATCATAGCTTCATGAAAGAGAAAGGGTGAGAAAATCCAAGTGTTTCCGGTAAAATTGAATATAGGAAATTGGAAATTGCTAGCGCTATTCTATGCTATTCTATACTTCTTGATCAGGTTGGCTTGCGGGATCATTTCCGCAATTGACGCACCACATCAGTGAGCCTCACCAAAAAATAGTAGAATCCAACTAATGTATCATGTTAGGTGCACCTGACGCTTAGCACACCTTTTGACTGTAAATTTGATTTATCGAAATTTTTCTATCATGTCATACAAGGAATTTTGAAATTGTAAAAATATTTTATTACGATCTAAGAGTCACATATTTAAAACACTAAAATAATGTTACTTTAAAATTTTAAAATATAAGATATTTTTTAAATTATTTTATTACAAATTCGAGCATCACAAATTTAAAACACAAAAAGAGTATTCATATAAAAATAAACTATTGATTCGACAAATTATACAATAGTAAGAGTTTCACGCACATTCAGAGGATTTTTTTTTTTGTTTTTTGGGTTTATGGATAAACCAAGGACAAAACCAAAAATTTTGTTCAGATAGGGGCAAGATAAAAAAAATTTAATTTTAATAGGTCAAAGTAAAACTTTTTTTTATTTTGTTGGTGGCCTAAGATTAAAAAAAAAAAAGTTGAATTTTGAAAGACCAAGGTAAAAAAATTTTTGAATTTTTATAGGCAAATACATATTATTTTTTTTTATAAATACTCAAAATTAGAAAATTCCAATAAAATTTCATCAACTAATGCACACTATTTTTTTTACTTAAATACTCCAAATTTTTAAGGTCGAACGAAATTTCAGAGGGCCATGCCCCGTCTAAGCATGGGCCTGGCATTAACTGTAGTGAGATTCAAGCTGAGACCTGCCCTTTCTTTCTATGGACTGTGGCAAGATTCCTATGAGACCTTCCATGCAATTATCCAAGCAACGGAATGACAGTTTATGAATTCGTTTGGTTCAGTTTTTTTTTTAGTTTTTATAGGTTAGTTTTTTTTTTACAAAATGCTTTTTTTTTTAAGTTTTTGAGTTTTTACTATTTTAACTTATAAAAAAAAAAAAAATTTACCTTTTTTTTTCTCGTAAACAAAACACCCTAAAATAATTTGTAACAAACGGACCCTATATATATATATATAATCCGAATCCGACAAAAGGATGGAATTGTTGCGGGGTTGGGAATGTGTAATGAGTGACGAAAGCAGTCGCTGATTGGTCAGCCACGAGACACGAGGTCTGGCTCCACACGTGTGTAGCACTGACAATGATTTTACGAATACTACAAACTCTGGAACAGAGAGAGATATATAATATGTATAGATGGAGAGAGATGTGGACACTTTCCCATGTTTGTCTGAACTTCTCTTCTCCGGTCGCACGAATGGACCGTCAGTCGCCCACGTGCGGCACCAGTAACAGGACACTGATATAAATACTTGCAGATTATACATACATACATATATATATAGAGAGAGAGAGAGAGTGGAAGTGAAGCTGTGACTGATAACGTACTGCGACCATGCACCCAGATCACATGCGGGGCTAGCTTTTTGTCTGGTGGGCCAGTTAGGCCCATTACTGTATTTTGGAAGGGAGCTTCAACTTGCGATATTGAGATCTCTTCCAGTTCCTACTTCGAATTGCGTATCTAGTTTGATTGTAATTGGCTTGGAGTGTTTCGGATCCTTAATGCTGTAATTAGCCCATGATTAATATGGCAGGTTTTGGATGAGAAATAATCAGTCATGATAGGGCTGTAAATTGAATTAAATTACTAAATCTTGATTTGTATTCAACTCATTTATGTTTGGTACCAAAAAAAATGAAATGAATAGAATGATCATTTCTATTTTTATTTTTATTCTTTTGTTTGGTACCAGTATTTAAAAGTGAAATGATCATTTTTATAAAATTATCATTCTTATATTTTCTTAAAATAATCATTTTCTATTTCAAGAGTGAGAATGGTCATTCCATTCTTACATGAAATAACATAAAACAAAACTTAATAAGATTTTTATTATTAATTTTTTTTAAAAAAATATATAATATGTTTGATAATTATTTTTTTGATTTTAAAATTTTAAAAAAATTAAAAAGTTAAATATTCTTGCCATCACTATCACCATTAATCACTATCACTGTCCACTGTTCACCGTCGGCCATAATCACTCACAATCCACTAACACTGCTATCCATTACCGCCGTCATCGTCTCACCACCACCACCACCCACCATTAGCCACTGTCGCCACCCCACCACCACTGCCGTCACTGCCACCAACCACCATCGCCACCGCCGCCTCTACCACCATTACAAATGTTTAATAATATTTAATAATTAAATAATATATATTACTAATATTTCGTATAGACGTAATATTAAATTTTCATATCATACACAAATTTCATTCTATTCTATTCTAGCATTGTTCATTGGTCTTACCAAACAAGAGAATGAGAATGATTATTACATTCCATTTCATTCTCATTCTCAATCAATTTTCATTCTCATTATATTTCTTTTCATTCTCATGTACCAAACATAGCCTACAAGTTTCGTTCAAGATCTGTTTGATATGCAAACAAAGCAAGTTTGAATATATTTTTAAGTCTTGAAATTTTTTTAAGCTCAGTTCAAACTCTATAATAAGCATATATATATATAAAAAAAAATCAAGCTACTTAATCTCGGCTTGATTAAAACTCGTTCGTGATTAGTCCGAAAATTAAACAAGTCAAACTTAAATATATCTTTAAGCTCGTTAAGACTATCAAATCGAAACTTGAACAATCTGCTATTATTTGGCTCGGTTGGTTTACCGTGCTAGTTAGGAAAAAGCTAATTAATATAATTATTTTTCTCATATGAGCATTTTTTTACTTTTTTTTTTTTGTGAACACTCAGTATAAATTCTAGCTATGCAATGGAGAAGATCCAAATCCCTTTAATTATATCTAATTTGTGCAAATCGCTATATTTGGACCAAGAATTATTGGCTTTTTTGTTATTTCTCCTAGTACTGAAGGGGAAGGAACAAAAGAAAGTGAAAATTGTGACCATTTTCGTTCCCTTTTAAAGGTGGAAAACATGCTATATGTAGAGGCTTTGATTTTGTTACAACTACTAGCAGTGGCGGAACCCCATTTAGATCGGGCCTAGGCCTGCATTCTAAAATTTGTGTTTGTCCTATAAATTTTGTAATATTTATCATAAAAAATAATAAATTAGCCCACAAAATTTCTCGATCTGCCCCTAAATATTAGTTGGAATACTTAAACCTGGAAAAAAAAAAAACAGAAGATGAAATTCAGTTCACCTATAGGAAGCAACATTAAAATTTTCAGCTAATTTGATGCTAACACGTACGAAAAACATTGGAACTATTAGATAATGTTAAATATGAATTGTTACCATTCAAAGTGTTGGTAATTGGTGATGACTTTATTTGACATTGTCGGCCAAATTCTTAGGAATTCACGGTGCATGTTTTGTTTCGGTGTCTCTAATCAATTAGTATTGGATATAATCCTACTTTTCTTAGGTTTTGTTTGGAATTCGAATTTTCGGTGGGGAAAAAAAAAAAAAAAGTGAACAAAAAATAAAGAGTATTTTTGTTTATTTTTTCTTCACATTTTTTTTTTTTTTACTTTTTTCACTAAAAATTCAGATTCTAAATGAAGCATTAGTGTATTTTTTCCTTCATGGTCTTTAATGCTTCATCCTTCATCTTTAATGCAGCATTTTAAGACTTTTCTTCACCTCCCCATGGATCATTCGTTAACAGACTGTCAACCCATATGCTTAAAACTCGTTTGAATCAGCTTTGTTTACCCATCTTTTTAACTAGCCTTTATTTTTTAAAAAAACAAAGTCAAAAGTTTAAACTAAAAGCTTATAAAAAAAAATTTTATTTGAAAAAAGTTAATCTGATAAGAGAGCTAATTAAAAAGCAGGTAAAAAAAAAGCCGATCCAACTATATCTTATAATATGTATAAAGCCAATCAATGCAATAATTTTAGACCTTTTGACAAAAGAAAATGTTATTCTTTCAAAAAATTTATATAGAAAATTCTACCAAAATAATAGAACAATGGTATTTTTGTAAATAAGAGCCATCATGATGGGTGTTTTGTTTTATGTGAATAGATTTCATTCAACCACATCATTCTGGTAATAAATTCTGTATAAATTTTTTGTTTATATAGCATTAAAAAGAAATAGGAGCAAAATCTTGTTATTTACCTACAAATATGTAAGGGCAAAGACAAAAAAAACATAAAGAAAGAAAGAAAATGTGAGTGGAATGAACTCTTTGTTTAGAGTAAGAAAATACGTAAGCAATAAGATAATGTATAGAGTCGTTTGGATGAATTATAGGCTGGCTTATTTAATTAGTTTATAACTTTTACTTACTCATTTTTTATTTTAGTAAAAATGTCAAAGCGTAACTAAAAATTCATAAAAATATCCAAAAAAAAAAAAAAATCTACTTATATAAAGCCTGTAAAGATTAAAAAAAACATTGTTAATTAAGCTAATAAATTAGATGATCGAAATGAGCACCACTAAACAAGTTTGTGCTAATAACAGCGACAAAATATCAACACGATCAAAGTGGATCTTAAGATCCACACTATCAGGAGATGCCAAAACACTATCACGAGGGGCCCAAAAAATTTGTTGCAACTGGCATTAAGAATGATTAGTGTTGGAGATAATGCAGTAATGAAAATTAAACTGTTAAATCCGAATTGGAGAATAAACAAATTAAGAGATAGATGTTGTGTTCATGTAGGGATGGTCGTGGGTAGCATTAATAATAATAATAATTCCCTTAGTTCCCTTCTTCTGCTTTTGGTTGAAATTAAGATGATCAGTGACAGGAGCGGAACTACACTTGAAATGCTTTTGTTAGAATCTCTTATATGTAATTTATATATAAGTTCAGTAAATATTTGTTTTATTGGCACCCTCCACAATTTAAAACTCTTCTTAAAACTCTATTCTAACAAAAATTTTTAAAATTTTTATATAGTGGACTGTGACTTCTACCCAATTTTCGTCTAAGAAACAATTAGCTATTTTTTTTCTTCATATTTTTCTAATGTTCAATAGAAATTTATTTATTTTTCATATTGAACTTTAGCCTTGCATCCTAATATATTTTTAGTGTTTAAATTTTAAAATATGCGTAAAGCAAACTTCTACATAATAATTATATTAATGGCTAAAAAAATTTGTGTTTTATTTCGTCACCCAGCAAAAACAAAAAATCCTGATTCCTCCCTGATTAATAGCATTTGTAGTCTACTTCTGCTTGTCCCTTGCAACCATATGACCATAGTTTTCTTGCTTTCTGGTGACAAAGTCCCCACATCCACAGCTTGGGGCCTATGATTTCTCAGTTCCTGCATCCAACCCTTGTGCTATTTAACATTTTTTTTGGGTAATGTTAGACAAACGGAAAAATTCATACATAATTTATTACTAAAATAATATAGTTAATAAGAGTCATTATGTCACGCTACTCCTAATCAAGCGTCATTAACACCATCTTCGGGTGAGTGTAATCGCACATGTTACCTACTTACGCACGATAACTAATAACAATACTAAAGATAAGAATCATGTAAGAGATAAATAATATCAATATATATAAAACAATCCCATAACCACCAAATGTACAGAAGAAAATTACTAAACAAAACTCAAATCATTACAAGGTGAAAATATAAACAAACACCAGAACATCCTCACCCAAGTGTACAACATAGACAAAAACTAAAACTAAAACTCAAACTAGAAGAGCTCTTCACAATTCATCAACTCGACACCAATAGTAGTGGACTAGACATCGTCATCTTTCTTAAAAAATAACCTGTGTGGGTGTAAGTTTTATATTAACATGCTCACTAAGATAATCAAGCTCGTAAAGAACGAATGTAAGATAAATATCGAATCAATCACCAATAGATAATCCACCATCTTCAATGAAAAATGTCTTATGTAATGTAATGTCTCTTTGTGATGCAATGCTTGATGTCACCACATATGAGCGAGCTGTTTTAATAACATTGTCCAATTCATGGCTGGCATGTTATTTAAAATGTCCCACATCGACATTCTTTAGATTAATCTCATATAGACTAAACCTTAGGTTAGTCCCACATCGACTAAATCTCCACCATTGCAATGCAAATTATACATACAATGTATGTTGTATGCAATGTCATTTCATAATCCAACAATCAATGCCAATAATTATAATAAGATATTCAATTCAATAAGAATAAGAATATCTTAAACCCCCACCTCAACTTACTGTACCAAGAAGAATCACTCTTTTGGTGGAATTGGAGTGTTTTTAACCACTTTCAAACCTAACACACACATCACATCAAACTTGTAAAATTACAATGTTATATATAATAAATCATGTATATGCAAAGTTTATAGCTCATCAACATCCAAGATAATACATCAAATAACATATTAGAACTTAATGAGACTATGCCAACACTATAATAAGATGATGACTCCATAAACATAGGTACACCCCCCCCCCACCCCCCCCCCCCCCCCCCCCCCGCCAACCAACCAAAAAAACACAAGTTCTTGATTTATGGAGACAAAACAAATAAATAAACAAACCACCCAAGACTAGGGATTGCGCCAGTGCGCCCCTAGAGCGCGCCTGGCCAATTGTTGGGCCGCTCTAGTGCGCTCTCCTAGCGCCCCCTACCCAGTGGGCTGCGCCACTAGGCACCCCCTGGCACCCTATTGGTGTGCCCCCTCCAGAGAACTGCGCCAATAAGCACTCTTTACCTTGCCGTGGCACCCCTTGATCTGAACTCAAGTTTTCAAAATATGGTTTCAGGTTTTCCCTTTCAACCTCAACACAAAACTAAGTTCTCTAACGCCTAAAATGAAGTTCTAAAGTCTCAAATAAGACTTCTAAACATCAACACATGCAAAACATGAAAAATCCTAAGTTTTCGACTTAAATCCCAAGTTTCTTAGATTCAATTCTCAATTTTAAGTCATGAAAAGTCTTTTACATGCAACAATTAATAGAAATGCATGCAAATAATCATGAACTTGAAATTTCTCACCTCAAACAATGAATGCACAACTTCCCCCCTTCAATTTCCTCTTCTTCTCTTCTTTTCTTTCTTTTTTTCCTCCTTTTTTCTCACTTTTTTTTCTTGTCAAACACTAGGTACTAGCAAGCATCTCTCTTCTCTCTCCTCCCTTGACTTGAAACCAACTATAGATATAGTTTGTATTCATCACACGCACACACACATGTCTCATACACACACACACACACACAAGTCTTGCAATGAAGCACATACCTTCATGAAAATGAAACACACACCTCACAAGCATACACTTAGGTGGCTTGAAGTTAAACCTCTCACCTTGCACCTTTTTGATTCACCACTCTCCTCACTAATCCTTCTCATTAGCACAATTAAACATGTTTAGGCTAATTAATCATTATTAATTATAAGCTAAGCATAAAAATTAATTAAGCTAATTAATCAAGATTAAGTAAATTAATCATGTTTAAATAAATCATACTTTACATAATAAGCTACCATTAAAATATGTCAATCAAGCTACTTGATTAAGGAAAATATGCACTCATAAGTATGCTATTAAGCTAAATGTGATGTTAAGCAAAATAGGATATTACACATTCATTTTCAAACAAAATACACATCATGATACTCTTAAATACAGTAATGTCACTGTCACATCATTCTAATATGTTTACTTTACAGATTTTCTAAAATAATAGCAATTTTTTTCTTCGAGTCTATTCTCTCTTTACGGAACTATTATTATTTTGTTTCTTAAATGCTCATCTGTTCATTATACTATATCAAGCTGGATTATATTTTTATAAACTAGAGGGTCACCAACTTGTCATGTGGGATGAGTGTGGTGCACACATATGTATGTAATCGAAACTATACAGATAAGAGAGATAGAAGTAGAGATAGAGAGACTAAGACATAGAGGGAAGTTTTTTGAGAGGTTAAATTGGTAACTCGAAGGAGTTTAGTGAGACCACAGGTAAAAATTGATGCAGGGCATGGGTTTTTGCATGAATTTGTTATTATCAACCCTTGAACAAAAAGTCATTTAGCATGTATGAATAACTGATTTTCTCGAGGACTGTTTTAGGAGAAGGGAATAATGACACGCTTTCAATTTTGGAAACACTAAACTGGTGTTCTCCCTTAGTAGACTTGTCAACGGACAGAGTCTGATGCGAACCCGACATACGCATATGGTAGTGGTTGAGAACATATTAGATAGTTTGACGTGTATCCAAGCAAATTTGTAGTTGTCATCCTGATGAATCAAATGCAACCACGCCCACTGTATCAAAATTGTATATTCATCCTATGCCCTAATTTTTTTGTTTTTCTTAAAGTTTTTGCTTACTGGGTGTTATGTTTTCAACCATTTATTCCCTCGAGCTTGTGTAGGGCCACACGAACTAAGTAAGCTTCATGCATTATATTGATGATGGATCATGGCTAGTTATAGGAAGCCATGAGGAGTAATCGAATTTGAGATCTCATGCTTAACATGAGTATTAGCTGACCCATGGACCACCTTTTGTGAATTCATGCCCTGAATTATAAGTGACCCTTTTGTTTTTCCTTTATTTATGAAGTGCTCAACTAAAAACCAGTGTTTTAAAAATCAGACCGGACTGGTCGGTTCAATCAAAAAATTGAGAATCGGTTCAAAAAATGGTCTGATTCATGTTTAAAGCTAGTTTTAACAAAAACTCAGTAAAAACCGGTCAACCTAGTTGTTAAACAGCTGAACCGGACATAAAATCGTTAAAAACCCACTGGTTTAGTAAAAGAATTGTACAAAATGTCAAATTTTTTATTTAAATATTTAAATATATTTAGGACATCACGGTTTAATACCGGTTAATCTGACGATTGAACCTGCGATCCTTAACCCAGTCACTTTTTCGCTTCGCTCAACGGTCTGATTTTTAAAACATTGCTAAAAACCTCTAAATTTCATATTAGTCGAAGTATGGTTAAAATTTGGGACGTGGGTATGATGGACCTTTGGAATTGGATTTGAGGAATCCATGAAATAATTAAAGGAATGATAAGGGGAAAAAAATTAGCGTATTAGAATACATTAAAGCTATGTAACAGTCTGAAATAATTTCGAATTTAGGACTTGATCATGTTTTTCCTGGTACCGATAAACAGTGAAAGTTGAATCATGGGATTACATTTGGTAATTTAAAGGCAATTCGAAAGTAATATGGATCTCCTTGGGCTTTCTTCGGTAGGGCCAAACTTAAGCACCGTGCCGTTGCAACTTCGGCCTCAGTCCTATGGACCTCTGCTTCGGTTCTGCTTAGCCCAGTCTAATGGGGCCCTTATAATTTAATAGTTTCTCAGTCCTTTACAGCCTGTTTGAAAGTTGGTGGAGTGTGAAAAAAATGAGAGAAAATGGCAGGAAAAAAAAAGACACAAAGAGAGAGTTATTTAAAAAATTTTCTCTCTTTTTCCATTAATTTCCCTTCTAAGTAGAATCAAATAGGGAAAAGAAAGCAAACAACAGTTTCCCTTCCTTCCCTTACCCAAGTTCCAAATATTTCACTTTTATTTGGGCACTTTCAAATCTCCAGGAAGTCCAACCAATTGCCAAATCGGTCCAATCTTGTAAAAAAACAGCATTCAGAGGCCAGTAAAACTTGGTCTTGGGCTAGGCAAAGTGAAGTTAATAAAGCCCCATGGAATATCTCAAGCCCAATTAGAAGCCCTAAGACGGGAGGTTTTATTTATTTTTTGTTAAGTATTTCAAGATGAGTTCGGTGGCTATTTATTTTTATAACATTACTAATAATTAGACTATAACCTATACCAAGTGGGGTCACACACACCTTGGGCAGACATGGACACACCTAATAATCCCAAGTGGGGGTGTTTTTTTTTCTTTTTTTTTAATTTTTTATTGGCGAGTCTTTCGGTGAAAAGCAAATATATTGCACCAATTATTTTACATTAGGAGAGTCAAAGATACATGACCTCCTCACTTAAAACACAAAATATTTGAGTTTGTTTTGCACATGATGTGAAGAAATAAGAAATCTAAGGACAATAATCCGATGATTAAAAATTTCTAAGAGAGTAATTTTACAAATTCAACTTCAATTCTGAATCGATTGCTCATTTGATAGGTCTTTTAAACCAAAAAAAATAAAAAAATTTAGGGTCATTTAGTACGGTATTGTTAATTTAATTTTAATCAATTGTTGAATAAGGCCATATTCGAAATTAATAGTCCAAGATTGCAATTTTATCCCACAAAACAAACTTGCCCTTGGTTAATTTTTGGTGAAAGGGAGAAGAGGCGCATCTTCAAAGGTAAGAGGGAACAAACCCCACAATTATGTTGAGATAAGTGAACTTCACCATTTGGACTTATTTGCAAGACAGTGCTGCGCACTAATAGTAGAGCCTAAATGTAATAGATTACAAATTTTCGTACTAAATATAATAGGTCTCTCTTAATACATAAATAAATACTCTCGGCCGGTGCCCAGTTGAAACCCAGTTACCACTTAACAAAAAAACTAGAGAGATAAAATTGCTCTATTATATTGGAACCATGGAAATAGAGTGAAATTAATTGAGGTGGTTGGACCTTGATTACGGTTGTAAGCTGGTCTCTATCTTGTCTACGAAACTCCTTTTGCTTATTTTACAAGGCTGCAGAAGTTAAGGTGTATGACCAATAAGAGTTTGGTTTAGCGGATGAGTTCATCGTCCTCCTTTTTTAAAATTTGAGTTTGACTCCCCGTAACTTTTTGTTAGGCTCATCCATGATCCATGGGTAGTATATGAACACGTGTTTGAGTCTTACGCAAAACTCTGTCCATCCTCTCGTATTGTTGTAAAGTCTGGCGTTCTAACGAAATGATTGTGTAGCCTAGCACAACCCCTTTTGCACACCAAACACCAAAAAAAGAAAGAAGCAAAGGTATATGATTATTCTACCACCTTCTCCAGAAGCAACTTTTTGAGTTTTAACTCAAAATTTTATTTTATTTATTTATTTTTTCATTGGAGACAAAAGCCCTAAAAGAAAGGGTAAGGAGGGTAACTCGAACTTATCATTTGAAGGCATGGGTAGGAGTACCACTATAATTGAGCTAACCCTCTTTTGTAGTTAATTATCTTTAAAAAGTTAGAAAATCCCTATTTGGTTGCGGTCCCTTTTTTATTTTTCATGTTTTTGAAAACAAAAAAAAAATTATAAGTTTTTCAAATTTCATGTTCTCTGAAACAAAAAAATAAAAAGTTTCTTGTTTTTCATGTTCTCTGGAACAAAACTATCGAAAATACTATCAATTTTGTGTCATTTTACTTTTCATATGAAAACGGTTTCAAAAATTCAAAAAATATCTTTTTAAAGGTTCCCAAAAATGTAATGTTTTTTGAAATTTTTTTTGAAAACAAGTTCCGAAACTTACTTACAAAACGCAATTTCAATGAAATTAGTTTCCAAAATTAATATGCCAAACGAAATTCCGTCAAATTTTAAAAAATGAAAAGAGAGACTAAAATGGTAACCAGAAATCGACGCCCAAAAGACTAAATGGTGTGAATACACAAAAGAGTAGAGGTGTGTTTGCAAGGCATGAAATAGACACAAATTGAAAATATGTGAAGTATGGGGGCATAAGTGCACAACTCACTGTAGGGAGCAAAACAATGGTGATATTTTACTAGTTGTATAAAGCTGAGGGACGCCCGTGGTTTAACTTTACACGTCTAGTGAAATTCCTTTCTACAGCCAAAAAAAAAAAATGTAATATACACATATACGTATATATATTTGCTGTTTATATATATTTACCGGTGTGGTGACTTCTTTGCCTACATTTCTTGCAGATTCGGCTCTTCAAAGGTAATTTGTTATCTATTCTTCGAAGGTTCTCTTTTATTCCTTCTCCTTTTGTACGCTTCTATCGATTTCTTCAAGTACAATGTATTCAGCTTCCTTGATCTTCATGTCCTGACTATATATCTATATATATAAATCATTGGCGTTCTTTATTTTATTCTGTTCATATCATTTTGAATTCTCTTCGTTTTGACATAGTCATTGGGTCTGGTTTTGAAAGTTACAGCGTAAAGAAGGTTTAGAGAGAGAAAGAGAGACTTCTAGAGAGAGAGAGAGAGAGAGAGAGAGGGAGGGAAGAAATGGGGAGGCTGTTTGTGGTCACTCTTGAGGGCAAGATCTACAGCTGCAAGCACTGCCGAACCCATCTGGCTGTATGTGAAGACATCGTTTCCAAGGTTTCCTTTCTCTTCCCAACTTGTGATCGTCAATGTTTTCTTGTTTTTCTTTTTATTCTCATAAGAATTTCTGTTATTTTTCTTGCTCTGTTGATTTATGTGCTCTTTGCTTGTCAAAATTTCGTATAAAATTTCTTCTTGATGATTGGATGACTCTTTGATTTGATCAATTTGTGTACAATTTTGCTACTTTGCTAATGAGGAATTAAATGAAGATTTATTGCTTGGATAAAACAATAGTAGGAGTTTGTTGTTGTTTGGTTTACATTGAAGGGCCATAGCCCTAAATAGCAGAAACAACCCTTGGCCAAGCAGTGCCGATGATATCAGTAGATAAAGCTAACTGAAAGTGAACTTAAACATCTGGTGGATTAGGAAATTGGGATCAAAACTATTTTTCCTTTGTGCCTTCCCATGAACAAAAGTTTAATATATCTTTTTTGTAGTGTCATTTGATCATAATTAAGGGCAATTCTCTCAAGAAGTTTGTCTATTAGGAAAACTCAGCCCAACAATGATGTTGTTGGCTAGTACTTCTAAATATAACACTATTGCTCCTCCAAAAAGGTACAATGAGTTGGAAACAAATTCTTCCTTCATGTTTGGAGATTAATCTTTCTTGACCAAATTAGAAAATAGTTGTATGTGACCGTCAGATATAGCCACAAAGGACCGATATGATAATGTGTGTAGGTACCCGTGTATATAGTATATATGTATATGCATGTGTTCTTGTATAGTACTTTGATACAGAAGATATGGTTCTAAACAAAGTGAAGAGGCAGACAGCTTTAGTTTAGACAACCCCAAATAGTTCAACTTGGGCTTGAACGTTGATACGCAAGGCCGTAGTTTATTTTTGTTCTCTTTTCATTTTGTATTTGGTGTCAAGTTTATGTTTATTGGGAGCTTTTTGGGGAGCAAACTTTCTGATTGTTTTGCCTCTGTTCTTCTATTCAGTCTTTCCACTGCAGGCACGGGAAGGCTTATCTCTTCAGTAAGGTGTAAGTTTTTCTTTATTTTGGGCAAGCCGTTGTTATGTCTTAATACCAAACTCTTCTTGGTACAACTTTGTTTTGTATATACAATTTCAACACTTGTTGAAGCAATGAGATGCCATTTATATATTGTCAACAATGGAAAATTTTACTATTTATACACCTTACTTTCTTCTTCCTCTTGGAAATGCAAGGCACATTTCCTTTTCTTTTTTCTTATTTCTTTTTTCTTTTTTGTGTGTGTGTTGTTTTGGGCTGTAAAAGTCACCACTAAGGGTGGAAAATAAAACACTAAGGAGGCCAACCAGGCTAAATAATATAGATAGGAATGAATGGTGGATGTAGAAGTTTGACCCTATCACTAGCTTAACTTTTTAATGCATAATCCGACACTCCAGCAACACCTATACACAGAATGAGAATGAACTCTTTTCATTAATTTCAAGTGCTGTTAAATTTCTTCATAAAAACTTGGTGTTCCATTCTTCATTATTTTCAAAGGCATATGAACTGAAGATTTGGCCAAATGCAGTTATCGAAATTCAATAAACAAAATGAGGAATTGGAGAATTGAGGATGCATTGGATTGGCATGCCAAATTATGTTCTCTTCTGGGCATAATAAGTCCAAATTATGATATTATTTTTCCAATCTTGGGTTTAAGATTTTAGGCCAGATGGAATGCAACTATCTGGGTCGCGTCTTGGTAGTTGCTGACAGCGATTTTTCCATTGACCTTCTTATCGTTGGGATGGAAATATGTAAGGAGAAATCCACTACTTCTGTTAAAAACAGTGTTCTTACCTAAATTTCTCATATGTTCATTACTAAGATCTATTCTACTCGTTTCATAATTATTTCGTTGTTGATATCGTGCATTGACATGTCAATATTCTTATGTTTTATATCTTGCCTCCTATTTCTGACAGAGCAAATGTCACTGTTGGAGAGATAGAAGAAAGATTGATGATGACTGGAATGCACGCTGTTGCTGACATTTTCTGTGTCGGGTGCGGGTCACTTGTGGGATGGAAATATGTAAGAGCGGGACAAACAGATTCTACAAATTATGGGTCATATGTGTCTATTTATTGTGGTTGTTAGATACTTAGGTTTCTATTTTCAGGAGGCTGCTCATGAAAAGAGCCAAAAGTACAAGGAAGGAAAATCTGTCCTCGAGCGGTTAGTAGATAAATACATTCATGGGTTAAAAAAAGATAAATTAACTTCATGTGGATATAGATCGTGCATTATTACAGAATTTTTTTCATTGAACAGGTTTAAGATTTTAGGCCCAGATGGAAAACTATGTATGTAGGTCGAATGCATGGTGACATGGATAAGCCACTGATTAATTAGTTATTGGTCCATGTTCGCTATTGGAAGCGTAGTAGGATAAATACATACATGTAAAATTAACCATCATGTGGCGATAAATCATGGAGCAGAATTTTTTTCATTGAACAGGTTTAAGATTTTAGGCCCAGATGGAAGCAACTACTGGGTCGGTCATGGAGCCTATGTCGGTGGAAGCGATGCAGATGACGTTTGATTACCCATTTACCCTTCCTTCAATTGTACATTCTTAATCCCCAAGTGTTCTTTATTTAACTTGTGGATTCTCGAATTGGTAATATCTCATTTCGGCAGCTTGACCAAGTTGCCTCCAATAACAAAGACTCCATTGTACTTACTGATTTACTTGAAATCCAAACTTCTGTTAAAACACGTGTTCTTCTAATTTCAATGTTCATGTACTTCTGTTGGTAAGATCTATTCTACTCTTCTTTTTCTTTTTCATTTTTCTTTGTTCAGGCTAACGTCGCTAGGGTACAGTTTAAAGACTCCATTGTTCACACTGATTTACTTGAAATTCAAATTTCTGTTAAAACATGAATTCTTCTGATTTCAATGGCCACGTACTTCTGTTGGTAATGTTAGCTGTTGATGGTGACTTCTGAAACATGGTCCATGGTCCAATATTTTTACCCTTCTGAAATTTCTTGGTGGTGTCTTCAAATGTAGGCGTGATTCCCCCTACTTGTATCCTGTTTAACTTGAAAAATTCTGTTCTTCTGATTTCCATGAAATAGGCACGTACTTCGACAAAAGCTGTTGAGTGGTCCAATTTTTTACCATAGGGTACAATTTAAGCTATATATGCTGATTCTTGTATGTAGCTGTCTTTGCATAAGGAAGCTATGAGGCTTTTCCAATTATCTCCAAGTTGAAACCACTGGATTGATTAGTTATTGGTTTCCATGGTTCCATTGAACTTCCACTCTCTGTTCATTTGTGCCAATAAATTAGTCTTACACCTCTAAGAAATTACTCGGTTCTCTTGGTGTGTCACGTACTCTCACAATGAGGTGGGTCCCCTACTTGTTAGGTGAGTCCAGTGAGTGTATTCGGTTCTCACGTAACAGGTGAGATCCACCTCCTTATGAGAGAGGAGTGACATGGTAATTCAAGTTCAATGCTATATGGGTAAGAACCAAGATTGAAAATTTGAGGTTGGTGTGCCTTTGCATCCAATTCCTGCTCCTCCGTCAAATAACGTGCATTTGGTCCACTAAAAATTTGTTAATACATGCAGACCTGTGTCAATTCTACATATTGAAAATTGAGGTTGGTGTGCCTTTGCACTCAATTCCTGAATAACGTGCAATTTGCATCTGCTTTAAGACCCAATCCAGATGCATATACATTTTAGGTGTGTGTGTGTTTATGAACCACTCCATTATTTCTTCTGAAATTGCATGTGGATGTTATGAAGCCATATAGAGCCTGTTTGGAACTTGGAGGGAAGGAAAGAAAAGGGAAAGGAAGGGAAAAAGAAAGGAAGGACAATTATTTTTCATTCCTTGTTTGGTTTTGTTAAAAAAATAAAGGGAAAATGGAGAGAGAGAGAGAGAGAGAGAGTGAGTGTGTGTGTGTGTTTTCCCCTCATTTTCCCTTCCCTTTCCCTCCTTTTCCCTCCCCTTTTCTCTCTTAGTTAGAATCAAACAAAGGGAGGATAAACACTTTGAACACAATCAATCGGAAAGCAAAGGCTACCTACATGTTCATGAGGTCACTTTGAACAATCATCGGAAAAAGCCCTAATTTGCCAAACATGGTTAATCTGGAGTTAGGTAATTAGGCCATAGCCTTGTCAAGATGGTCGAAAAAGACAGAAAACTATACAGATGGAGCCCTAATTAGCATCACCAAATTCCAAGGTTTGAGCTGTCAGTTTGGAAGATGACGATGTCAAGGCATTCCAACCTTCTTGGTTCACATTTACCCCTGAAGGATGAACAATTGCATAATAGTTATGGTTCTACATATCGGCCGAGACTAGAATTCTCGGTCTTGACTCAAGACCTTATGCCAAAAGCCAAATGACCAGCGGAGATAAAAAGTGTGTAATTCATATCAAAGAGATGAGTGACATACAGTGAATGTTATCTTCATCTAATTCAATAATTACTAGAAAAAGAAGAAGAAAAAACGAGGATTCTGTGTATTCTTTTGTACTATGTCCTTTATTCATGGGTGCGCATTATTGTCACCATGACACAGAAAATATTGGTTTGATTGATGTTATAAAAAAGTAAAGTTTCAATATACTTGTTCTTGCATCAAATAGGTACCTTTTCTATAATAATTTCTCTTCCGAAAGATAAAGAATCCTCCCCCTCCCTCTCCTTATGCAGATGCCATTTTCTAAGAAATTAGATTGATGTAAATTCTAGATAAAAAAGATAAAGAATCCTCCCCCTCCCTCCTCCTTATGCAAAAATTTTCTAAGAAATTTGATTGATGTACTAGCGTTCTAACAGAAAAAAAAAAAAAAAAAAAAAAAAAAAACAAACAAACAAACAAAAAGAAAGGAAAAAAGAACACTACTATAGCTTGAGAATATAAGTAGAGAAAGTGAAAAATTATCAACGGGTCTGAAGAATAGCTACCAAGGTTAAACTAGTAAATTTAGTGGACAATAAATCAGGCTTCTGCTATAAGTATAGTAATAGGTGAATAAGGGAACTGGTATATCCATGGCTTTATCCAGAGACCCTATATAATTGCATATCAATGCCTGCATTCGTAATTGTTAATTTTGCCATGCTGATTGATTTATAAACCTAAACATATCTATATCCAAGAAGCTTATTTCTCCCAAGTCCAAACAACTTGTAGAAAACCAAGTTCATTTCAATCAGCAGCTATGACTTGGGCAAAAACATTGACTTCAAATGGTGGATTCTGTATGTCAAATCGAATACCGATAAAACCTTGTATTAGACTTAACATTAAATGGTGGATTCTGTATGTCATTTGAGATCGAAATCCGATAAACCTTTGTATTTCATTGGCAAGTCACCCGAGTGAATACACCATTTGCTCGGAAAGCTCTGCACCCACAGCCCTCATGTATCGATGCAACTGGGTTTCCAAGTAGCTCCTTTCAGAGGGACCAAAAGCATGTTGTAGATCCTTCAAACAAAAGAACATAGTGCCAATTATATTAAATCCTTCAAACAAAAGGAACATTAGCTGTTCCTCCTAACAAAAAGGAAAGAAGTGCACCAAATATAATTTGCTTATATTTCCAACTATCCCCAAGGCAAGATACAAAAATAAATATTCGCATCAAGGGCACTGGCAAATTCAATTTCTTGTATCTGGAGTGCGAAGCATAGGCCATCTAGCCAAAGTTGGGGACCGTATGTGGATGGATGATCAAGTCTAATACCGGCAATTCTTTAGGCATGGGGCAATTAGGGAAAACAAAGCAAGGAAAAAGCAAATACAATAAAAAAGCTAAAAAATCTTCTCCTCTTGTTCCCATTTTAGTTTATCTACTTCTTTAACCTGTAAAGGATTCTAAACAACATTCTCAAATCTAATTAAAAAAAGCTAACCAAAATCTTCTCCTCTTGTTCCCATTTTAGTTTATCTACTTCTTTAACCTGTAACTGGATCTTCAAATTTATATTAATGTGTGTGTGTGTGTGTGTGTGTGTGTGTGTGTTGAGTGTGTGTGTGTAGAGAGAGAGAGAGAGAGAGAATTTGCTAGGAGGAAAAACTAATTTGAAGGGAAAGGAGAGAGGGCATTCTGACCAAATGGATCATTGGGTTGAGTAAGTACCAACTGGATACATGAATCCACATTCTGAACTAAAGAAAGAATTAAACACATCCAAAGTAATTGTATGCACCAGAGCATTATATGTACCTTATATCTCAGGCGAGATCCCTTTAACCCAATCAAAATATTACTAACACTTCCATCTTCTATATCCACAGAAGTCAATATCCACAGAAGTAAATTCTGGATTCTGAGCCTGATTCCTCATCAGAATCTTCAAAATCAAGCTCAGCCATTTCATCATCTCCATCAATAGGAATATCATTCATGCCTTCTTGGCCAGGATCATCATGCTGCAGTTCCATACTATTTTCAAGCACAGTAGGTGCAGAGGACTCTCCAATTGGTAAAGTGGCAATATCAGATAAGATAACATATGGTTTCCCATCAAGCAACGGCCTGGCAACTTCAAATGGCACCCACCTGCAGAAAAAATTATGCACTTTTCAGACGAGCGAAAAAAGATTGAAGCCCCTAGCTAAAACTTCATGTCACTGTATCATGAACACGTCCAAAACGTGTAAAATTAAATTAATCAATATTAGCAGATCGAAGATGTGAGTAAAGTATGTAACATAACAAAGGTTTGGCATCCTCAGTGAAACATCTGCTTGGATTGGAAGCATTGGATATCAAAGCTCAAGTGGGCCTAAGAAAAACCCATTTCTGTTTTTTTGTAACTTTTCTAAATTAAACTGAAAATCGGATATAAACTCAAGCTCATTGCACTTGATTTATGTGATGAAAAAGTATACTTTTAAGCAAATACCCAACAATTCATTGCCAATGTCCCCAGATGAAAACCTTCACAGTAAAGTCTAACAAAGTTTGTAGGACAATACCTCAAAGTTTAAAAAAGTAGACAATACCCAAAGTTCAGTGCATAACAGTTTCACTAGCTTTTAAACTTATTTCCAAATCCTTCATCTATTTGCTTAAGAACTTTATTCTCTGGGCAATGGGCCACATCAATGTATATCCTTCGACAGTAAAGTCTATTTGCATAGGAATCTCTCTTTCTCTAAACTTTTGGATCAATTTAAAGAGGTACCCCATTGACCACAGTCTCAGGTCATAAATTCGGTAGGCTTAATATACTTTTAAGACCAGCTCTTCACAAGATGAAAGCTAGGCCTCAGAAATTAGGAGTTTTAGCTTAACCATCATTTTTAAGGTTTGACCATGAGGTGTACATGCACCACAATTCATGCCAAGGGTAACTATTGCTCAGTGTAAATGTGTAATAGGGGGTGAGTACATCACATAAATCAACAAAGTCCACATACAAACAACATAGAGTTGGCTACGTGAATACTTTTCATATTTGCTTTGGTAAACAAGTAAAGAACCTAAATACTTGTGCTGAATCCTTGTAACTGCATAGAAGATTATGGACCCACCTACAGTAACAGGAAAGATATTTTGCAAACTACGAGTAGTAACAACAGCTTTGAATCAGACCTATATTGTGCCAATCCTATGGAATGAAGTATAGAACTTCCAACTTAAATACTTTGCTAACTTAAAAGTAAGTAGGACCCACCTAAGATCAAGGTGGTATAAGGGTAACTGATTATCTTTCGAGATAATCAGATTTTACCATGTTATTTTAGATATAACAAAATCTTACAGTATACTGCCCCATAAGATTTCTATATTGTAGAATCCAAACTCCAGCAACAATTAAAACATCTAGCATTGACAACCCCTTCCATGGGGCCATCTTGTGGTAAACATAAACAACTAAACTTGTGTGATGTAACAGCATAGAAGATTTGGAAAACTACAGTAACAGGATAGAATATTTTGCAAACTACAGTAATTTGAAACTCAGGAGCAAGTTGCTCTATATTTACCATATACTTAGCACAAAAACTATGGAGACATTAAAAAATTTCTAGGCTATCCATAAATTTAATACCCCAGCAAGTATGTTGGTCAATTGTATAAGGATGATAAATAACTTACTGGAAAACGGAAGAGGCAAAGTCCTGTAGGTCCCACGGGTGAAATGTATAATTTAGCTGGCAGATAAATCAACTGGTGGCCAGCAAGTATGTTGTCAATGACTAACTTACTGGAAACGAAGAGGACAGAGAAGCTCAGACGGGTGATATGCTGCTTTATATCTCATCTTGCTGCAGGAGTGAATATAATAGCCAAGATAATAATACTCAAGGCTATGACAATGAACTTGATTCTCTTTAACCCAACTTATTTCTTGCAGGGCTGAATACTTGCCTAGCGATAAGAAGGCAAAGTCTGGGTCCCAGAACAAATATTTACTTGACAAACATTTAGGGAGGATATCAATCACACCAACTGCAACTAGCCGGCCATCAATCACATACTGCTGATGGAAGGAACCAAAACCACAAGGAGGAACTGCACCATTACCAGTCGACGGAACATATACTAAGGGAGTGTCAACTAAAAACCTCACATATGAGCTTTCTGTGACATGATCTGGTGTATCATTATGCACTTTAATCTGGTATCTCCTATACAAGGCAAATTCTTCTGGATCAAAACTGGACCTTTTCAACCGGATCTCAAGCCTCCGTCTTTTTCCCTGAGGACATTCAGAGATCTTTGCTCCCTTTTCTTGCACCATTAACTCTTTGAGGAAACTATTTGAACTAACCGATCTTTTTTTCCCTGAGGACATTCAGAGATCTTTGAACTACTCCCTTTACTTCCACTACCTGTAGGAGACTCTTTAGAGACAGAAACTATTTGAACTACTTCATCCAACCAAGCTTGTTTTTTAGCAGAATAGAAGTTAATGTGCCCATTGCAAGCTCTGATTGACAGACCAGACTTTTCTGCCAACTGATTTAAAGAACTTGCCAATTTTCCTGCAATTATTGTTGGGGAAAGCTCAAGAGCCTGGCCCTTTTTTTCGGCACTTTCTCTTGATAACTTCAAATAGTGTACATCCTTCTCTGCCCGCCTTAAAGCGGCTGCAATTTGGAAGGAAATATTGCTGGAGAACAGGAGATCTTCAGATCCTTCTACTAGTAACTTCCTTTTGGCTGGTGCAACATTTTTTATAGAAGCTTTTGGTAATTGAACATCACAAGGAAATTGTCCACTCCCAACAAATGCATCTACTGCAATATCAATCTGGTCTGACAAATAATGCATAAATTTTTCAGCTTTTTTCTTTTCTTCATTTTCACCAGCCAATGACTCCCTTGCTGCTGAGCTTGTAATTTCATAAGGAGCACAGCTGCACGAACCCTTAGAAGTATTGGGCTCATCTATGAACTCATTTCTCGTTTTAACATCCAATGTGCCGTCCAGAAACCTATGAGTTAGTTCTTACTGCTGTCAGTACTTCTGTTCTAACATCATTCTTATAAAAGCTTACATATTTCTGCCAAAATTGAGGATGAGCGAGCATCATCAAATTGGTAATGTGTATGGAAGCATAGTCCAGTAGCAACTAGTCTGCATTCCAACCAATCTCACGTAATAACTTGAGAAGAAGGGGAGGGGGAAATGTATTCAGTTAGTAGATTGTAATCTTCCAAATAACTCGTTCAACCAAATATGACGGATAATCCAAGATATCTCAGACATATGAACCGAATGCATTAACAAGATCAAGTTATAACCTGGCTTAGGATCTCTCCAAGGCTGGAAACCCTCATAAACTTGGTGAATTTAATCTTGGCTCTAAAGAACAATGGCTATTCATCAGGTAAATCACAGTTCCTATAAATGTATCCCTAAAAATGAAAATCTTCAAACTCAATACTGATGAGTGATGATGTTTCTTTAGAAGTCTCATTTATTTGTATCAATGCACGTTTACATATACATCTAATCTATGTGGAAATGACTTAGTATCTGGAAATTAGAGGGGCACTATGAAAATACCTTTGCATCTTTTTTGCCACTCGAAGTTGCTCTTTGGAAGGGATAAAATCACTTGATTTCAGACGGATTGTATAAGAAGGACAGCATGTCCTTTCCATCTCAGGTTTGTAAAGGAAACAGCCAGATCTTCTCCAACCTCTATCAAGTAGGCCTGCAAGAAGGAATGGGGCAATTAAAATATGGAACCAGTGAAGATGCCAAAACATTTTACTCAAAATATCCATTTATTTTATTTTAGAAGATGAAAGAATGCCAAAACATTTTACTTATCTTATATTTGTTTTTGAGATTGGTGAAAGAATGCATGCCAAAGATGAAGATATTTTATTTTATTTTAGAAGATGAAAGAATGCCAAAACATTTTACTCAAGATATCCACTTATTTTGTTTTAGAAGGTGAAAGAATGCCAAAACATTTTGAATGTTAATGAGTTAACATCACAACCATCACAATGACACCCCTACCTCTCCCCCAACCTAAAAAGAAATTAAAAAAAAAAAATAGACGCAGCCAAATCAATAGAGAATGACAAATATGTTACTTTTGCAACTGAAACCTGCGAAGGAAGAAAAATTTTGCACAATTATGCAAGCACCGAGGGTACTATTCAAAACACCACAACAGGATTCTGTATCCTGCAAATCAGTAAGTGAACACGAGCTTTACTGATGATCAACATAATAAGAAAGTCTCAATGCAGTCTTGCCGGCCTGCGCACGTGTTCATCTGTGTCTTTGTGTGTGTGTGTGTGTGTGTGTGTGTGTGTGTGTGTGTGTGTGAGAGCAAGAGAGAGAACCAACAATAAAATCCCTAGTCAATAAAATCCCTAGTGCCACGTGATGCATGCCAACTTGAGTCCAACTATTGGCAATGACAAGGAGGATACAAGCCACACGACATTTTATTTTAATGATATCATTATTTATTATTCCACCAAAAGGATTCAAGGAGAGACAAAATAACCACATTGACTTCCAATTAAGGGCCCTATGTGCGTGTATGCACACCAAGTGTTGACTAACAAAACACTGCGAGAAGCAAGAGTTACCAACCTTGATAGTGATCAACTGTCAAACTGTGTGCCCATAAACCTGCAAAATCAAGGCATACAAATTACAGAAAAAGAAAGTACACAGAAACCTTTATCTATGGTAATGTTTACCTATGTTTAGGATAAATTGAGAAATATAATATCTAATCTAGTCACTAATGAACACTCAAACAATTTAAATGGAAATCAAACCTTATGCAAGGACTTTTTTTTTTTTTGGGATAAGTAACCTTATGCAATAACTATAAAGTCTGACTCCTTTGTGGAGTTACAATCTTTCAGATACATAAATTTGAATGTCATAAATTTGCAACCTTTCAGAAACATACAAAGCAACACTGAGAGCCTCTGAACAATTCACCATCAAAATGGCCACTATAAGGTCATAAGCTTAAGAAGAACCTCTCATGGAAATGAAGAAAATAACTTCACTGGTGTAGCCTTTTGTTATGCGCAGCCTTTTATTCTCTTATTGGCAATTAAATTGCTTAATGCTGCAGATACAATCAATTCAAAAGCAGAGGGATTTTGAAAGATAAAAGCATAAAGCTCATCCTTTTTGCCCTGAACCATTAGGCACAGAAAGTGGACACATTTCTAACACGCATTGACTGGTCAGAACCACAACCAAAATAAACTTAGAATTTGTTGTCTATGTATGCATATATATATATATATATATATTCAAACAAGCATAGCAACTTAAGCTCAAAGAAGAAAAATTCAAGCTATATATATCATTTTCGAGTCTGTGTTTACAATTGTGCCTTTATTGTGTCCTTCAAAAGAAAGAAATTTCGGTCAACTCATAAAATTAACCTCCATTCACAAACCCACATAACTATTTCATTGTTAATAGAACACAAATCGTTTTCTCTGTATCAGTAGTAGGCATAATAATGAAACTACTAAAGACGAACAAACCAATAAAAATTGCAAAATTCAGTCAACCAATCAAAGAAAGCTCATTCGATGTTTCAAATTTCAGCACATGCATTCTCATACCCAAACAGAAATCAATCAATCGAGAAACTATGAGTATTTAAACATTCGAGCACACAAACGAATGTCCAAATACAATGGAACGAACTGACCGTGAGAAATACTGGTGGGTCCAGCGGATCTACAATAACCGCAAGAGCTTCTACGACGGCCAACATCCACAACAGCGCTTTCGCCTCGGTTGCTCCCACTGCTGCTGCCAGCCTCGCTTCTGATCTTCTTGTCCGCCATTATCGATCTTCTCGTTTCAATTCGTCAACAACACCCCATCAGAGAAGTCTAGGGTTTTAGCACATCGAACAGACGCACTCAAATCATAGACCCCACTGCCCTACCCCTCTCTCTCTCTCTAGGAATCTGACTGTTTCTCCCTTGTGGAACGAAGGTCACAGTTGTTACACAGCAAAAAAGCAGCCAGTTGCGAATATAATTGCAATTAGTAGGTACAGAATTGTAATTTAAATTTCAGGTCACGTATTCTGGGAATAATTCGGAAATGGGAATAAGGGCAATACTTACCTTGGCCGTGGACGGAAGTAAACTCGGGCGAATAATTTACGTGTCGTGGCAGAAGACCGGCCTTGCGTTGTTAGGTGAACTTTGAATTTCCTTTTTGGTCGATAAGACTTTAAACTTTCAATTGATCACCCAAAAGGTCTCCCTTTCTCTCTTTTCTTTGGTTAATGTGACGTTAACCTTTAGACCTATCTTAATATGGGGAGAGAGATAGAGATTTTAGTCCTACCACTTTTGATGATTTAGTGCAATTAAAAAACATATAAATGCAGGAGATACATTTTTGTAGGATGCTATCTCCAAGCCTGTGCTGAATGAATGTGTTATTGCAAATTTTAAATTTAAGTGACAATAATTAGTATTATCTATATATTGAATATTTGTCCAGTACAAATAGTATCATCTGATAGGTCTTGTTGGGCAATAAAGTTTTTTTTATTTATTTTAACTAATAACTGTGTTTCATTGGATAGTCAAGTCTGATAGGATAGAGAAATTTTGCGGTCTTTCTTGAAATGCTATGTCACCTCTTGTTTTTCTTTCCCAATGAAGAGAGTTCACCAGCCAAGTGAGTCCCAAATACAACTATTGAACCTATCTAGTAAGGGGGACCGACCCATTGCATTATAGGAAGTAGGAAGACGGTATGATACTCTTATGAGAATCGAATAAATTTTAGATGGGAGAGGATTGATATTTGGGATTGGGGGTATAAGACAAATCAAATTATTTGAGATCGGCTCGTTATGTAAATAAACTAAACTTGAACACATTTTAAGGCTCGAAAATTTTTTTAGCTTAGTTTGAACTCAACTCGATAAGATTATAAGCACTAAAAAAATTAAGTTACTGAAGCTCGAGTCAAAAATTAAACAAACTAAATTTAAACACATTTTAAAATTATTAAAACAAACTTGAACAACCGATTACCCGACTCAGCTACAGCCCTACATGGGATGGTGGAGAGTACAAGTGGGCCTGCCTTGAGAGAAACGGAGGATGCTTGAGAGTTGAGAGGTAACCGACAGGCAAGAGCAATTGGGAAGTAGTGTGGGTTTTAGATGAGTGAAAAATAGCCCATGGGCCTAATGAAGTATTATAGGAGTCTCGGCCTTTCTAGGCCGTTGTCTTTAATCATGCAGCCCTACCAAACGAGAGGCTCCAAGCCCAACAGAGGCTGCCGGGTTAAATTATTTTGGATTTTGTGGAGAGAAAGGAAAAAGAAAGGAAGAAAAATATCGAAAATAAAATTAAGTGAAAAAGGTTAAATTCTTTTATTTTGTTTGATTGGATTAGGAAAATATGAGAAAATAAATATGTATTTGTTAAAAATAATTTTTTTTGTTTGGTTATATATAAAAAAATATTTATAAATTATTTTATTTCCCTTTCATTTTCTTTTTTTCCTTAGAAACTCAAAACCCATACATAACACTAGGAGAAAAATGAGTTTGATTACAGTATATTTATATTGTAGAAATTTTTTTTTCCAAATGGAATACCAAAATACAATAGTATCTTAGTTGGAAGTACACCATAAAAAAAAAGTAAATACTCGTGAATACATGTAACATTTTAGTACTGATGTGAAAACAATTATACACTGATAGAAAATTTAAATTAAACCAAAAAAAACTTACTGATCATGATCATCCTAGGTACCTCAAGTGCAACTGTATAGGTGAATGAGTGTAATGGACAGATATGAAAAATCTTTGGCATTGGAATGAATCCTCTCTCCTTGGCTCTCATTAATGGTCACCCCATAAAAACTGCCTCCTCATGTGTCCATTTCAAGCATTTAAATTGACAACCAAACTAGCCTTGCATTCAAATTTAAATGCTATCATTACTTGTCATAATTCACAATCATTAATTTTACATATAGTTTGGTTAAGATTTTAAAGGTATCTTATCTAAACATAAAATTACGTGGACATTGATAGTGAGAGTTGAAACACTGTATGTATAAAAATTGTAATCTACACCTACAACTTGGACGTAAAAGATTGTTTGCATGTAGCTTTTTTATTTATTTATAGGATTTGACTTTTCTTTTTTTACTAATTTTTAGCTAGAGCCAAAAGCCGGTTAAAAATAGTAAAAATGTATAAGCCAAAGTAAAAAATTAATAAAAAAAAAAAGCTAATCCAAACAAACTTGTTGTGTATTATAACACACTAGCGATAAGTCAATCTTAGAGCACTTGGGCTTTGTTTGGCACAACTTTTTGTAGCTAAAAGTCTTTTGCTAAGAAGGATTTTGTAAGAAAAACTTAATAATAAGAACTTAAGAGAAAATAGATGTTTAGTGAATAAAGACTTAAGAGAAGACAGATGTTTAGTGAATGCTCATTTTGGAAATGCTTTGAAATTAAGAAGTGCTTTTACCATGTCAATATTTGTTTGGTGGCAAGTAAATAGTTCCAAAAAACATTGGCAAGTTTTACAAGTTTTTATCTATTTCTCTATTTGCAGTTCACTTGGGCATCACTACAAAAATATTATTTAGACCAAAAAAATAAAGACTCCTAGAGAATCATAATCCATTCAATAGGTTTCATGAATGAAGCCTTCAAAATATCTCTATGCTAGTGGACGATATGCATATATTCATATATACATAATACATCACATATATACATATATATACGTGTATTTATATATATAAACCCAATAACTAAGAACCCAGAAAATTGCCTAGCTAAGAACCAAGAACTAAGAACTGAAATCCCATTACTTGCCTAGCTATCGTAAATCCCAGAAAATTGTTATTGTGTTGCTATCATGTTTGCAGAATTTTGATCTCAAATACGTATTTCTATCTATATATAGGCTAGAGTTTGTAAATATCATAAGATGACAGGGTATTATGGGCACTTTGCTACATAAATCGATGATAGAATGGGAAAGTAAACCAAATTCATTTGAGTGGTGACTTTTTTAGAAGTCAATTGAGGAACTATTTGAGAAGCCACTCTAGCCACCTTTTTTAGAATAGACTTTTCAAATTCGTGGCTTTTCATGAAAGGTCTTTCACATAACTTCATCAAACACCTAAAAATTTGTCAAAAGGACTTCTATAATTAGGAAGGACTTTAGGAAGTCCTGTCAAACGCACACTTTGTTTCTAACACTTACATTCTCTCTATTTTCACTCCCTAATTGTGTATTACGTATTTTAATACATAACATATTTGGGAAGGCACTCTAGGCAGTTTTTTTGAAATAGACTTTTTAAATTCATGGCTTTTCATAAAAAGTCTTTCACATAACTTCACCAAACACTTAAAAATTTGCCAAGAGGGCTTCTATAACTAGGAAGGACTTTAGGAAGTCCCGTCAAACGCACACTTTGTTTTTAAAATTTATGTTCTCTCTATTTTCTCTCCCTAATTGTATATTACATATTTTAGTACATAACATATATCAATCTTATTCTATCTACTATCTAGTGTCCCCCATTACCGTTTCAGGACCGATGTGATATATAGATCACTGAATACAGGGATTAATTAGAAATATACTAAATTACAGGGGCATCAAACGTAAAATTTAGAGATGGAAATGGATTGGGACAAGATGAAAGTTGGAATTTCCATTCCCGCCTCTACTTAAAATATCTGCCTCTATCCCCACTTTTACCAATACAAGCCTGTCTCCATGATCGTCTCCATCTACAACGCAAACCCAAACTTAAACTTCTTTTTTTTTTTTTTTTCCTTTTTGATACAAAGAAAACAAATAACACAAAGCAAGATTAAAGAAAACATAAAAAAAGAACTAAGATATTAAGAATATTAATAGTCTCATGGTCTCCACTTGCCAATAAGATGGGATTAACCTCCAAATATTTTGGGTTGCATAAACATCAAAATGGTATTATTGTACTATCAACAGAAATTAGAACTTAAAATAACAAATTAAAAGCTCATCTAACAAATAATATTAAAGAACTATTGAACATAAGTTAGACACTAATCAACACAAAGCCTAATGATGGTTTCACTCGCATATCAAACACTATAATATATTTCAGACGACCTACATAAAAAATTTAAAAAAATACTAAAAGCAGGGAAAGCGGGGCGGGGAGAGGCGGCTTGGTCCGTCCCTACCTCTATCCTCGCATGCCTTCATTCTTATTTTGTATCCTCTATATCTCCACCCCAAGTAGGACGGATTCGATCAAATTTTCATTTTTTTCGGATCCATTACCATCTTAAGTAAAACCCTATTGAAATTGGAAGTGTAGGGCAACAATTGGAAATACGCCTAAATTCAGGGACACCATAGCAAAAGGAAGTCCCGAAATTCAAATGAATAAAACAGAGAAGGAGGGGCAGTTTCATAATTATCCGCCCAAAAGCCACAATCTGAAAAACGTACCCTTTAAGTGACAGAAACAGAGAAGTTATAATAATAGCTTGTAAAACAAAACTTTGAAATTCATGTGTTCCCATTTCAGCCTCCGAGTGACCCCTTATTAACATTCAATGCCACTCCTCCTTCACCCTCCACCGAGTCGCTCTCGCCGGTGATCTCCTCGTCTCCCCCTTGCTTCAACTTTCTCTCTCTAGGCTTCAGCTTCTTTTTGTCAAAATGCCCGTCTCTCTAAACTGAACTCTGTCTCTCTCTCTCTCTCTCTCTCTCTCTCTCTCTGTCCCTATTTATATATATATATATACACGCACGTTTTTATGTGTACATCTCTGTCTTCGTCTACGTTTGAGCTTTATTGTGCTGGTTTAAGAATGCGGAGAGAACTTATTCGAGGAGGGAAAGTAAAATGCGATTGTTTTTCTGCTGATTTTTGCTCCGAGTTTGAACGCATTCGAGCTTGATTTCAGATCTGGAACTGTTGATTTTGATTTTGGAGAGAGTTGATGTTGCATTTGGTGTGTGAGGAATTTTTTGAAGTGGTGGATGAGAAATTAGGATTTTAAGTTGGATATTTTGTGTGTTTGCCCGTTTGCGTGCTTGTAGAATTTGGATTTGGTGATGAATCGAAGTTTTAGGGCACAGGAATCTCAAATGCTGGCGTCGGTGAAGCAGAGGCAGCAGCTGGGGAGTGTGAGGACGTCGATGATGAAGGAGAAGGAAGAGGAGCTCGCGTTGTTTCTTGAGATGCGAAAACGTGAGAAGGAACGGAACAATCTTCTCCTTCAGAACTCAGAAGAGTTTGATGCTCCGCTTGGTATGAACTTGTCTCATCTCACTTTTTCCAACTTGTTAGACTTTGGAAGTCTTGGTTTGATAAATTTCTTGTAGATTTTGTGTTTTTAACTAGTTGTTAATTAGATGTGAATCTATTGTGGATTTTGATTGAATTTTGGCAATTTGTTTTCGTAATGCAATGTACTCTTCTGGTTAAAAAAACAATTGTCTTATTTGTTGGGTGTATTGTTTATAGTTATAATAGGTGAAATGCCAATAATGATAACATAACTTATGCGAATGTTGGACATATATATGAAAAAGCTTATATGAAAGTTGTGTTTCTTAGTTGATTATGCTTCGGAAATTGAGGCTGTGTTTGTCATTATTGTTTCTCGTTGGCAGGATCAAAACCGGGCACTTCTCCCATATTCAATATTACATCATCTACACCGGCACGAAAGACTGGCGCTGATGATTTCTTGAATTCTGATAACGATAAAAATGATTATGACTGGTAATGTGGTGGCATCTCTTAGATTTTTGAATTGTCAACTTGCTTCTAGTTTGCATTTTCTCTTTCCTATTGTGATGTTAGGAATAGTCATTATTAGCTTAAGAAGAACTGTTCAGAGGACAGATAAGCTAAATGCATTCGTAAACACAATTAGGTTTATTACTCGCATTTGTACTTTAAGCCCATTTCTGTTCAACCTAAGAAGAATAGGACTTGAATAAAGGGGTGTAGTGTAACAAGTAAAATTTTTAACGTGGTTATGCTATCATGCTCTGCAAGTATGCCTTTTGTTGACAAGCACAGCTGACAAACAAAAAGAACTCTACTTTGGCTACTCGACAGTAGATTATATATTATGACTTCATAGTGGATTTCTTTTTGCATTTCTTGAATTAGCACTCTCTATTGTCTTAAAAGTCTGTCATTTTACAACTCAGCATGCTTCTAATTTTTTGTTAGATCCTTATTATTATTATTTTTGGCTCTGGAGATACTTTCCAAGCCACATTTTTCTTGATCATTTGAGAGAGAGAGAGAGAGAGAGAGTGAACAAAGTAAATAAGTTACTCCCCTGCATTTTTTCTGCGCTCCTTATGAGGGGCAAATGGAAAATGTCCGAAGGTGGTAGGCAGAAGCTTCTACAGGAACAAAATAAAGATTAACCCCTCAATACATTAATGAAGGACACAAAAATCTATGAGAGGTTATGCAGAAAGACCATGCTTGGTGCGCAGATGATTTGCAGATAACTCTCCTACTGGCTATTATAGACATCTGTATCAACTGATTATCAATTGTTCTACAGCTGTCTGTTTGTCCTGTGGCATTAACACTTGCAGGCACTGGGGATATGGACACATGGTGAAAATGCACGACACTGACCTTTTTTTTTTCTTTATCTTCTTATTTATTAATGAGAAGTGAAATTGAATTTTCCCAAACCTGTTTAGTTGCTGATGCCCACTATGTGCATGTGTCTAATGGACTTAGATTTCCTTCTTTATCTAATGAATTGGGTTCAAGTTGTTGCACATTGATGGAAGAAAGTTGAAGACCAGTGTCTTTGGGCTGTGAATTGACTTGATTTTTCATTGGTTTTCAGGCTTCTAACTCCTCCTGGTACTCCTCTTTTTCCTGCATTGGAGATGGAATCACAAAAAACTGTTATGAGTCAGATTGAAACTCCTAAAGTTCGTCCTACTGCACTAAAATCTAGAGTAAGTGCAATAATTTGACCTTTTGTGCCATCTAGCATTCTTTGTTTTGAAGTTATTGGATGGTACTACTATAAAATTTGATAGATGGTAGACTCTTGGCTTGTTATGTCTCTCAGGTAGAAAGCAGACTTGGGAATTTAGCATATTGTGAAATAATGGTACAATGTAATTTAGTGGTTTCTGTGCTGTAATTTAAACTTATATTCCATGTAGCGGCCTTTATTATGAAGTCATTGATTGATATAAGTATTCAATTCAATAGTTGGTAGGCGTATAGTTAGTATAGAGAATGATTGCTCAAATAGATGATAACTGGAGTGGCATAGGAATTTTGGGAAGAACATCTAACTTTGAGAAGCCTTTGAGAGGTTTTAAATGCATGGGAACTCTTTAGGCCAAAATTTTTGATTCACAAATAGTAGTACTTCTGCTTTGAAATGATCAAAAGTTGATTCCATTCTAATATCTTGCTTCGGATATACTGGGATTGTATGTGTCTGAAGTCGTGAATTCATGTTTTTCTATAATTGTTTGATGTGCTATAGCTAGCAAATTCCCAGCCAGAGCCTGCTGCCAGGAGCAACTTAGCATCTAGACAGTCAGCTTCATCCCTTGGGTTGAATACTTCAAGTACAGGAGTTCGCAGACCCTCATCATCAGGGGGTCCAGGATCAAGACCTGCAACTCCAACTGGACGCCCCACATTGAACTCAGCATCTAAACCCACGCTGACTACAGCGTCTAAATCCACATTGACTACAGCTTCTAAACCCGCCTCAACCACAGTGTCTAAACCTTCAAGGTCATCCACACCTACTTCTCGGGCTACATTGCCTTCAACTAAACCCACAGTTCCATCAAGATCCTCTACACCTTTGTCAAGGACTACTGCTAGATCTTCAACACCAACGACCAGACCCACCTTACCTGCATCTAAGACCACATCAAGGGCAGCAACACCAACTCGTAGACCAACCACACTGTCTACTGTAACAAACACATCTGCTCCTCCAATTAAGTCCCCTTCTTCTTCCTCAGTTACCAAGTCAGGTCCCACAACAGCAAGAAATCCAGTGCCACCACGTGCTAGTTCTCCGACAGTGAAATCCCGGCCTTGGAAGCCTACAGAGATGCCTGGTTTCTCCCTTGATGCCCCACCAAATCTAAGGACCTCTCTTCCTGATAGGCCACTTTCAGCTACTAGGGGCAGACCTGGAGCACCCAGTGCTCGTTCTTCTTCTGTTGAGCCTGTTTCTAATGGAAGGGTTAGAAGGCAATCATGCTCTCCCTCAAGGGGACGACCCCCCAGTGGCATTATTCATAGCAGTGGAAGCTCTGTTCCTGCAGTCAGTCGTGCACATGCTAAAGCTAATGACAATGTGAGCCCTGGTTTGATTGGTACCAAGATGGTTGAAAGAGTAATAAATATGCGGAAACTGGTGCCACCAAAGCAAGATGACAAACATTCTCCTCATAGTAACTTATCTGGGAAGTCTTCGTCCCCTGACAGCTCGGGCTTTGGAAGAACTCTCTCGAAGAAATCTCTGGATATGGCTATAAGGCATATGGTATGCATCTCTCTCCTTTTTACATATTATAAACTACATTGGGTGAGGCTAGGATCCCCAGTATCCGCACATCTTTACTCCGATGCCTGTTCTGTATAACGTTCGAAATTTTCCTATCCACATTGACACGGCAGTCAAATCTGTGCCTAATGTTACCTCTAGAATCATGAAGTCAGAAATTGTCTTTTATTCTTCATCTGGAATTTTATAGTATTTTATGTATTTAGCAATATCAGATTATGTGATAATAGGAAGTCATTTGAGTCGAGCAAATTTTAGGTCTTCTTTTTATTGATTGTGTACTCTCTTGAGCAGGATATAAGGCAGAGAATCCCAGGTAATTTACGGCCATTGATGACAAACATACCAGCATCCTCTATGTATAGTGTGAGATCAGGGCCTACGCGCAGCAGGACGATTAGTGTTTCAGACTCCCCTCTTGCAACAAGCAGTAATGCCAGTTCTGAAATTAGTGTCAACAACAATGGGTTTTGTGTTGATGGAATTGAAGTAGAAGATGATATTAACCTTGCTAAAGGCACTCGATCCCCTGCCAGTATACGGGGCAGGTGATGTTTGGGGCCCTGCCATTGTCTACATCAGGGCCCCCTTATCCTATAATATTAACTGCTTTTCTTGTCTACTTGTAATTCTATATTGAATCTCCACCAGCACGATAGTTGAAAGACAATTGCTTTCAGGAGAAAAACTGACGTGTGACTTGGCTTATACACGATTTGTGTAAAGTTAAAATGGATTGATTAGCCAAGCTCACACTATTCTACGCTGTTTGTACTATAAGAAACCCAAATGTTGAACCACCCTTTGAGCTCATACTTTGCAAGGTAAGGCATTCTGAACTTGCTTCAGAACCCACTCGCGTCCAGTTAACTTCCACTGGAACCAAAAATTAGCTTCACAAACTTATGGTTGCAGATCGCTTTTGGGTTCTCAAATCTTCCTGCACATGCAATGATAATCTTGCTTGTATTCTGGAAACTGTGTTCATCCTTTCATTGTCTACTGATGCTGCAGCTTGTTAAAGTGCTGTGAAGTCGTGATTTTCCTTTCACTTTTTGCTTATGAATGAAGAATGCGGGGGAAGATGAATGAGTTAAAAGAGTTGCTGATAATGCCCATTTACTGGTTTCAGCATGAAGCTTCATACAATGTGCTGCTTACATGGTAATAGAGAGTGCAACCCCAGATGGTATACATCATTGCATTATGCAGATGGTATTAAAGCTGATGATTTTAGTTGATAGCCAATCAATAAGATCGACGTGTATGGCCTAGTCTATAAATTTTTAAGTTTGGGTACCCCATATCGAGTCCTTCAATCCAAGTCTCACAGCTCAGACCGAGGCTCTTGAATGGGGTCTTTTGCCCACTTCCCACAGATTCCGAGGACCAAAGAGTACTATCTGGTATAGCCCAAAACGAACAAATCTGGATAAAGTCATAGCTGGACCACATAGCATATCAATTTTAAGTTTCAGTACACCATGTCCAGTCCTTCAATCCAAGTCTCACAGCTCAGCCTGACTTTTGAATGGGGTTTTTGGACCACTTCCCACAGATTCTTAGGACCAAAGAATACTCTCTGGTATGGGCCAAAACGAACAAATCTGGATAAAGTCATAGCTGGACCACATAGCCCAGAAATTCAAGCTTTTTGAATCTGAAATATATATATATATATATACACATTATCAGAATCATTAAAGCATCTGTATACCCACCAACCACAAGTAAGATTGCATTCCCAATACTGCAGACAAAGTCCAAGCAGAGATCTTCTTCAGACTACTAATATTATGTGAACCCAAATAATACTGTGTGATGGTTAGAATTAAATCTATGAAAATCAGACTAAAAGAGGCAGTAGATCTCCAGATAACTATTCTTGGTTTTATCCCTGGCTAAGAACTTCTTAGACTCATGTGCTATTGCTCTACAATCTTTAACGTAATCCTAGAAAGTTATTCACATGATCAATCTAAGGAGGTGATTCCAACTACCAAGCAGGCAATAACCTGAAAAATGCCATATTATAGCAAATAAGAACAAAACCAGAAGAGTCCTACAAAGGTTTGCCAATGACAATCTCAACTTATACACTCCGACCAGCAGGCAACAGATTCGAAAATGCAAAATCATGACAATTCGGAGTAAAACCATCTGGAAAGCCATATATATATATATATATATATATTTTTACACATATACAGAAACAAAATATATAAAAGTGCAGCTCCTCACAACCAAATATCTTGACATACAAAAGCTAAGTGACAAAGACTACAACGAAACTATCAAGCAACGGCTACAACCTCAACAGGAGTTGCTTCAACTGCAGCCTTTGGAGGAGCAGCAGCACCAGCACCAGCACCGGTTTTGGCATCCTTGGTGGGCACCGGTGCTGGTGGTGGTGAAGGCTTCAGGTGTGGAGGCGTATTGTGCTTAAGCTTTAGGAGTATCTGTCGCATCCTCAATAGGTCGGTCGGTTTCCCAGGCTTTGGCCCTTGTATCACAACTACAGATGGCTTCTTCTCCTGTTCTTTCTTTCCTCTCTTCTTTTCTATAGCTGGTACTTCGTTAGGGATAAGCTCTGCAATTGTCTTCCAGTAATTCTTGTCTGCCTCAGCATGGAACTTCTCTTGGCTGGCCAGAAATAACTAGAGTGCAAGATACAAAGTTAGGAGAATAGAGAGGACGTTGCCTTGTGGATCAGATAGACAAATATAAATAACTTTTTGAGAGGTTAAGGGAAAAAGGCTTCCTTGTATATGACAAATGTCATCCTTCTATAGTTCAGGGGAGAGAAACTGCAGTTTAATTTGCACATGACCATACACAAACATGACATCCCATGCTACATTACATGAACTCTTTTAAAATATATGAAGAACCGTGTTGGACACTCAACACTTGTCCTACACTTGCGTTAGGATATAGATATGGGTATGGGTATAAAATATGTGTTGTTGACATTCACCTAGTAAAAATATTTAGTAACTCGAGTTTACCACATAATTGACCTCTCATATTATGCATGAAATGCGTTATAATACTTTGTAAATATCATTTTATCTTAGCAAATAAAATAAGTACGCTAAAACATATGAATATTTTTTTGTGTCCTACGATTAGATCAATCCGACATTTAGACACGTACTTACACCTGACACCCGTACACAAGTCCATGTAACATAGATTCTATGCAGGATTAGCTCATCAACTTCTACCTATCCGTCTAGAGCTTGGTTTCAAGCCCTTATAACTTGTGGGATGCCAGTCTTGCTAGCTAGAAATCACACTAATTGGATCTAGAATCACACTTACACAAGTTTTTGACTTTGATCTGAATTTTATTAGGTCCGCCCTTGACCATAGCTGGTGGAATGTCGAACTGACTACAATACTGTGTGTGTGTGTGTCTCTGTGTCCACCCATGAGAAGTACATCAACATTACTCTTGTAGCACAATAATTTCCTAGAGTCTGTCAGAATTCTTGATCCTTCATGCAAAGGTTATAGAATCAAGTGAGGGTTAACATATCCAAAGAATACTAGCCAAATCCTTGATAAACCACACAGCATAAAGGTACCATTTGTATAATTAAAACAACGAGGTCTATAGAAAAGTCAGACAGCATTCCGGTTTCAAGTATTTCTTTTTGCATTAGAAGTTTTCAGATAGGATATTTCTCAATGTGAGGACTTAGATCCTCACAAGGGATTCCTCTTTCGTGGTTATCTATAATCCAGTTTGAGTCAGAGAAGGAATACTCGTCTTTTTAGTCTTGAAAATACTTCAATTTAGTTATGAAGAGGAATTTCCCCCACAAAACCAGAACATTTTTCAACCTAACAACAATGTTGGGTTGTCTCTTGTTCTCCCTCTCATATTGAAGCTTAATTGCCATATCTAATCCCAACTCTAAAAAAATATTTTTGAGTCCACTTAATGTCATCTCGCCACATGGACCAGGTGGATTGAAAGGTAGCCTGTTGGATAGATCATGGTCACACCAAGTCATTTTAATTTCAAAGTATAGGACCCTTCAACTATTTACTTCACCTCTGGCCATTGAATAAGACTATGTGATCCAAATGCACAGCCCTGGGTACCATGCTTTAAACTTAAATGATAAGAACACTAGTTGAGGAGGCCCTTTTCAATCCATGTGGATAGACAATGCAAATCAGCCACAAATTTCACAAAACTCTTCATGAAATTTATCACCCATCAAGGTATCATCATTATTTTCCTCAATAATTTGGTATTACCCATGTGTTTTCCTAGAAAGTATAAATCTAAGATATTTACTTCCTCTCCTGAAAATTTGGTTTGTCTATTATTCATACAATCAAACTAGTCATTTTTTTTCTAAATTTGTATGTATTGTACTCCTGAAGAAAGAAGTTGCAATTATAATAATAATAGTTATTATTAATACTGTTTTGTTTAGAACTCTTTCTAGGGGTGCTAGAGACATTACTGAATAATGCATAATATTTAATACCTAACCTACTTGTTTTTATCAATCATACATAGTAGTATAGTACAAATATCTACTTGTCAAAAAATAAAAAATTAGTACAAATATTTATCTCTAGGTCCACCTCATTCATTCCACCATGTTGACTACAGCGATTGAAAGATAACCCACCAGATGAATTAAGGCTCCACCAGTTTCATTTAATTTTTGAAAGCATGCCCCTTCATCTATGCAATTAAATTCTGGATGTTAAATAGGATAATTGATCTCCTAATGCGTCCACTTGAGGTAGCATGCTCCAAAATTATATAAAAATTGAGGCACCAAGATTGAGGGGGGTCTCTTTCAGTCCATGTAGTGTCCACTGGCAAAATAATGCCAGATTGAAAAATTAGTGTCAGTACGAGTACCAGCGATATTTTCTTTTTCATACAATATTTAGTGTTTCGTTTAAAAGTATAAACGACAAGGCTGGGCACCTATTTTTACCCCTTCGAATATTCGTTTATTGATTAATCATTCATTCAATTAGGAAATAGATTGATCAGTTATTTTTAGTACTAAACTAACAATTCTGTTTTTTTTTTTTTTTCAAGTCCTTTCTAGAGGTACAACCGTACAAGGAACACATGCTGTTGACTCAGTATTGCCTATACATGTGTTCCTTCTATGCAGTGATAAATACATGCTGTTGACTCAGTTTTGCCTTAACATATTTCCTGGAAAGTGTTAATGGGAAGAACTGGTTCAATACGTTGTTACTATTTACTAGATCTAGGTATCTAAGAACAAGTTTGAATCATTCCATGCTACATTTTGGCATCAATGGCGAATCATATAACATCCAAAAAGACAGATCTTCAACCTTCATTTAGCTTGGTGCACATGTTTCTCTAACAGCACATTGCCAAACTGGTCAAGAAGAGAAAATATCGAGTCCTTTTCATGGTCCTAATACAATTATTTGTAAAGTGACAGTTATTCCTAGCTGCTCAATAAACTACTTCAATCCTTGACTCTATCAAGCCCCCTAGTTTGCATTGGTTGCTCTGCATGCTGCTATTTTTCCCTCCTATTAACTTTTCATTTCTTTCTTTCCAATCTCCATACTCATTGCTCTTCTAGACTACATAGTAGGGTCCAGTTGATGCCAACTTTTTCTGTGAAAAAATAGCTGGAAAAAAGCATGATGAAAAGCTAACTGAAAAAAGGTTGACTTGAGCATTTGGTAACTCGTCGAAAAAGCTGAATTTTTGTTAGCCTATTCGTATTAGGCAGTTTGGTAACACAATTAACTTTTAGGCTTTTTATGTGAAAATTACTATAGTACCTTAAAATTACAGAATTCAGCAAATAATAAATAAAGATTAAAGATTAAGATGTCATAATATTACCAAAAGTGTAATATTTTAAATTATTATGGTTTAAACTACCCAACTTGTGATACATGCACACACCCACATGAGAGAGAAGAGACATAGGGTGGTGGAGGGTAGCCAAATCACACAAGTGTCTCTCTGAGTCTCCTCCCTCACTATGGCAACCAGAAAATGAATATTAAGGTGGTGCCATCTAACTTGTGATTGGGTGACAATATTTCATTTGATTGGGCCTTTGGATTAGATTGAATTGTGTGTGACCCATTGAGACAAATGATGATGATGATGATTGTGTGATGTGTGATCGGGTGATCTGTGTGTAATTGTTGAGGTGGTGCTTGGTGGGGTAGGCGTAAGGTGCGGAGGTGTTAGAAGTGGGTTTGGGTGGTTGGGGGGAGAGAGGTTGATAGAGGGGAAGAAAAGATGGAGGGAGGGACAAAAGGTGTTAGTGGTGAGGCATGATTGTGGGGCATAAAAGAAAAGAAGAGAAAATAGAGGCATAGAAGGAGATGGTGGTTCGACAGTGGTGGTATGGATGGGTTTTACTGGTGGTAGATTGAGAGAGAGAGAGAGAGAACTGGTTATAGAGGGAGTTTGCTTTGATATTGGATTGTTGTAAGGGCAGAATGGTAAATTCGCACTACAAATTCACTGTAGCTCAGCTACAGAAAATAAGCTAGAAAACACCCAATTTTTTAGCTTTTTGATTTTGGGCTTTATTTTGGCTGAAAGCTAGTTATTTTAAGCTCAAAAAAGGCTTCAAAACAAACAGTCTATAACCCGTCGTTTGATACAGGCTTATGTCCCAGATTTTTGCTTAAAATAAGCAAAAAAAGTCTCACATAGTTTGTTTTGATGCATTTTTTACCTAAAAAGCTGGCTTTTGGGCTAAAAAAAACCAAAAAACCAAGAAGCCAAAACAGTGAACCATTTCAAACTTTTTCATTATAGCAAAGCTGTAGTGTTTTAAACATTTTGAAATTTCAATTTTTCCATCACACAAACACTTGTTTCCCTCTTGATTCCCAATGCTCAATGAATCCTTTTAGTACTTAATGCAGTTTCAGCTCCAACTACAGGTATGATCCTTTCCTTCAAGAATAAAAAATGTGTAAAATATTATTTTTTTACCATATTAATTATATTAATCTTTAATCAATTTTATTACATAAAATTCCAACTATATACTTTTAAGGGTACTACGATCATTTTCGTATAAACATATAAAAAAAGCTAATTGTGTTACAAAACAACCAAATACAAAAAAGTTAATAAAAATGAAGTTTTTTCGTCAAGCTACCAAACACTCAATAGGTTTTTGTTTTTTCCCTTTTAGCTAGCTTTTCACTCTTCTTTTATTTCAGTGGCTTTTTCACCAAAAAAAAAAAACCAATGAAAATGGGCCTCACTCCCACACATGCCTCACCCGTATAACAAATTTTCATTCACATATAGAAAATAAACCTCTAAGTCGTATAAACATGTAACATAAGTACACACATATAACAGGGATAAATTTGTATAGTTTATGTCACTTTGCATTTCTCTCTCTCTCTCTCTCTCTCTCTCTCTGATGTGACAAAACTATGAACTCCTCACAATGGAACAAACTGTAGTAAAATCATCAGTAATCAAAATAAGCTAGTCAAAGGATTAATTTGAACTATATAATATATTTATCCAAAAAAATGAATAAAATCAACAAGTAAATCTAGAAAAATAATGAATGTACATAAAACACGAATATACAAATAATTAAGAGGCCCTTTCAAATCAAGTTTTGTGTTGTTTAGTCTTCAGTATTTTTTTTCCTATTCTTGTTTGAACTAGTTTACTGTTTAATCCTTGGAAACAATATTTAGAATGCAAAACCTCTCCATAAACCAGAAAATGGGCCCTTTAATGTGTCAGAACTGTCAATTCACTCCTCGACATCTGTCTAGGGCACCAAAATATACAAATCATATAAAATGAGAAAATAATAAAGAATTATGTCATAGATACTAGAAAGGATTTGTTTTACTTTTGCTATATGTTCAAGGACACCTTAATAATAGACATAGTATTGCGAGACACAAAATGCAAAAGAAAAGTGACAAGATCCGTGAATAGTTTTCAATGTCAAATAAAAGTATTGCAACATCCAATAGAATACCACCATGTATTTATACCATATGTTTCTCATTCAATGGAAATAACCACAAATGCATGATAGATGAAATGATAAATTGATTTTAAACAAAAAAATAAAACAGCAACAATGTATACTAGAAAAGTAGAAATCTCCATTCTCACCTTCTCCTTTTCCCTGTTAGTGGCTTTGTTGGTTTCACAGCTGACCTTTCTTCTCCTGTAGAAGTCAACTTTGTACTCCTCTGCTTCAGCAATAATTTCGCTCAACAATTCTTTCTCTCCCATTTCCTTCTCCTCAAGTCGAATTGCATTCAGCCTGAGAATTTGAAAAAAAAAAAAAATGAGTGCTTCTCAAAAGCGTCAAAATATGTTATCATTTTAGTGAAGTAAACTTTTACAATTAATATAATCCTCCACTCAAAAGTAGCGGGTTAAAGCTAACTTTGCTAGGACCATGACCCTTTTGCTAGGACCATGAACCAAAAAACAAAAAAAACATACACTCACTTAACCAAATATGCCACATAATAACAGCGCCATTGGCAGATCTCACATTCAAGAAATATTTAAAAGACTTTAACTTGTTTCATGGCTACATTCGAACCAAAAGAGAGAAACTACAGTACAAACAAATTTGGAAATGATTTTGAGTTACAAGGAGACACCAAAATCAATATATACAATTCCAAGATGCATATATAGGAATTCCAAGGAACAAAAATTCCAATTGAATTGAATTTGTGGAAAACCACGACCACCCAAAATATAAAAAAGGTCGATTTGAAGTAAAAAAAAAAAAAAAAAAAAGAGCCCAGATCTTAAAATATAACACTTAATTCATGGTACTCAGTTTCTATTAACACGCGCAAGTGAGCTAACAGAGCTTCAAATGTCCATATAAACTTACACTAGAACTACTTCATCAGTCCAAAAAATACAATCAAATGAAAAACAACCTACTAAATTCAACAGATCAGTCCCGAACACATCATATTGCAATCGAAAAGCAAGAGAAGGAACTAACCTCCTCCATTCTCTAAGAGCGAAGCCCTCCCCGGACTCCATCTCCGCCGGAGGCGGCAGAATCGGCCCATCCGACGCCACATAGCCATCATCGAAGGCGTTTCCATTCGCTTCAGGCGAGAATGACGAGAATTCCGCCGGATCGGGCGAGAATCCACCTCCGGAGACGTAGATCGGCGGCGGAGACGGAGTGTCGGGGATCGGTTGAGAAGTGAAGATCGGCGAGTCGTCGACTGCCGAGTCCTTCACGGACTCAGAGTCCGCGAAGTTCGAGAACGAGTCGAAGCGCTGGGAAGGCAGGCGAGGGTCGTAACCTAGGTAACCGTCGTCGTCGAACGGACGAGTCGAAGCGGCGGGCCGCGAGTCGTCGCCGAGTTGATCCAATGAGTCGGTGAAGGAAGATGCCATGGTTCTTGTGATCTTCGAGCCGTGTATTGCTAGCTCACGCCTATTGCAGCGGCTTATGCTTCGGTGTAATATATCTTCGCCAAATGACCCATACCTTATTTATGCTTCCCAATCAAGTGGGTCGGGTGGGGTTCGATCTAGTTCAAGTAAGGGATAGGCATTAAGCGGATCGGGTCGAGCTCTGACCGGGCTTACGCAAATAAAATTTTTATTGAATTCAAAATTAAATCTCAAGCCCGTTTAATTAAAAAAAAATTACATTTCTAAACTTGTCTAAACCCGTCTATTTAATATAAAGTTTGTTTAATATATAATTTTTTTCATAAATAATTTTGAATAGCATAAAATTTAATTACACATATATATAATATTAAAATATAAAAATATATTATTTAATTTATATTTTGGCCGTATTTCAAAAATAATTCTTAAATTTGCCTCTTTAACTAATCGAGCTTAAAAAATTTTTAAATCCTAAAATTTATAGACAAAATTAGACAGGCTTATCGGGCTCATGGCCAACTGTAGGTCAAACCAAACCTAAAAGCAACAACTGTAACCCAAACCCATTGTTGCCTCAGTTTTTTTTATTTGGGCCGACCTTAGCCTTAGGTTGGATTGTTTGGGCCGTTTTGTGACGTAGACAGAAACAGTTCGAGTATTTTCCCCTTGGAAAAGTGATTTCCTCGGACAGTAGAAAGTAGAAACATCTTGTCACTGGAGCAGTTGTATTGTATTGGTGTATTTTTTATTTTTATTTTTTGCTACATGCTGTTCAGATATTTAGTCAACTATCTCCGGTTGGCGTATGGTCTTTGTTAAGTAAAAATATTAACAAGTAATATTTAATTGAATAACCACTTAACATAATCTCATTTATATAATAATATATCACACGAGTTCTTAAAGTGTAGGTCGAATCCATTCAAAATATAACGTATCTCTTAATTACAATCCCTTATTTAAAGGGAATACCCTTTGATTCCAACTTAATAGGATGTTACTGATTTTTTTTTTTTTTGTAACAAATTTACTTTAAGTGAATATTTAGATTTTCAAAGGTTAAGACTGTACCCATTTGAGTAGGTTGTCTACGTATCTGAGTCGGGAGAAAATCGGACTGGAATAAAGTCTGTCGTACTTCTTAAGAAAATAATGTTTATTTATTTATTTTATTTTATTTATGTGAACATTTTAGATCCTTAGGGTTGTGACTGTACCCATTTGAGTGGGTTGCTTACGTATTCGAGTCGGGACAAGTGCAGACTGGAATCAAGTCAACCGTAGTTCTTATAATAATATACATACTTGTTTTATTTGGATTGGATTTAATTTGGAGGCACTTGGATATTTAAACGCAAGCACTGTCTAGTGTCTAACATTGAACTAACTGCATGTTAGTTATAAATTTACAGCCTGACCATCATGCAAGCTGGTCTTATATGATGCTAGCGTCAATCATACTTTAATGGGCAATGGCCTTACAAACTTGAATTTGGATTAAGAATTAGTCATTTTGAAATGGGCTTTGAATTAAAATCTTGAGAAGCCCAGGTCCATTTTCTTTAAAGTCCAAAACTTGAGTTCTCAATGGGCTACGAATTTAAGACCACAAAATTGGGCTATAACTTGGGTAGCCATGGGTTTCTAGAAGAGAAAAGAATTGAGTCTCAAAGAATTGGGTCAGAACAAAGGACCTGATTAGTCTTATTGGACTACGAATTCAAAACCAACCCAATGAATTTATTTAAAGGCCCATTGTGTATGGCTAATATTTTCAGCAACTTAACATTTTGAAGACTTTGGGATTTGGGCCTTAAACAAAAGAACAAGAATTGGCCTTAAACTTATGTGAAATTAGGTCATTAAATATTTGAATTTCTAGGACTTCAAATTTCAGCAATTGGGTAAATATAAGGCAGTGTCCTATATAATCTGACCAATTCCAAATTAATACAAACGTGGCAGTTCACCCCCTTTTTTTTTTTTTTCGTTGAATGAGTCATTTCACACGTCGAACTACGTCACCTTTTTTTTATTTATATTATTTCTTACCCTTTTACCACTAGAACCGAGAGCAGTCTCATATAAAATATTTAAATAATTGACAATAAAATTTTTTTTTAGTTCAAACAATCAATTATTCATATTTACTACTTAGGGGAAATTAACACTTTAAAAGGCTGAAAATTGTGGGCACATAGGCCAACTTGGAGCCTTTGAGGCTTGAAATTTATGGGCACGTAGGCCGACTTGGAGCCTTTGAGGCTTGAAATTTGTGGGCACATAGGCCAACTTGGAGGCTTAAAATTTTGAGGGCATGTGAGCCGTCAATAGGGTTTTTGATATTTGAAATTGTGGGCACATAGGTCAACTTGGAGCCTTTGAAGCTTGAAATTTATGGGCACGTAGGCCAACTTGGAGCCTTTGAGGTTTGAAATTTGTGGGCACATAGGCTAACTTGAGGCTTAAAATTTTGAGGGCATGTGAGCCGTCGATGGAGTCGCTTGAAATTGTGAGGGTACATGGACCATCGTGTATATATATACATATATTATGTGTTACGTACCCAAAAATTTGAGACATTAGCAAAACCTTAATCTATTTTTGGGTCATTACACCAAAAGGAGTAGATGTGCCGAATGGATTAGAATTAGTTTACATTTACCGGAAGACAATCGAATACAAATCCTTAACAACTAACCCACACGATTTTTTGTTTAAAAAAAAATAATCTACAACTCCTTTTCCTTTTGGGTTTTTGTTTCCACATAAAATTAGAAAATCTTTTATTTTGTAGTCTGTTTTGGATTTGAATGTTCAAATCAGAGTTTGTTTCAGACTCAAACGTTTTAACGGAAACTTTTATAAAAGGGGATCTTATGTAAACAAAAAATTTTTAATTACAGAACAGGGGAAAAAAAAAAAAGAGAAGACAGAGAGTGATATATATATATATATATATATGCACACATACAAACAAAAGAGACATCAGAACAGAGAAGAAGAAAACTACGACTTTATACCTCAAAAAGGTACGCTTCTTCTTAATCTTACCTTCTTCTTTTTTTCTTCTTTTTTTTTCTGTAGCGTAGATCTCTCTCTCTTTTTTTTTTTTTCTTTCGATGCTCTGCTCTTCTTCTGTAATTTTTTTTGTATCCCCTCTTTCCTGCTTTTTGTCAGACTTTGTTTTGTCTTTTATAATGGTTTAGCCACTCTTCCACTTCACAGGGATGAGTTGAACGTGGGTAGTTATTGCAATCGTGGGTGACAACATGGTGATCCCCATGTTTTGTTCTAGAATACACCTAATATATCCACATGTTGAATTTTATGCTCACGGCCCCCCAATCTGGAATTCTCTTTTTATATATATATATATATATATATGCGCATGTATACATACCTACATATCCCAATTTAAATTTGTGAAATCAAAAGGGAGGTGCAGAGTGGGTGACATTCGGGAATCTTCTCCTTTTTTTGTTTGTTTGTTTGTTTTGTTTTGTTTTTTTTTTTAATCAGTAAACTCATGTTCTGATTGCCACAAAAGAAACTCTTTTTTTTCTTATATGAACTTTGGGCTTACCGTTTTTTTTTTAGTACAAAGTTATTTCATTGTGTTAGGAGTTTGATTAACTTAATTTTAGTCATATTCATGTGTTGAATTTGACTTTTGGGATGATATAACCTCTCAATGTGTGACGTTACCAAAAATCTTACACCATTAGCTGGGTTATATAAATCCAATTGTTAAATTTATTTTATAAAATTTTGATTTCTAACAGTGCCCCCTCGAGCAATGTATATGTTAATTTAATGAACATGTGCAGGGCTTGATTATTATTTGTTTAGCCCCCACCATCTTATTTCAATTTTACTCTAAGCCCACTCTTAGTTTTGGTTGTAAGCCTAAATATTGGTTTGATGCCCAATTAGAAATTTTTGGCTTAATGCCCAATTAGAAAATTTCAGGCTTAATTTCCAATTAGAAAATTTCGGGCTTGATGCCCAATTTTAAAAATTTCGGGCTTGATGCCCACTTTTAAAAATTTCAGGCTTGATGCCTTATTTAAAAATTTCTAGCCTGATGTCCAAAAAAAAAAAAAAAATTCTAGCTTGATGCTCAATTAGAAATTTCAGGCTTGATGCCTAATTTTTTTTTTTTTGGCTTGATGCTTTATTTAAAAATTTTTTTGGCTTGATGCCCAATTTATGGATTAATGTCCAATTTAAAAATTTTTTGGCTTGAGGCCAATTTATTAAAATCATATTATTATGAATTTTTTTTTTTACCATATACTAAAATGATTTTATTCCTTTATTATTTGATAGGAATGGATGCATACGGTGATCTTGGTTTGCAACGAGCAGTTAATGAGGATGGAAATGAATATGTAGATGACCCCTATTATAAAAGATCAGTTCCCATTAGTGATATTTCGATTCAACTATCTTCTGAAAGTCAAGTTAATTGGATTCCTAATGATAAATTACCAACCGGGATTTTGGAATTTGATCCGAAAAATGATGAAGGTGTTGTAAAAGTTTGCAGAAATCCTGGTCCTCAGTTTGATGTATTGACATTGGTTCCAGTGAACAATGAAGCTCATGGAGATAAAAAAATTTATGCTTGAGCCGAATTTTTATCCTATTTTGCACAAATTTTGAAAGGATAAGACTCCTTGGGAACATGATTATTTATTTCCTGTTTGTGCCAATTATCAATTCTTTCTTATGGAATGAACTGAATTGATTATGGGGAATTACAAGAATATTCTTGATGAAGCAGGCATTTGTGGTGTAGTAGCCGTATCTCAATATCCTTATCACATTGCCCCCGGTGTTATGAAAGCATTTATTAAACTTTGGGGTCCTTTAACTAATACCTTTCACCAGGGTGGCGGCGAGATGAGTATATCATTTCACGATTTGAAGGTTATTGGAGGTCTTCCGATTTCTGGAATTTCTTATAAGGAGTTTATACCTATCAATGAACAGTTATTAAAAATAGATGAAAATGGAAAAGAAATATATTTTTCAACCATTTCTGAATTATTGTTGATTCACATGAAATTGTGTATTCATCTTGGAGTTTCAAATGTGACATGGTCACACTGGATAGATTACTTTTATTGAGGGGATGCAACTTATGGGGCATATGGTGAGTTTGGATTCTCTAAAATTCCCAAGCATGACCAGAAAATTTTAGACATGCCATTAAATATATTTGAAACTGCAAACTTGACTGCTTTCTTGGTTCTTTGGCTTAGCAGGTATTTTTTTATCATTATTATTTTTATTTTAAATATTTATATTTTATGACTGAAAACTTATTTTAACATTTTCATTCTCCCCCCCCCCCCCCCCCCCCCCCCCCCAGTTTTTTTTTTAAAAACAGGTTTCTATTTCCATACAAAGGTTATATACTAAGACCTGGAACTTTTGTTATGGCATCTTTGCACATGGAAGGAAAGTTTCACTTACACCAATAGTGGCCGGCTTTATATATCATAAACTTGGTGAAATTTCCAAATGTCCCAAAGGACCTAGTTCAGCTGGCTTAGCTTTTCTAATTCATTATTTAATTGGTTGGTTGGGAGAACATTTTCTAGATCTTTATAATGGCAGGCAGATGAAAGATTTTCCTGAATACTACCCATTACTTGTTAGATATTCAAGAATTATCGCAAAGTCATTCCATATATGTCAAGCAAGAGTAATTTTTAGGGCGGAACAACATGTGAGGTATTCTCCAAGCCCTTTTGAACAGTTTAAAGATGCTCAACTCATGGATGATGGGAGTCTTTCTGTCGATCAATTTGAATTTTTGATGAGCATTCGCTCTACTGATATACCTGTCCGAGTTGGTCTTAAAATGTGGGTAGAACCCTACTACCCAAATAAGTTTGCTCGTCAATTTAGATTTGATCAAGGTGTTCCAGCAAATGATCTTAATTCTGCCATTGTCCAGAGGGGTATTTGTGGTATTAAACGTTCGGCTATGGCACAAGCTTTACTATTTCGTCATAGTACTCATGCACTCTTTTACATTTCCCGCATGTGTCGCATAGGTTCTTGCTCATGGTGGTACTGTTCTTGGTTGGTGCAAAGTTTTATTTCTTATTTAGGGCCCTCTGTGCATAAAGTTCAAACAACTTTGACCAAGAAGAAGGTGAACAAGATAGACCGAATTTTTATCATTCAAAATATCAATGATGTTCCAAAGCGTGTACAAAGAGCTGTGAAACTTTATGAGATTGACATTAGTGCTTGGAGACTTGATGCGGTTACTCAGAAGCTTGACGCGACTACGGAGAAGCGTGATGTGAGTTTAAGTCAGAATTATCATGATGATAAGAGGGCCAAAGTTCAAGCTCATGTAGAGAGTTTTCCTAGTAATAAAGATGATTCATCTAATGACAAGGATTATAAAAGAGCCCGTTATAACAAATCTGATGATTCAGATAAGTCTGATAATTCTGAGCCTAAGACTTCTTTTAAAGACTTTCAAATTGGTAATGATGAAAAGATTGAAACTTCCTCACAAATAAGTGTCCCTGAAGATGAATCTACAATGGAGGTTGAACAGGTTGACTATAAAGGTGATGATGACCCCATAGTAGATATGTCTTATGATCAGGCTTTTGAGATTGCAGAACCATCTATAAATAAATCTGAATTGCTAGAAGATTCTAATTTTGAAAAGCCAATTGAGACAAATTTTTCGTTGCAAGAGCTTTCAAGAAAGCTTATGGCAAATGATGGAGATGAGACTGATGTGTTGGTAAGGGACCTTGTTATTAGCCTTATGAAACAAATAGCTGCACAACTATCTTTTACTTCATCACCAAAAGCTTTATTGGAGCTTCGTCCTAGAATCATGAAATCATTAAATGTGATCCATAAGAACATTATTGAATATGCTCCTGGGAAAGATATAGTTGATTGGTTTGCTAGCAAAGTCAGACAACTATTTGATTTGTCCGAAATCATAACTCAAGATGGTAACACTTTGGAGAAGATTGACATTAGTTAGATCAAGATTTTAACAGAACATCATGAGGGTTGTTTGGATATCCAACCGAAATTGAAGTCAGACCTGACTGATGCTTTGAAGAAATCAGAAATTCTTCGGGACAAGGAAGTACAAATTTTGGAGGAGGAAGTTAGAATCAAAGTTTTGAGAAGTCAATTGGAAATTGACAAGACAGAAGTTCAAGATGAAATTATCCAATTGCAATCTTCACTTGAGGAGCAAAGAACACTTGAGGCAGATCTCCAAAAAACTCTTGTGGAAGCTGGAAAAGAGAAGATGCAAGCATTCGAAGCTCACAAAGTGGCTGTTCACAATATCTGTGACTCTTTGAATTTATTTTTCACAAGAGAATGAGTAGTTATTATTTTTTTACTCATGTTTATTTGAACTTCTATTTTTACTAGTTTAATTATTTCATTTTATTTAATGTTGATTTGGAATGTGAGAATTTTATCAATTTCACAATTTGACACGTCATTGACAGAACAATAATGTTTTGAGCTGTAAGGGATCAAGTCTTACGTAGCTCAGTTTTGGAAACTTTTTTTTTCTTTTTTTCTTTTTGAAATAAAGACTGAACTTGAAATAAAAATTTCAAGCTGCCTACATATTCGAATCAGGAACAAAGTCCAGATTGGAATCGAGTCAAATTGTAATTCAACTTGTGGAAAACATTTTTTTGTTTTGAAATAATGACTGAACTTGAAATAAAAATTCCAAGTTGCCTACATATTCGAATCAGGAACAAAATTCGATTGGAATCAAGTCAAAATGTAGTTCAACTTTGGAAAACATATATTTTTTTTTGTTAAAATGACTGAACTTGAAACAAAATTTCAAGCTGCCTACATATCCGAATCGAGAACAAAGTGCGGATTGGAATCAAGTCAAAATATAGTTCAACTTGTGGAAAACATTTTTTTGCTTTGAAATAATGACTGAACTTGAAATAAAAATTCCAAGCTGCCTATATATCCGAATTAGGAACAAAGTTCGATTGGAATCAAGTCAAAATGTAGTTCAACTTTGGAAAACATATATTTTTTTTTGTTAAAATGACTGAACTTGAAATAAAATTTCAAGTTGCCTACATATCCGAATCAGGAACAAAGTTCGGATTGGAATCAAGTCAAAATGTAGTTTAATTTGTGGAAAACATTTTTTTGTTTTGAAATAATGACTGAACTTGAAATAAAAATTCCAAGCTGCCTACATATTCCAATCGGGAACAAAGTCCGGATTTGAATCAAGTCAAAATGTAGTTCAACTTTGAAAAACATATATTTTTTGTTAAAATGACTGAACTTGAAATAAAATTTCAAGCTGCCTACGTATCCAAATCGGGAACAAAATCCGGATTGGAATCAAGTCATCCATAGTTCAATGAATTTTTTTTTTTTTTTACAGCCCCTCACAATTTAAACTCATGTGAGACAAGAGCATCATGTAATTTAGGCTCGTGCAACAAGGAGTATAGGAAGCATCATGTAGTTTAGGCTCGTGCGACAAGGAGCTTGAGAGGCATCATACAGTTTAGGCTCGTGCGACAAGGAGCTCAAGAGGCATCATGCAGTTTAGGCTTATGCGACAAGGAGCTTGAGAGGCATCATGTAGTTTAGGCTCGCACGAGGCTCGTGCGACAAGGAGCTTGAGATGCATCATGTAGTTTACGCTCGTGCGACAAGGAGCTTCTTCTTTTTCTCTTAAGCATAGAACTTCTTAAAGAATTTTTCGTTAACACAGGAATAAATACATTTGCCTTCTGAATCTGAAAGTTCATATGCTCCTTTGGAAAAACCTTTAGTGATAACATATGGCCCTTCCCATTTTGCTTCGAATTTTCCTTTCATTCTTCTTGTAATGACAACTGGCCGTTTTACTGTTAAAACCAAATCACCCACCGAAAAAGATAGGTATTTGACCTTCTTGTTAAAAGAACCGGCCATTTGGGCTTGGTAGATTTCAAGTCTTTGCTGGGCATTAAGCCTTCTCTCGTCAAGTGCCTCAAGCTCTGCTAATCTGATTTTAGCATTATCATCTGGATTTGTGAGTTGAGTAGCAATTTTGAGGGATGACAATTGCACTTCTAATGGAAGTACAGTCTCTGAACCATAAATAAGGCTATATGGTGTGCAACCAATAGATGTTCAGACAGTTGTTCTGTATGCCCTTAAAGCTTCAGAAAGACGTTCATGCCAGTCTCTTTTATTCTTTGAGACCATCTTTTTAAGGATTTTACTGAGCACTTTGTTGAAACCTTCTGCTTGACCATTTGAAGATGGATTATAACTTGCAGAACGTCCATGTTGAAACTTGAATTTTTCAGTCAACTTTGTAATTACTACACTTTTGAAATAGAGGGCATTGTCTGAAATGATTTTTGAAGGAATTCCATAATGATATATTATGTGATTCCTAATGAAATTTGCGACATCAATAGCCCTCACTTCTTTTAGTGGTACTGCTTCAGCCCATTTCGAAAAATAGTCAATCCCAGCTAATATATATTGGTGAGAATGTGAAGATGGGGGTTTGAAAGGACCCATAACATCTAGACCCCAAGTTTCGAAGGGCCATGATAGCATAAAAGGATGAAGTGGTTGTGGAGGTTGATGTATGAAATCTCCATGAAGCTGGCACACCTTACATGTTTTGGCAAACTTCATTGAATTTTGAACGATGGTTGGCCAATAGTAACCTAACCTTTTTAATTGCCCAGCAAGTTTAGGGCCAGCTTGGTGGGCACCATAAGTTCCATTATGAGTTTCATGAAAGGCTTGAGCAGCTTCTTCTTTTGATAAACACCTTAGAAGGATTCCTTCGAAAGACCTTCTATACAAAGTGTCATTTAGATATGCAAATTGAAGAGCTCATTGTCGGAGATCAACTCTTTTCTTTGGGTCAATTGGCAATCTTCCATATAAGAAATAATCAATGAATGGTTGACGCCAATCTGGATCTTCTTCAACTTCATAAACGCTTATTCCATTTGTAATTTCTCTTTCATCAATGCGATCGAGTGTTGAGGGTAGCAGATGACGTTCCCCGACTGTGATTTGTATATCCCTTTGTTCGGGTAAAGTCAAAGTCAAAGATGCTGCCAAATTAGCCAATGCATCAGCTTTATCATTTTTTGACCTGGGCACATGATCAATATGAATCTCTTGAAATTGAGAAACTAGATATTTTGCTCTTTGGTGATAAGATATCAAATTCTCATTTCTGACTTCATACTCGCCGTTTAATTGTTTGATGATCAATTGAGAATCACCATACACTTGTAAATAGTCAATTTGCATTTCCAATGCTATTTCTAGACCAATGATTAGGGCTTCGTACTCTGCCACATTATTGGAGCATAATGCCAAAAGAGAGAATGAATATGGAATTAAACCTCCGGAAGGAGTCACGAAAACAATGCCTGCCCCCGCTCCTTTCCTTCTTGATGCCCCATCAAAGAACAATTGCCATGATGAAACCACAACTGTCAACACTTCTTCATCAGGGAAGTCATCTGGTAATTGCATGTTATCGGGCACTGGATGTGCTGCAAGAAAATTAGCAAGTGCTTGATCTTTTATTACTTTTTGAGGCATAAAAGTGATGTCAAACTCTATCAATAGAAAGGACCACTTGGCTAGTCGACCAGACAAGAATGGTTTAGACATCAAATATTTCAATGGATCAGCTCTTGAAATTAATGTAACGGGATGCGCAAGCAAATAATGCCTTAGCTTTTGGACAGCAAAGATTAATGCCAAGCAAATTTTTTCAGTGAGAGAATAATTATGCTCTGCCCCGACAAGTGTTCGACTGATGTAGTACAAAGCATTTTCTTTCTTGTCGTCATTATTTTGGGCAAGTCATGCCCCCAAAGAGCGTTCAAGAGCTGCAATATATAGAATTAATGCTCATCCTTTGATTGGAGCCATTATAACTGGAGGTTTTGTCAAATATTCCTTGAGGCTTTTAAAAGTATTTTGACAACTTTGATCCCATATAAAAGGAACATCTTTTTTCATCAATCTAGTAAAAGGTTGACACCGTCTTGATAAATTTGAGATGAACCTCCTTATGTAAGCCAATCGTCCTTGAAGTCCACATAATTGATGCAAGTTACGAGGATGAGGCATTTCCAAAATTGCTTTGATTTTTGTGGGATCAATTTCAATTCCTCGGTGTTTGACAACAAAACCAAGAAATTTTCCAGATGTTACCCCGAATGCACACTTCAAGCGGTTCATTTTGAGTTGGCATTTTCGAAGTCTTTCAAAAACTCTTCTCAAATCGTTTAGACGTTGAGCTCTTTTTCTGGTTTTAACAACTAAATCATCCACATAACATTCAAGTGTATTATGGAGCATGTCCTTAAAGACAACTGTCCTGGCTCGCTGATAAGTGGCTCCCTCATTTTTCAATCCAAAAGGCATTACTGTATAACAAAATATCTCTTTAGGAGTGCGGAAGGAAGTAAGCTCTTCATCTTCAGGTGCCATTTTTATTTGATTATATCCTGAGAACCCATCCATAAAGGATAAAGCACCAAATCCAGTAGTTGCATCTACTAACAACTCGGTGATTGGGAGCGGGAATTCATCTTTTGGACATGCGTCGTTTAGATCTCTGAAATCTATGCAGATACGAACTTGTCCACTTTTCTTTTTAACTGGCACAATATTTGCAAGCCAAGTTGGATATTGAACTTCTCGGATAAAACCAGCAGTTATCAATTTTTCAACCTCATCTTCTATTTGCACCATTAGCTCTGGTCAAAAATGACGTTGAGCTTGTTTTACGGGGAGTTTTTCTTTTGAGATGGATAATCGATGGACTGCAACTTTAGGATCTAATCCTGGCATTTCTTGATATCCTCGAGCAAATACATCTCGATATTCCCAAAGAAGACTTCGATAAGCAGTTAATTCTTCTTCGGAGAGAAGAGAACTGACAAATATAAGCTTAGGATCTTCAACAGTTCCAAAGTTAATTTCTTTGAGTTTATCAATAGTGGCCTGGCCACCATCTTCTATCTGAGGTGGTGTAGGTTGAATTATCTCAATAAATTCAGGGGAATCTTCATCCATTGAACTATTGTCTTTCTCTTGAGTAGAAGAGTCTGTTGATGGGTGTTCCTCAATGGAGACACAATTAACTTGTGCAGTCTCTTCCAGATTTTCATCACATGACATGATGTCATTGTAGTAACAGTGGTCACTACCTATACTTTCCCCATCATACGTTCGTACTGGAGAGTTGTTGTATGGATTTCTGGGATTGTACAGAAAATCATCTTCATCAGGATCGAAGAAATTCCATATTTTAGGATGTCTACCAGGTCGGAACCATAGTTCATCATCTGATTGGTACCCTGTAAGCCTTCGTGCATGACTTTGAAACCTTACCCAATTTCGAGAGTACTTCACTACCTCGGTATCCAAAGTATATCCAACATCTCGAATTTCTTCCTTTCTTAGCTCCCAGGAGTTTATACAATTCCACAATTGGAGTAAAGAATTGATTGACGACTTTTCTTCTTCAATTGGGCTACTTGTATCTTTTCTTGGACGAGATTCAATTGAAATACTTATTGTAGAGGGGATAACAATCTCTTTCGTTTCTGTAGTATTTTCATTGACATGTTGGTTCTCTAGCAGTTCATTTTGTACAGGATGGACATCTTGTTCTTGACTAGAGGAGTCTTCTGGCATATTTTTTTCAAAAGATACACAATTAACTTGTACAATCTCCTTTATGTTTTCATCAACTTTACCTTCTTTGTCAACCTTCACAATGAAATTGGGCTTGACATCTGTTTGCATTTCTTTTTCAATTTCCACTTCTTGTTCTTTTTGAATTTTAGAGGCTTAGAACTTGAAAAACCTTGAGGTCTTTCAAAGATTGAAACTCACGGCTTGATTTCATCATTATAACCCACAAACATTGCCTTTTTTTGGTCTGTGAAAACTGTAGACTCAGAAAAAAACAGCGTTGAGCATGTCATTTTCTTGACGAACGGGGACATTCCTATTTTCTTGTTTGGAGAAAAACTTCTTCTTCTTGGGCTTCAATTTTGATGGACCAACTAAAGATGCTGATGTGAGCATTAATGTCTTCTTCTAATAGACAACACGCCTATCATGACTCCCATCCTGCTCGAATGTGGTCGTAATAACCAAACTTTCTGGAATTGATTGATTTATTCTCCGGAGAGGGCGAGTGCAACTTGTAGTTAATGTTGCCATTGTCTCTTGAGCTGAAGTATCTTGAGCAAACATCATAGCCACCTGCTCTAATTGTTGTTGATCCTTCACTATGCATTTCAAAATAAATTTTGACTTGGACACTTTTGAAGCTGAACTTCTTTCTCTTCTTTTTGAGGAGTTCACTTTGTTTTGGACACTTTTGATTTTTGATGAAGACGGTAAAGCTGCAGACTCAAAATCTTCCTTTTTCTTTTCCTTTTTAACCTCATTTGCACGAAAAGGAGTTGGAGACTTGATTGCATAAAACTTTGCATCAGCATAATTTACCTCTTCAATGCCAAAAGGGTTAGAATCAGCAATGATCTTCTTTTCAACTGGCTCATCATTTTCTTGTATCACAAACTTAAAACACTGGTGGAGTGTTGAGGGAAGAATTTTGTTCACATGAATCCAGGGACGGCCTAGCAAAACATTACATGAGGTATGAGCATCAATAACATGAAATAATGCCGATGTATACAGCTCATCAAATTGCATTTGTAGTTCAATAGTGCCCAATGCCTTTTGTCCCATTTGGTTGAACCCTTGAATTGTCCAATTTGATGGTGATAACTGGCGAACTAACATGCCTATCAACCGTAGTATCTTTAAAGGCAACAAATTGACTGCGGATCCACAGTCAAGCATGATTCGGGTAATCAAAGTATCTCCAATAGTCCCAGAGACATAAAGAGGACGATTGTGATACTCTGACCCAAGCTATAAATCACTATCAGTAAAAGTGATGCAAGCCTTACATTCAGCACAAAGTTCTCTCATTGGTAATGAATTGACATCATCGACATAGAGATCAGGGCTGATTAAAGCTTGAATTAATGCCTTTCTAAGCTCCTTTGATAATTGTAAGGCATCATAAACACTTAGAAGAGCCAGAATACGCTTAAGATGTGCTAAGACATCATATTTAACTAGAGGTGATGCATTCCGTGAACAAGGCTTTGCATGTATCTTAGGAAACTCTCCTACTTTTTCAGTTGTGGGTAAATCAGATTTTGATGACTCTGAAGAAGGAGACTTTTTCTGTTGCTGCTTTTGTGGTGACGGAAGACGTCGACCAAAGCGCAAGGTTATTTCATCCGCTTGTTGATTCAGAGTATCATTCTTTTTCATTTCCACCATGTATCTTTAAGCAACTTGTTCATTCTCGTCAGTGTTTTCATCTTTGAAAAATTCAGCTGGTAAATACTCAGAAAGTGTTATTGGTACTCTAGTAGGCTTAATGTTTTCTTCCTCAAGAGGAAGTTTGACTTTCTTTGAAGACTTCTTCTTTTTGTTCTTCTTTATTGACTTTCGCCCTGTTGGTTTTTGCATTTCAACCACCACATTTGGGCGCTTTGAAGATTTTGCGGCGGCTAGCAGTATCTTCTTTGTCCTTTTGCTGATACATGTTTGCCATTTATCAACACTTTCAACTTCTGACCCCGAAGTATCATTCCAAACATTCAAGTTAGGTTCTATCATGACTTCATAAAATGTAGGTATCCCAAGATTGCCTGCACGAGGCATACTAGGATAAGCATAAGTATACGAGACTTCACCATTAACTTGGAATGCTACTCGAATTGCCCCCTCAGGGAGTGAAACTGTGGGAAAAGAATTATCTTTATCATCGTCAACCAAAGATATAGTGTTTGAAGTTGCAGCAGCTTCCTTAAAAGGAAAAGACTCTTCAATAACAAGTTTCCCATTTTTAATCATTACTTAAATGACATTTTTCAAAATGTAGCATTCTTTGAGTGGATGACTAATAATTCTATGATAAGGGCAATACTTTGGATCATCAATTTTGTCAACTTCGGAAGGTCTCTTTGGTTCAGGTAACTTTATAGCTTTTTCTTTCATCAACTGCTGAAGATAGCTTCCACATCATCATCATGAAAACTGTATTTCACCTCCTTTCTTTCTTTCAAAGAAGGTCTTTTTGCCTGCTCTTTATTTCCACCACTGTTGTTTTCCTTGGTATTAACAAATGTAGCCATTGATTCTCCTTTCTTCATTGGCTTCTTATTACTTTCAGTCTTTCTTTCATCTAAAGTTTTTAGTTTTTGAGTCACACTCTTTTGTCTAGCAATTTGTCTTTCAACATTACTGGCCTTTGAGACAAGTGCGTCAAATGTTTGGAGCTCTGTAGTACCCATAAATGTTGCTATTTCTAGTGACAAGTTATTATTACACATCTGTACAGCAGACTGTTCAATTAACTTCTCTGAACGTTGAAGGTTTAAACTTCTCCATCTCGTGATGAAATCATTTACACTTTCATTTGACTTTTGTCTAGCGTCTGCTAGATCGATGATGGATACTTTCTTTTTTGAACTTACAAATTGAGCCAAGAATGCCCTTTGCATGCCATCCCAAGTAAGGATAGAACCTGGTTGTAATTGTGTGTACCAGGTGAATGCTGATCCTTTGAGGGATTGTACAAATTGCCTTATCAACAAGGCGTCTGATTGAGCTGACTCCCCACTAGCAGAATAAAATGGGCCAAATGTTCTTACGGTGGCCCATTGATTCCATCAAACTTCTCAAAGTGGAGTTTCTGATAACCAAGAGGGAATGGAATTGTATCGTAATGAGTAGGGTATGGCTTACAATATCCAACTACTGGAAGAGTCATAGATGCTTGAAAATCCCTGATCCCCTCAGCTATCAATCTTCTCAAATCAACTTGTACTACTGGTGTTGCCGATGTTTGAGCCTGCTCAGAAGGGTGCACATGTTCTTGTGTTGATGTACTTGCTTGAGTAAGCACTTGAGCAGCCAAAACAGCAATTTCAGCATCTTTTTTGGCCAATTTTTGTTCCATTTCCTGTACTTGTTCTTCAAAGCTGGTTGTACTAGTCATGAGCACGGGCATATCCGTACATTGAGATTCTTCTTCAATTGTCACCTTTTGAAATTTAAAAATCAACTCAGGTGGAAAATCGTCTTCCTCAAACAGAGATTCTGAATCTCCATAGAGAGGATTCTCGTAACTTGCTACTGAGCTCATTGACTTCCTTGGAATTTCTACTCCACTTGACATTGATGATTCTTCAAATATCACAGTTGGTTGTTTTTTATTAGGCGGCTTCTTTGAAATGCTTGACTCTTCGAGAGTGGATTTTGGCATAACTTGTGCCCTTGACCGAGTAACTGGACCATTGTAGAGCCTTGTATTATCTGCCGGCATAAAGGGTACCTCATGTACATGTTGCATTTCCTTTGCCAGTAGAAAACTTGAAAAGAATGCCCATTTCTCTTTTTCCTTTTCTGACTTAGCACCTTTAGACTTCTTGGCCCTAAAAGCAAAAAGCGGATACCGAGCTGCCTCTGGAGTATTAGGGATTTGAGGTATCTGTTCTGTACCTTTTAATCCCTTTTTGTTCTTTGGCCTTTTGCCTTTCTTGTTGTTCTCTGTGATAGTTAAAGTTGACCCCTTAGAGAGTTTGAAAGTTTTTGCTCATTTAGTTGATACTGTAGAGAGCTCAACATTCTTAGGCTTTGACAGAACTTCAATTCTCTTAGGAGTTTTCGCCACCTCTACCTTTGAAGAAGGGTTGGGTATTTTCTCGTCTTCTTGAATCGATGTTGCCATCACAGACATTGTAGAAGGTAACTCAATTGGGATTGACCCAATCCAAATTTGGTTTGAAAGTAGTTGAGCCTCAGCTTTTGGCTCTGTCTTAATAGTAACAGTTTCAACTTTAACCAATTTCTTTGCAAGGGCTTTCTTACGTTTCTTGTGTGAAGTCTTGTGCTTCTTTGAAATGACCTTGGATACCATTACCAGAGTTGCCTTTGTGCACTCCTTTTTGACGGCTTTCGGAGCGGCCAAGATTGGAGTGAATTTAGAAGCAACTTGGGTGATGGCCAAGGACGGGCGGTCAAGTGTAAAAGTTGTGTGGTAACCACCTCGTTTAGTAGCTCCATGTGCTACTGCTTGGATCTTGTGAAAGTAGATCACAATCTTTGGTGCCATTGCAATTCCTGCAAAGGTAACACCAAATAATTAATCTTTAAATTGGAGATGAAAAGGAGAATGGGTCCCACTGGGCGTGCCAAAAACTATGTTAAGCAAAAATATTAACAAGTAATATTTAATTGAACAACCACTTAACATAATCACACTCATATAATAATATATCACATGAGTTCTTAAAGTGTAGGTCGAACCCATTCAAGATATAACGTATCTCTTAATTACAATCCCTTATTTCAAATGAATACCTTTTGATTCCAACTTAATAGGATGTAACTGATCTTTTTTTTTTGGTAACAAATTTACTTTAAGTGAATATTTGGGCTTTCAAAGGTTAAGACTGTACCCATTTGAGTGGGTTGCCTACGTATTCGAGTCGGGAGAAAACCGGACTCGAATCAAGTTTGCCATAGTTCTTAAGAAAATAATGTTTATTTATTTATTTTATTTAATTTACGTGAACATTTTAGGTCCTTAAGGTTGTTACTGTACTCATTTGAGTGGGTTGCCTACGTATCCGAGTCGGAACAAGTCCAGACTGGAATCAAGTCAACCATAGTTTTTATAATAATATACATACTTGTTTTATTTGGATTGGATTTAATTTAGAGGCACTTGGATGTTTAAACGCAAGCATTGTCCAGTGTCCAACATTGAATTAACTGCATGTTAGTTATAAATTTATAGCCTGACCATCATACAAGCTGGTCTTATATAATGCTGGCGTCAATCATACTTTAATGGGCAATGGCCTTACAAACTTGAATTTGGATTAAGAATTGGTCCTTTTGAAATGGGCTTTGAATTAAAATTTTGAGGACCCAAGGTCCATTTTCTTTAAAGTCCAAAACTTGAGCTCTTAATGGGCTGCGAATTTAAGACCACAAAATTGGGCTATAATTTGGGTAGCCATGGGTTTCCAGAAGAGAAAAGAATTGGGTCAGCAATTGAGTCTCAGAGAATTGGATCAGAACAAAGGACCTGATCAGTCTTATTGGACTACGAATTCAAAACCAACCCAATGAATTTATTTAAAGGCCCATTGAGTATGGCTAATATTTTTAGCAACTTAACATTTTGAAGACTTTGGGATTTGGGCCTTAAATGAAAGAACAAGAATTGGCCTTAAATTTATGTGAAATTAGGTCATTAAATATTTGAATTTTTGGGACTTCAAATTTCAGCAACTGGGTAAATATAAGGCAGTGTCCTATATAATCTGACCAATTCCAAATTAATACAAACGTGGGCAGTTCACCCCCCCTTTTTTTTTTCGTTGAATGAGTCATTTCACACGTTGAACTACGTCACCTTTTTATTTATTTATATTATTTTTTACCCTTTTACCACTAGAACATAGAGCAGTGTCGTAGAAAATATTTAAATAATTGACAATGAATTTTTTTTTTAGTTCAAACAATCAATTATTCATTTTTACTACTTAGGGGAAATTAATACCTTAAAAGGCTGAAAATTGTGGGCACATAGGCCGACTTGGAGCCTTTGAGGCTTGAAATTTATGGGCACGTAGGCCGACTTGGAGCCTTTGAGGCTTGAAATTTGTGAGCACATAGGCCAACTTGGAGGCTTAAAATTTTGAGGGCATGTGAGCCGTCAATAGGGTTTTTGATATTTGAAATTGTGGGCACATAGGTCAACTTGGAGCCTTTGAAGCTTGAAATTTATGGGCACGTAGGCCAACTTGGAGCCTTTGAGGTTTGAAATTTGTGGGCACATAGGGCAACTTGGAGGCTTAAAATTTTGAGGGCATGTGAGCCGTCAATGGAGTCGCTTGAAATTATGAGGGTACATGGACCATCATGTATATATATACATATATTATGTGTTACGTACCCAAAAATTTGAGACATTAGTAAAGCCTTAATCTATTTTTGGGTCATTACACCAAAAGGAGTAGATGAGCCGAATGGATTAGAATTAGCTTACATTTACCGAAAGACAATCGAATACAAATCCTTTAACAACTAACCCACACGATTTTTTGTTTAAAAAAAAAAAATCTACAACTCCTTTTCCTTTTGGATTTTCGTTTCCACATAAAATTAAAAAATATTTTATTTTGTAGTCTGTTTTGGATTTGAAAGTTCAAATCAGAGTTTGTTTCAGACTCAAACGTTCTAATGGAAACTTTTATAAAAGGGGATCTTATGTAAACAAAAAAAATTTTAATTACAGAACAAGGGAAAAAAAATAAAAAGAGAAGACAGAGAGTGATGTATATATATATATGCACACACACACACAAAAGAGACATTAGAACAGAGAAGAAGAAAACTACGACTTTATACCTCAGAAAGGTACGCTTTTTCTTAATCTCACCTTCTTATTTTTTTCTTCTTTTTTGTTTCTGTAGTGTAGATCTCTCTCTTTTTTCTTTTTTTTTTCTTTTGGTGCTCTGCTCTTCTTCTGTAATTTTTTTTGTATCCCCTCTTTCTTGCTTTTTGTCAGAATTTGTTTTGTCTTTTGTAATGGTTTAGCCACTCTTCCACTTCACAGGGATGAGTTGAACGTGGGTAGTTATTGCAATCGTGGGTGACAACATGGTGATCCCCATGTTTTGTTAAGAATACACCTAATATATCCGCATGTTGAATTTTATGCTCACCACCCCCCAATTCTGGAATTCTCTCTTTTTTTTTTAGATATATATATTGTAAGTGGGATTTTTCGGGAAGGCTGGGCCGAACTCTCAAGCCTAAAATGAATGGGTCCAAACTCTCTGCAAAAGAGGAAGATTAGAAGTGGTCGACCCTTGGTGGTCCGATCACACTCCGATGATTAAGTTAGCAAGTTTAATCGAGGTGAAAACGAATGAGAGTTATGAATACTTGGGGTTTTTCTGTCCATACCTGACTCTTGACGTCTTGGTATTTATAGAGTCGTCAATGGAGTGTGTTTTGCCTTGGCCTATCAGCAGGCTCTCATGGCTTGCTAGATAGGCATCATCATTGACGTCGCCTGTCCACTTACATGGTCTGGTGTACCGCCGTGGGGGATTCCGGCTGATCGGACGTGCACGTCGACGTCGCGTGGGTAGCCGTTCCTGCATTAAATGCGAGTCAACTCTGCATTTAATGCTCGAAGACTGCTAGTGGTTTGGGCTCGTCCGCCACGGTTTGGGCTATGATGGGGAGGAGGTCGGCGGTCAAGGTCGGCCCGTCCTTTGTTTCTAATTTGGCTCGCAAAGCTGCCCTAACTTTAATTTGTGTAGATTGGGCCTCACCCATTGGGTTGGGCCAGAAAATCTTCCCCCACAATTGCCCCTAGCCTTTGTGTCGTTTCGGCTTCTGAAATGGCCAAGGGCTGTAACGGTCGTCCAGCCACATGAATAGCGGGGATTTTAAAATATTCACTGTTGGGGTGTCATTGGAATGACGGCCGATGCAACATTTCGGCAGAGCGTCATGATTACTGCCATTTTCCCACCCACGAACCGACGGTACTGATGTGTATAAAAGAGTGACGCCCTATTGAGTCGAAAATCACTTGGTTTTTCCTTGCCTTTTGAGTAGTGTGTGCGTCGGCTGTTTCGGCACTCACCACTATAAGTGTTTTTCGAGCCCACTCCTTTTTTGCTCTTCACTGTACTTTCTGTGTTTTGACGGTTGCCCCCTAATGGTATCTCATCTTCGAAAAATGCTAGATGGTCTATCGGCCCTTGCCCCGTTTAGGGCTAGGTTTGACGTTCCGGATGAGATCAGCTTAGAGTTGGTCGAACCCAAGGACTATCGTATAGGTGAGACCGAAAAGTGGGTACCGTTCCTAGTCATTGCTATTGTAGAAGGGGGACTCAGGTTTCCCCTCAATCCTCTTCTTCATAAGTTCATAGTAAAAAGTAAGGTATCGCCCTCCCAATTGTCATCGAACGTCTATAGGATCTTTTTCGGCATACTTGAAATAAATCGGCGCCCGGGTGTAAACCTGGGCCTTGCCGAACTGGATTACTGCTACACCCTTTGTAAGGTCGGAGGTAGTTACAAAGTCTACCTGCAGGCCGTGGAGAAGTCCTTAGAGTTAGTGAAGTGTCTGCCTTCCTCCGGGAAGGGCGTCGACGACGTTAGTAACTGGTCCCTGGGAGTTCGGCGACGTTCCTGGGAAGGATAGACCAACGATTCGATGCTCTAGAGAGCCTGTTGAAATAAGTTTGACGCCGATCTCTTATACTATGTGCCTTTTGAATTATGATGTGCATCACACCTGACCCTCGCATTTTTGCAGAAAAGAAGGAGAAGCGATCGAAAGCGCATGACTAGTTGGTCAACTTTGACGACCTCAACAAGGTTTTGAGCTACGTCGGTAAGGGCAGATTAAGGCACATCGCTCGGGCTGCGCACATTTTGCTTGTGTACCCGTTGCGATATTCGACCTTCACTGCCAACACGGGTGTTCCCCAGAGTACCCTCGTGAGATTGGCGAAGGAAGGTGCCGAGGGAGACTTCGAGGAGATTCCCATCGGCATTGCAATCAAAAGGGCCTGCAGCCCTACCGGGGTGATAGTTGCAGTTGCTTTGCCGTCGGAGCCCGTGGGCGAAGAACAACGCGGGGAGTGATCGAAGTCCCACAGTTCGGCTTCAAGTTCGTCGCCATTCATTGTGCCAGACCGCCGAGTTAAAGTTCTGGCGACAACATAAGATTCCACCCCGTCCCCCAACGCAGAAGTCAGCATGAGTTTGAGGGAGAGGATGTTCGCCGCTGTCGGTAAGCTGCTGAAGTCGGCCGCTGCCACTTTCGCCGACGCCCCAGCTACCGAACTGGTGACAACCCTAGCGGAGGAAACGCCTACCGTTCAACGGAGGCCCGAGACTCGACTACAGAAGAAGAGTGGGCCTGAGGTTACCTCGCCGACTCCAGCACCCAAGAAGCAAAAAGGGAAAGGCATAGTAGACGAGGTCAGTGAGACTGTGACCATAACGCCTGACATCCTAGGCCGACCTCTCTCGACAACTGACTTGATGATCGAGCAGACCGAGGTAGCATTCGGTGTCATGAAGAGTGTTCTTCAGAAAAAAGATATAGCAAAGTTGGGTGAGGCCAGTGATGCGGCCGTCTTTATGGGAGCCTTCCATGATTCACTGTTGGTAAGTCGGCGTTCGATTTTTTCTGGTTCAAGGGCTATTCTAATCAACTTCTTTAATATGACTTTCTCTTGGTTTAGGGCTGCCTGAATTCCTTGGAGGCGATGACCCGCTTCTAGAAGCTTGCCGAGGTGCATCACGAACTTATCGAAGAGCACGACCGGTTAAAGGAGGAATGGATCAGTGCCAATAAGGACCGGATCACCTTCAGGAAGCAGGCCGAGCAGGCATCTGTTGAGCTACTATTAATAAAGGCGAATTTTGAAAGGAGGGATAAAGAACTGACCGATCTCGAAAAGAAGTTTGATGTGCAATCCGTGGATTTGCACAAGGCCAATGCGGAGGTTGAGGCGCTGTAAACAGAGGTGGTCAAACTGAAAGTGGATGAAGAGGCAACACTGAAGATGGGTGAAGAAAGAGGAGCCAATCGACTGGCCCAAGAGATGATGGACCTCAACCGTTCCATTTTTCGACAGAGTTGGAACGGTGCCCTTGTCGTTGCAGAAGTGGATAAGGTTTCTGATGTTTGGGGTCTTTGTCCGGACTTCTTCGACACCACTGAAGACAGCGTCGTTTGCCCGAAGAAGGTGCTTGCTAATGCTCAGTACAAGCGAGAGCTTAACTTAAAGGCCACGGTTGAAAAAGCTGCTGCTGAGAAGGAGGGGGCTGAAAAAGTTAAGGCCGCTGTTGAACCGCCTAAGGACGTGGAAGAGATTGTTGGTGGTTTACCGAAGGCAACTTCGCAGCCGGGGGAGAAGTCGGCATAACTGTTTCTTTTTCTTTCTGGGATGTTTTTGTAACCATCAATGTTTTTAATGAAAAAGTTCATTTTGTCTCTTCTCTTGATGTTTATCACTGAATCTGCCTTGTTTGATTTTGTTAATGGAAGGTCCATCTTAAATAGGACCAATTGTTTTTACACTTGGCTGACCTGCCTAACTTAGACAGGACCAAGTTTTTAGACTTGGTTTTTGTTGTGGCCTTCTTTAGCTGACCTGTCCAATTTGGACAGGACCAAGTTCTTTAGACTTGGTTTTTGTTGTGGCCTTCTTTAGCCGACCTGTCCAACTTGGATAGGACCAAGATTTTACACTTGGTTTTTGTAGTGGCCTTCTTTGGCCGACTTGTCCAACTTGGACAAGACCAAGTTTTTACACTTAGTTTTTGTTGTGGCCTTCTTTAGCTGACCTGTCCAATTTGGACAGGACCAAGTTCTTTAGACTTAGTTTTTGTTGTGGCCTTCTTTAGCCGTCCTGTCCAACTTGGACAGGACCAAGTTTTTACACTTGGTTTTTGTAGTGGCCTTCTTTGGCCAACCTGTCTAATTTGGACAGGACCAAGTTCTTTAGACTTGGTTTTTGTTGTGGCCCTCTTTAGCCGACCTGTCCAACTTGGACAAAACCAAGTTTTTACACTTGATTTTTGTTGTGGCCTTCTTTGGCCGACCTGTCTAACTTGGACAGGACCAAGTTTTTACACTTGATTTTTGTTGTGGCCTTCTTTGGCCGACCTGTCCAACTTGGACAGGACCAAGTTTTTACACTTAGTTTTTGTTGTGGCCTTCTTTGGCCAACCTGTCCAACTTGGGCAAGACCAAGTTTTTACACTTAGTTTTTATTTTGGGTTCGCAGAATGCTCTAAGCAGATTGTTTTGAACAACTTCGTTTTTCATTGATCTCATAAAAGCTCCATACATTTGTTACATCATAAGAGACTCCTTGCTATTGGTAGAATTTCTTCAGGTTGCTTGTATTCCAAGGCCGGGGCAGCTGTCTTCCTTCTTTGACAGTCTCCAATCGGTATGCGCTAATGCCGACCTGGGTTGTCACTCTGTAGAGGCCCTCCTAGTTTGGGCAAAGCTTGCCATCTGCTGCGTTTTTAGTTGCCCCCAGTACTTTTCGTAAAACTAGGTCTCCTGGAGTGAAGTTTCTCGGGCGAACTCGTTTATTGTAGGAGCGTTTTAACTGTCGCTGATACTCCATAAGTCTGATCAAGGCAGCTTCCCTTCTTTCTTCAACTAGTTCCAAGTCCTTCGTCAGCGCCTGGTCATTGAGGCTCGTGTCGAAGGCTACCGTTTTGATAGTTGGTAGTCCGACCTCCAAGGGAGTGACTGCTTCCACCCCGTATGCCAGAGAGAACGGGGTTTGGCCGGTGGACCTCCTTGGAGTCGTTCTATAAGACCACAGAACGCTGGGCAGCTCCTCCGTCCACTTCCCTTTGGCCTTTTCCAGTCATTTTTTGACTCCGTTAAGCATGATTTTGTTTGAAATTTTGGCCTGCCCATTGCATTGGGGATAGGCTGGCATTGAGTAATAATTTCTGATCCCTAGTCCTTCGCAAAATGATCTGAACATGTTACTGTCGAACTGGGTGCCGTTATCTGAAACAGCGGCACGTGGTACCCCGAATCTTGTGACTATACTCTTCCATACGAACCTTTTGGCGTCGACTTCTCTGATAGTCGACAAAGGTTTTGCCTCTACCTATTTGATAAAGTAATCAGTTGCCACGATGAGGAACCTTTTGTTGCTCATTGCTCTGGGCAAAGGCCTAACTATGTCCAGTCCCCACTGAGCGAAAGGCCACGAACTGGTGATGGTTGCCAGATCTTCGGCTGGCTGGTGGATGATTGGGGAATACCTTTGACACTTGTCGCATTTTAGGACGTACTGGGTGCATATTTTTGCATGTAAGGCCACCAATATCCCTGTGAGACGGCTCGGTGTACTACCGATCTTCCGTCGATGTGGCTTCCACATATCCCCTCGTGGATTTTGAACAAGACGCCTTGTACTTGGTCCGGGTGGATGCAGTGCAAGTATGGACCTGTAAAGGAACGTCTATAAAGCTCCTTACTTGGTGACAGCCAATATCTGAGAGATGTATGTTTGATCCGCCGAGGTTCAGTCTTGTCTTCTGGTAGTTCATCTCTGTCGAGGTAGGAGATAATTGGGTCCATCCATAATGATCCCAGCTATTCTGCCGTCAGGGCTTCCTCTTCCTCTAAAAGATGCTTAGTTTGGCAAGGGTTTCCACATTGATTGTCCTTTTTGACCCAGACTTTAAAGCTGTGGCCAAGGTTGCCAAAGCATCCGCATGTGAGTTGTTATCTCGGCTAACCTGCCAAAGCTTGTAGCTTCTGAATTGGCCGAGCAGTTCCTTAGCCTTAGCTAGGTACTGTGTCATTCTATCGTTCTTTGCTGCGTACTCTCTTGTAATTTGGTTGACGACAAGTAGAGAGTCCAAATAGATGACGATCTCGGGAATTCGAAGTTCGATGGCTCGGCGTATTCCGGCGAGCAAGGCCTCGTATTCAGATTCATTGTTAGAGGTAGTGAATTCGAGCTAGATGGCTTGTTCTATGGTTAGATCGTCTGGTGTAATGAGTACTATGTCCGATCTTGCCCCCCGGTCATTGGAAGCTCTATCGACGTAGAGTTGCCAATGATAAGCTTTTTCCCAAGGGTCCAGAAGGAGGTTCTCGTGTGGTTGGGCATGATCTTCTGCTTTGTCGGTTTCTGGTGGCAATTCAATCGAGAATTCGGCTACAAAATCGGTAAAGATTTGTCCTTTTACAGCCAATCTAGGGTGAAACTTGATGTCGAACTCCCCTAACTCCACTGCCCATTTTGCCAACTGTCCGGAGAAGTCGGCCTTTCTGAGAAGAGATTTGAGTTGGTGGTCTGTGAGGACGTTGATTGTATGGGCCTTGAAGTAATGCACCAATTTCTGGGAGGCTACTACTAGTGCTAGAGCCAGTTTTTCTAGAGGTAAATATCTGCTTTCTACCTCGAGAAGTGTTTTGCTAATATAGTAAACAGGTAATTGCCGCCGATTTTGTTGTCGGAGTAGAATGGCGCTAATCGCATGCTCCGACACCGTAAAGTAGAGGTAGAGTTCCTCGTGTAGCAGCGGGGTGGAGAGCAAAGGTGGTTGGGTCAAGTACTTCTTCAGATCACTAAGGGCCAATTCATATTCTGGGGTCCATTTGAACTGTTCTTGCTTCTTGAGGAGCTGAAAGAACGGTCGGCATCTGTCAGATGAATGGCTAATGAACCTATTGAGTGCTGCGGCCATTCCTGTGAGCTTTTGCCCCTCCTTGGCATTTTTCGGGGCCTGAACACTTTGGATCGCACTGATCTGTCGCGGATCCACTTTAATGCCCCGATGTGTGACCAAGAACCCTAGAAATTTGTTCGAGCTGATACCGAACACACATTTTGAAGCTTTTAGCCTCATTTTGTACTCCTTCAGGATGCAGAGTACTGCTTTTAGATTTGCCATATGAGAGTCGCTTAGTTTACTTTTTACCACCATGTCATTGATGTAGACCTCGACAGTTCTGCCGAGCTGCGTCTTGAACATCTTGGTGACCAATCACTGATATGTGGCTCCGGCGTTCTTCAGACCAAAGGGCATAACCTTGTAGCAATAGATACCCCTAGGAGTGATGAAGGCTGTCTTCCCTTGGTCGTCGGGGTGGAGAGGAATCTGGTGGTATCCTCGGTAAGTATCCAAGAAACTCATTCTTCCGAAGCCAGCGGTTGCGTCCACGAGCTGGTAAATTTTTGGGAGGGGGAATGGATCCTTGGGGCATGCTTTGTTGAGGTCAGTGAAGTCCACACAGACCCTCCATTTGCCATCCTTCTTTTTCACGACCACTGTATTTGATAACCAACTTGGATAGTTGATCTCCCAAATTGCCCCAGCTTCCAAAAGCTTCTCTGTTTTTTCCAGAACAGCATCCGCATGCTGGGTTGCTGTCTTTCTTCCTTTCTGGACAACAGGTTGGCATTTTGGGTCAACGTTCAGTCGATGACATGCAACATCGGCGTTGATCCCCGGTATGTCATATGGGGTCCAGGCGAACACTTCCAGGAAGCTCGTCAATAACTCGATCAGGGAATGTTCCTCTCATTTGGACAAGGAGGTACCAATGACGAAATACTTATCTCCCTGCCGATTAATGTATATTTTCTTTAGGTCCTCCACGGCTTTATTCTCAGGGGTTATCCCCACATCGTCGATGGTTGGAGTATCCGCGTGTAGCTCCATCATTTGCACATTCTCGGCCTTTGTCTTGGATGCACATGCAGTTAGGAAGCATTGTTTGGAAACCACTTGATCTCCTCTTATTTCCCCTACTCCACCAGGGGTTGAAAATCGGATTAATTGGTGGTAGGACGAAGGAATGGCCCTCATTAGGTGTAACCAGGTCCGTCCCATGATGGCATTGTAGGGGGAGAGCACGTTAACTACCAAGAACTCGGTTTGCAATGTGATTCCACCGGCAGTTACCGGAACCGTCACCTTCCCCATGGGCCAAACTGGATCTGAGCTGAATCCGACCAACGGGTTGAGTGACAGCTGGAGGTCGGACTCCTTGAGTTCTAATTTCTTGAACAGGCTATAGTACATAACTTCGGATGAGCTCCTTTGGTCAATGAGCAATCTTTTGACATCATAGTCGGCCACTCTTAACGTCACCACCAATGCGTCGTTATAGGGAACCTGTACTCCCTCGAGATCTTCATCAGTAAAGGTAATGGGCGTGCTGCAGTTGCCGATCCTGGCTTTCTTAATGGGTGGTTGTACTTGCATCATTTCCCTTAAGTGTGTAGCCTTCTGTATCTCAGCCCGGTATCTGTGCGAGTCGACGGTTCCTGACTCAGCCGAATTGTGTAACACATTAATTATCCGGTCCGGCCTTACCTTTGCCTCCTTCTGGACCGTGTCCTCCACCCGTGGTTGCTCGACTTCCTTCTTCGTCTTTTCCAGATCAATGAATTGGTCGAGATGCCCTGCCTTGGCCAAGTCTTCCAAATGGGTTTTCAGATGCCGACATTGCTCCGTCTTATGCCCCTTCTTGCGGTAGTATGAACAGAACCTCTTCTGGTCTCGGGTTGTTGGGTCTCCTCCTAACTTTGGTAGCCACTTAAAAAATGGCTTGTCGCGGATCTGGGGTAATATTTTATAGATGGGGTCCTTAAAGATTATATAGACCCTATCAGTCACCCTGTTTCCCTGGTTGCTTTTTTCTGATCGGGGTTTCTTTGCATCCTTCTTATTTGTCTTTTCGGCAGCGACGCTGACCTTGGCCGATGTTGGCTGGGGCTCGTCTTCATCCAACCACGCGTAGCGTTTGATTCTTAGCATCAGTTCCTGTATTGTGAGGGCTGGCTTCTTCGTCAAGGATTGTCGCAAGCGATGCTCCCTAGGAAGGCCGATCTTGAACTGGGTTACAGCTAATTGCTCGCTACACTCATCGATTTCGTTGTAAGCCTCCCAATAGCGTCGGGCATACGCTCGCAATCCTTCCTCTTCCTCTTTTTGTAATGTTAGCAAGAAATCTACCTCCTTCGGTTGCAGGCTGTTTGCTATAAAACGAGCTGTGAACAGCTCGGCAAGTTGCCTCCAGCTGGAAATGGACTTAAGTGGCAACTTGTCAAACCATCGTAAGGCCACACTTCCCAGGTTGAAGGGAAAGATTCGACACATCAGCATTTGGTCATCACACCATATTGCTATGAGCTGTTTGTGATGCCGAACATAGCTAATCGGGTCGGTCTTCCAGTCATACAGTGTGAACTTTAACGAGGTGAATTTTTGAGGAATTGGGTGGGACTCGATCTCTGCAGTGAATAGTGAGGATGCAATTTGATCTAGGGCCTTTTTCATCAGGTCGTGGGCCTTGCGCTCCTTAGTCTGCTGCTTCCTATCCTCCTGTTTTTCGTTATACCATTTATCCCAGTCCTCTCTCCGCCGATCTCCTTCAGCACAATCGTTATTTGGCGGGGTTTCACTGCTTCCCCTCCGCCGACCAGTTCTCCTGTTGTCGCAACGCCCGGTACTAGGGGTGTAACTCGCTCTTACCTGCGGCATCGAATCGTTCCCGCCGCCAATAATCTGCTCTTGATCAGGGGACCTTTCTCTCCCATGCCCAGTTCTTCCAGAGAATGCCTCCCTCATGACCCGAACTTAGGAGGTGAGGTAGGCAATCTCTTCTCCGCGCAGCCGGATTTCCCTCTCCGCCGCCCGGAGTGTATCTTCACTCGGGATTCGCCCACTGGAGGGCGATGGGGCAAGGTTCCGATGGTGATTTTTGCGGAAGTTTCTGTCCCTGACATAGCCCGTATTCCTCCACATTTCATCCGGTGTTTCCTGGTGGCTTTCAGCAGGCGTCTGTATTTCCAACCTTAGTGTTCTTCTTCTCTGCCGATCCACTGGTGTAAACTGGCAGTACGCCGAGTTAGTCTGATCTTTACTGGAGGAGGCTCTGTTGCCTCTCCCGTCGGGGTTCTCTCTTCCATGCCTTCGGTTGTTTAGACTCATGGTTTTTCTAAGCCTTCCCACAGACGGCGCCAGTTGTAAGTGGGATTTTTCGGGAAGGCTGGGCCAAATTCTCAAGCCCAAAATGAATGGGTCCAAACTCCCTGTAAAAGAGGAAGATTAGAAGTGGTCGATCCTTGGTGGGCCGATCACACTCCGATGATTAAGTTAGCAAGCTTAATCGAGGTGAAAACGAATGAGAGTTGTGAATACTTGGGGTTTTTCTGTCCATACCTAACTCTCGACGTCTTGGTATTTATAGAGTCATCAATGGAGTGTGTTTTGCCTTGGCCTATCAGCAGGCTCTCATGGCCTGCTGGATAGGCATCATCATTGACGCCACTTATCCACTTACATGGTTTGGTGTACCGCCGTGGGGGATTCCGACTGACCGGATGTGCATGTTGATGTCGCGTGGGCAGCCACTCCTGTATTAAATGCGAGTCAACTCTGCATTTAATGCTCGAAGACTGCTAGTGGTTTGGGCCATGGCGGGGAGGAGGTCGGCGGTCAAGGCCGGCCCGTCCTTTGTTTCTAATCTGGCCCGCAAAGTTGTCTTAACTTTAATTTGTGTAGATTGGGCCTCACCCATTGGGTTGGGCCGGGGAATCTTCCCCCCCCCCCCCCACACACACACACATATATATATATATATGAGCATGTATACATACCTACATATCCCAATTTAAATTTGTGAAATCAAAAGGGAGGTGCAGAGTGGGTGACATTCGGGAATCTTCTCCCTTTTTTTTTGTTTATTTGTTTTCTTTTCTTTTCTTTTTTTTTTAATCAGTAAACTCATGTTCTAATTGCTACAAAAGAAACTCTCTTTTTTTTATATGAACTTTGGGCTTACCGTATTTTTTTTAGTACAAAGTTATTTCATTGTGTTAGGAGTTTGATTAACTTAATTTTAGTCATATTCATGTGTTGAATTTGACTTTTGGGATTATATGACCTGTCAATGTGTGACGTTACCCAAAACCTTACACTATTAGCTGGGTTATATAAATCCAATTGTTAAATTTATTTTATAAAATTTTGATTTCTAACAGTCTTTCACTAAAATTCATGCCTTGCATGAATGTTGGTGTGTTCATGTGTTAATATAACAAAGAAAATATTTATACATAATTTATCAGCAGAATAATGTGATTGAATACGTCTCATTCATTTTGAAACAAAATACCCTTAACAATATGGCTTTTAGTTATAAAAAATGACAATACAGATTATTCTTGTGAGATTTTCTGAAAAAAAAATAGCATTTATTTTTTAAAAAAAATTATAAAATTTTCATTTAGGAAACTCCACCAAATTGATGTGACAGTAACATTTTTTAAATTATAAGACAAAATGGTAATTGCTTTGATTTAAAATAAAAGGTTCACAAAAGGCCACATCATTCTTTATGAAAGTTCTGAACAAAAGTTCTACTTGTACAACATTACACTCTTTTAAATTGTCCAAAAATTTGATAGGAGGAAGCTACAAGAAAATGGGGAGCTGACTTTCATCTGACTTTGATAATCACTTCATTTGAGAGAAATGGTGATAAGTGCTGGGGCATCAGAAGCTCAAAATATAAAATTGGGTATAAAACCCACACAAAGCTCATTTGATGTCTATCTAGAATATTTTCTTCAATATAATACATTTTTTACTTACTTACAATTACTACATAATATCCTTTAGATAGGACTTCAAAGAATGTTCTAGTGAATGTATCTCACAAATTCCTAAATAACATTTTACATTCTAATATACGTATATACTTCTCTGAGCAATAATATGCTGCCCAATATAATAATGTTCTAGAAAATTTTGGATTACAATTTTCAACAATAATGAGCCTTATTCTATCTAAGTTTTCCCTATAAACCCTTTAAAGTCGACTGATGCACACCATGTTTGTGCTACTCATGGGTAGTTTTGTTTTCTAGCTGGGGATGACAATAGACCGGAGTGGGGCGGACGTTGGGATTTTTATTCCTATCTTTACCTAAAATACATCTTCATCACTACATAAAGGATTAATTTGGACCACCATCCTAGCCTCCATGGGTACAAACTTACCTCCATCCTTACCTCCGCCCTGCCCTTGCCTCTGCCCCTAGCCCAAGCCCAAGCCCAAGCCCAAGCCCAAGCTTTTCTTTTCTTTTTTATTTCTTTTTGTTATAACAACACAAAGCAAAAAAAGAAAACATACAAAAAAAAACTAAGATATAAAGAATATTAATAGTATCACGGTATTCACTTGGCAATAAGATGGAATTAACCTCTAAACATTTTGAATTGCATCTACATCAAAATTGTGTTATTCTGCTATCACTAAAGCTTAAAACAACAAATTAAAAGTCTATCCAACAAACAACATGAAAAAAACTATTGAATATAAGTTGGGCACCAATCAACACAAAGCTAAAAGCGGGGGAAGTGGAGCAGGAGAACTTGGGTGGGGAGGGGCAAAGAAGAACTTAGTCTATCCCCGCCTCTATCCCCTCATGAATTTTCATTTCGACCTCCATCCCTGCCTCATCCCCATTTTGGATCCTCCATCCCCGTCTTGAATGGGATGGATTCGATCGAATCTCCACTTTTCCTATATCCATTGACATCCTCAGGGATGAAGATGTTGGCTTTATGGGAGCCATCAATCGACTTTTGACTCGGTTGAGTCTTATGGGGGACCCACATGAAGTACGTTACTAGTGCACCTGTGGCGCTTATATGGCGTAGACACTTATGTCCACCTGCTACTTAGTCTGAGGCTCTGCGCTACTAAAGTATAAGGAAATAAAGTTACGTCTCGACTAACAGCAGTTGCTTTTAATGCAGTGGTAAATGTTTGATCCTAAATCTGGTATCAAAGCGAGGTCACGGGTTCGAGTCCTAGGGTCATTGCTTGGGGGGGGGGGAGATTGTTGACTTTGTGGGGGCTATCAATCAAGCTTTGACTCGGTTAGGTCTTATAGGAGACCCACATGGAGTAAGTGACTGGCCAACCCGTAGTGTTTTTATGGCACAGACCTTCATGCGCATCTGCCACTTAGTGCGGGACTCTGTGCTGCTAAGGTATAAGAAAATAAAGTTGCGCCTTAGCTAACAACAATTGCTTTTGATGCAATAGTAAACGCTTGATCCTAAACCAAAATAGAGACAAATATAATCTAAACTGTTGACTCAAGGTTGATCCCTATGTTGATTTTGATGATAACTAAACCTTGTGTTATTTTACTAATGCATTTACTTAGTGTGCAGATTGATAAAGCTTGTAATTTAGACTTAAAGTTCAATTTTAAGTCTAATACTTGTCAAAGTGAATGCACAACTAGCGCAAGATTAAGCAATGAATTCCAAGAGCTATGCAATAAACCAAATAGAGCATTGACGCCTATTTTTACTTCAAACAAATGATTTGCGTTCGAAGAGATTGAAGGTGTTCAAATAAAGCTTTCATCAAGCATGTATAGACTCAACGAAGTTGTCTTGCACTCAGAATGATAAACGACTTTATCAAAGTGTGTAAAGATTAGTTAAAGATGATTTGATTGTGAAGAGATTAAAAAAAAGTAGCTCAAAAGAGGACTTCGTCAAGTGTGCAAAAGATCGATACAAGATGATGTGATTGGAAACTGCTTGAGAAGAAGATTCACATTAATTACCTAATCTCTACATAGAATCCAAGTGAAGAATTCTTTTGAGATATAAAGAATCAATGAAGACAATGTGTATGAAGAGATTTCATCAAGCTTACAAAAGTCTCATTAAAGTGATTTTAAAGAAGAAAGAAGAATTGCTAACAAAGAGAAGAAATCGGCAATGAAGCATTGTGAAGCTCTACATAATCGAGAAAGCTTGACATTGAAAGAGAATATTCTACAATTAAAGATGAAGCTTTGCATACAAAGAAGAAGAGTTCAAAGTTGATTGAATGAAGCTCTGATAGTTTGGAAACCAAGAAGAGTTGAATAATGATTGATTCAATCCAAAATTGAATAGAAGTCATATCTGATGAGTTAAAGAATTTTGATTGATCATCATACCCCCAAAGAAAAGACTTATACTGCTGCTGAGATAAGCTGGATCATTGTAAGTCAGAAAGCAGATTTCTGGGCAATGAGTAGACTCGCGAAAATGAGGAGTCTCCTCATAGAGACAGACGTAAAAGGCTTGAAGACAAAATGATAAATGAGCCAACTAATGAAAATGAAGAGTCGCCTCATGAATACAGAAGCAAAAGCTTGAAGACCAAAATGTACAAAGAGTCGACTCATGAAAATGAAGAGTCACCTCATGAATACAGAAGCAAAAGCTTAAAGACCAAAATGTGCAAAAAGTCGACTCATGGAAATGAGGAGTCGCCTCATGAAGACAAACGCAGAAAACTTGAAGATCAAATGAGTAAAGAGTTGACTCTTTGATATAAATAATTGACTCATGAAACCTGAAGTAAGTTTTCTGTACAAAGAGCGGACTCATGAAGTTGAAGAGTCGCCTCATAACTACAGAAGCAAAATGACATGAAGACAGAATGAACAAGGAGCCGACTCATTGATATGAAGAGCGGAGTCATGAAGACAGTGGACAACATCTGGTAAATGCAAAACCAGAAGTGTCGACTCTACAAGCCTAGAGTCGACCCTTGGGAAATAACGGCTAGTTTTTCTAACGTAATAACTGATTGGACGTGCATTAAATGAAGCCTAACAACCTCCAACGGATGAAATCAATACAGGGGTCTATAAACAGGCTTCCAGCTGCATTTATAAAAAGAAAAAGAGACAAGAAATAAGAATCCATTGACTGATCAACTGAAATTCCTGAACATTCCTCTTGTCTTCACTTTGTGAGTTTTGATTGTATAATGTACTCTTATTAAAGAGTTTGTGAGTTACTTGTATATTTTTATACACTTGTAAATGAGAGTTTGAGAGTTCTCTTGAAAAAGAAAAACTCTTGTAAGTATGAGTGGAGCTTGGACAGAACCACTTGGTGGCTGAAGAACTTGGGTAGAAGTTCTTGTGTATAGTGAGCTCAGCACTTGGTTAATCAGTACCGATTTGTAATTGGAGATTACATAGTAGAGGAAGACTTCAAGGGGATCTTGGGGTGAGGACGTAGACCACAGATTGTGGTTGAACCTCGGTAAATCTTTGTGTTTCTTCTATTGCTTTGTTTTTCTTTTCTTCTGCTGATTACATTGCCTTATATATAGATTGATCATTGTTGCATTGTTTATATTAAACTTAATTAATCTTAATTGTTATTAATCTTCGAAAAACCCAATTTACCCTCCCTCTTGGGTCTCCTTTTGGACCAACACAAACTTCCCCTCAACCAATGCATCTCATCTTAAACTCATGTAGGGCCAAAGGAGGTCCCCTAGATTTCATAAAACCTCACTAGATATAGTAAAAATTAAGGCCCAAAAAATTTGTGCATAACAAAATAGTCCTTTTTTGTACAAAATTTATTTTAGGCCATTTTTAATTGTTATATGGCTTTGTTTCTTATTAGTTGTTTTGTCTATGGCTCAAGACCCAAGCCCATATTTATCCATGTCCAATTAATGAACAATTAGGACAAACAATTTGGGAAAAAAAATAAACGACTTCAGCATTTTATTGTCCAAGCGTCTGTTTTTTGAGAGAGAAAGACTGGACTTTTGATACAATTATTCAGCGGCCACTGTTTAGTTTTTTAATATTCATGCAATTTTTTATTGATATTGTTCATTTTATTTGTGGGTTTTTATGAAATTACTGTGTTTGATGATATGTGTTTGAAGTTGTGGAGTTTAGTTGAGATTTGTAGATGCCATGTGTTTAAAATATAATTTATAAGTTTAAATTGACTTATTCAGGAGATGTGAATGACTGTGTGTTTGTTTTTTAATTCTCAATGGAGGCTTCACTTCATATATAATACACCTAAAATATGAAAATAAAGAGAGAGACCTTTGATTCTTTTAAGTTTTTAACGGATAAAATATGAGGTAAGCATGGGCCACAACTTTTATCTTTTAGTTAAAGTAGGCATTGCCTTCAATCTTCATAAATTGTACATTAAATCTTAACCTTTTTTTTTTTTTGTATTACCCATTCCTCTGGCAATTTAAGACGTAGATAAAGTGAGAGACCTTTGATACAAATTACATTACATCTTGCTATTTGAATTGATAGGAGTTTAGGATATAGATAAAACTTATAAACTTAAGCTTTTAGAAATAATTGGATGGTATGTTTTTAAAGATATTTGGGACCTTAATTTTATGAAATTATTTTATTAATATTAGGAACCTTTGTTATTTTTTTCATTAATGTAAATGGGAAAGACATCTACAATTGATTCTTATTTCAAGAGAAAAAGTAGTGAAAATTCACAAAGCAATGTATCAAAGCCCATCTCTAATGTAGAGACATAAACTCCCGAAAGTCGCCCTCCAAAATCTCCAATGATTGAATCTAAAGAAATTGATACAAGTCATTTAGAACTTGATCCAGGATTGCGACGACAAATATGGGAGTATCATGTTGATCAACTGATGAAATTAGACGAGCTTATATCAGAGCTATAATTTTAGAGTATCCCAAATCTAGACCAACTTCTCATCCTTGCCGCTTTCAACAGTCATGGTTTAAGACATATTCTTCGTGGTTAGAATATTCTCCTACAAAAGATGTTGCTTTTTTGTCTACCATGTTTTGTCTTTAACAAGCTAGGAGGACACTTTGGACAAAATACATTCACTATTGATGGGTTTCAAAATTAAAAGAAGTCAAGCATGAAAACAATTGTGTTTTCTTGAATCATGTAAGAACAGATCTAAATTCACTTCATAAACTTGCTACAAGTGCTTGCGAAGATTTGATGAAGCAATCACAACACATATAACATGTTCTTGATAAGCACACCTCTTAGCAGATTGTAGCCAATCGATTACATCTTCAAGTCTCGATTGATACTGTCCATTGGCTTGCATTTCCAGGTTGTGCTTTTAGAAGCAATGATAAAAGTAAAGGTTTTACGAATCGTGAAATTTTTCTTGAAATGATAAAACTTTTGGCTTATTATAATGAGAAGGTTATGGAAGTTGTGCAAGATAATGCTCCAAAAAATACCTCTTATACATCTCTAGATACACAAAAAGAGATTTTATGTGTCTTAGTAGAAAAAATCAAAAGAGCAATTTGTGAAGAAATTGGTGGTTCCAAGTATTGTATAATTATTGATGAAGTTCATGATGAGTCAAAAAAAAGAACAAAAATGGCCTTGTGCGAGAGTATTTTTTGAGATTTGTTCACATTATAGATACTGCTGCATTAACTCTAAAAAACTGCCATATTTTTCATCCTTTCTCATCACAATCTCGATTATCAGAATATTCGAGGTCAAGGATATGATCATGCAAGTAATATGCGAGGTGAATGGAATGTGTTACAAGCTTTGGTTGCTAATGATTCTCCTCATGGTGTGTGTGAGAGTATTAGCAGTAGGAATTTGCCTTCTGTAAAAAAAAAAAAATTATCCTCATGCTTCTTACATCCATTGCTTTGCCCATCGATTGTAACTAGCATTGGTTGCAGCTTCTAGAGAAGTCATTCATGTTCATCAATTCTTTTCCAAATTGACCTTCATTGTCAAGATTGTTGGTGCTTCTTACAAGTGCAATGACCAACTGAAAGCTGCTCATGCTACTGAAGTTGCCCATTTAATTAACATTGATGAACTTGAGACTATAACAGGCCTTACTCAGATTGGCACTTTACAATGAGCAGGAGATGCTCGTTGGAGTTCTCACTCTACTGAAGTTGCCCATAAAGATGTTCAATGCTACATTTGTTGTTCTAAACATCATCATTAATGAATGTACTAATCCCTCTTAACATGGAGATGTAGATTTATCTTTGGAGACTTCTTTTGAATTTGTATTCATCTTACATCTCATGAGAGATATTATAGATATCACTGATATATTTTGTTAAGTTTTGCAATGTTATTCTCAAGACATTCTAAATGCACTACACCTTGTCTCAACCACAAAAGTTCTTATTCAACAGTTAAGAGATGATGGATGGGATAATCTTTTTAACAAGGTGAAGTCTTTTTATGATGAACATAACATAGAAATCCCAAATATGAGTGCTCGTTATGTTGCAATACGAGGTCGGGCTCGCTATCAACAAGATGAAATCAACATCATTATAGAATTGATAGTTTTAATGCTACAATAGATTCTCAATCGTAGGAATTGAATCACAGGTTTAATGAGAATACAATGGAGTTACTTGCACTTGGCTGTGCTTTGGATCCTAGAGATAAGTGCAAATCCTTCAAAATAGATGACATTTACAAGCTTGTAGACAAATTTTACCCTCAAGACTTCACAGAGTTAGAGAAAGAAATTTTGAGAAGACAGCTAAGGCATTATGAAGTTGAGATATCTCAAAATTTAGATTTGCAAGAATTGTCAACTATTTCTGAATTATCTCAATGGTTGGTTAAAACAAGACAATCAGAGATCTGCTCACTTCTTTACAGAGTGATTAACCTTGTTCTTACACTTTCGGTTTCTTCTCAACATCAGAATGAACATTTTTGGCTATGAATGTGGTTAAAACTAAACTTCGAAACAAGATGGAAGATGATTTTTTCACAAACGCTTTAATTGTATACATCGAAAAAGAAGTCGCTGAGAAGTTTAGTGTAAACTCAATCATAGATGATTTTCATGACATAAGGTGTCGTTGAGCCCCTCTTTGACTAGTACATTACTTGATATGTTCTAAAATATGACTTTTTATTGGTATTTTGCTATTGTATCTTAGCTAAAACTGAATGAATTTTTATTTTAGCATATTAATCTTACTTTTATTGTCGTGTGTTTTTTTTAATATTTATTCTTGTCTGTTGGCCCCCCGTGAAATAAAATGTTGGCTTCGTCCCTGGCCATCCCTATTCTAGCCCATCAATACAGTTAAAATTTCAAATCTATGAACCAATTAAATGAGTGGTTGCATCCAAGCCTTGAAGAACATATGGTGCCTGAAAATCATGATAAGCTAGTTAATTTGAATCTTTTTCAGAGATTAAACATTTCCATGGATGTTTGCTTTTGCGTTGGATTTATCTTCACCATCACTGCCCAACACCAAAAGTTCTCTACAATTTGAAGCCTCGCAATGTTCTTCTTGACAATGAAATGACTGCACATAAGACTTTATGTTTGCAAGATTTCTTCTTGAAATCAACCATTGCGGCTCCGCAAATCAAACAAGTTCTATTGGAATAAGAGGATCTACACTTTTATTTATTTTCATTGATTTATTTATGTATTTCATTTTAAATAGCAAATATATAATAACAACATTACATTAAAAAAAAAAAAAAGGATAGCTCATTGCATGAGACTCTTACCACTGCAAGTGCAAGGTCTAAGGAGTGTTAGATATACACAAGCTTACCTTGTGTGAACAGAATGTTTCCATAGTTCGAATTTGCAACACCTAAAACACACTAGAGTTACATTACTGCTTCTCTAAGTTCCACTCTCATTACATGTATTCCCATTTCATGTACAAAGTTCGATTTGGTTGTTCTTTGTTTTATATTGTTTCGACATTCTTATGCGTTTCTTTTATCCTTAATCTAAAGTTTAATTTGCAAAGTTGTGCATTCAAATAAATGAATTTTAAAGGTTTTTTTTTAAAGATGTTGTCTAGTAGTTTCCTAGTATTCACAGTCCTTTTTTTTAATCATTTTTACATAGTGTTTTGTGTGAATTGTATAGTATGGTTTTAGGAAGGTGTATGGTGATGGAACCTTGTATTGGAGATCATGATTATAGGGAAAAGACCCACATATTAGATGTTTAATAACTATTTGTACCTTTGTAACTTTCTAAAGATGGCTTTGTAAAGAAGATTGCACTTCCAATTCTTCTTCAGTAATGAGAAGAGTGGAAGACAACCAAGACCACAAGTGGCTTTTATTTTATTTTGAGTTTTGAGAAAATAATATTCTTTTTGACTATTCCATGTTAGAAACTTAGGGGCTCAATGTCTTCTGCACAGGATCAATTGAAAGGAGTCAATTGCATACTATTTTATAGGATAAATAATCATTATGTATCTCAAACTTTGTATCATATTTTAATATCATTTCTTAACTTTTATTCCTACTATTTAAGTCCTCATACTTTTAAAAGTAACTCAATTTTAAACATGATCTATATTCAGAGCTAATGCAGAATTAACAAACCCATGCTATGAATAAGAATAAAAACAAGTACACCAAATTTTTTTACTTGGAAACTCTTTCAAAAAAAAGGATTAATTACACTTTACCTCTTGTAGTTTGAGCATATGACTCTCATATGCACACATAATCTTCTCATGGTTTGTACTTAATTATAAAATAAATGAAAACCTTTGGAATTAATGGTGATTTTATCACATGTATACTTTTGTCATTTTATCTTTTCAAAATAGAATATCGAAAAGACGATTTTGTCTTTTTCTGTCAAAATTAAAGATTATATTTCGCAAAGACATTTTTTTTGCCATTTTAGCAAATCTGTCATGGTTCTACTTATTTTACAGATATATCCAAGCCTAAAAGAGGTTATGTATTCACTTTTGAACTATGTGAGAATCATCTGATTTTTGCTCAAACTATAAAGGGGCAAAGTGTAATTACCCTAAAGAAAAAAGACTTAATCTAACTCTAACCAAGCACTATATGATAAAAAAAAAAAAAGGTACAAGAATAGCCTAAAATTTTTTTACATTTTTTAAATCCTCGAGGATTGAAATCTTTGACTCGTACCACTTCAATCATGTCCATGATCTCATTCTTGTAATACTTGTCCTCCATCGAAAGCACAATAAAGCACACTTTGACTTGAATCACTTTCTAGCCACTCTTCATTCTGCAAATGAGTTGATAAAACTGTATAGTAGAATCTCTCTAGGCTTTGAGAACATTACTATCACACCCACTCCTAATCATGTATCATTAACACCATCTTAGGCGAACGTGATCGCACAAGTCACTAACCTATAAGTGAAACCCCCACATAATCTTAAAGATAGAAATCTTATAGGAATCAAAAGTATTATTATATATATATAGATATAGATATCAACAATCAGTTAACACCATAATATAATTCTTTGAATATAACTCATACTAATACAAGAGTAAAGATAAAGAAGACTCCAAGAGTTATCATGTCAAAAATAACATAGAGACAGACTGTCGACATCACATCAACAGCTTCTCAAAACTCCCCAACCCCAACCTCTACAGTGAACTAGACATGTCCAAACATCCTGCAAACAACCTCTGTGTGTGTGAGCTATATATCCACGTGCTTACTAAGATAATCAAACTTGCAATGATTGAATGATAGATGAGTAATGAATAATCCGCCAATAGATAAATCACCACCAACAATAAGAAATGCCTCTTGTGTTGCAATACATGATACACCACAAATGTACACATTGTTTTGATAACATTGGTACAATATATCGATGACTTATTATCAAGGATGTCCCTCTTTCAACACCCTTTAGGTTAGCCCCACATCGGCTAAATTTTAGGTTAGTCCCACATCGATTAAACCTCGTCTATACAATGCAAGATATGCACATAATGTATAAATTATATGCAAATATCACCTCATATTCCAACAATCACCACCAATATAGATATTAAGACATTCAGCACAATATGAATATGAATATCTTATACCCTACCTGCTACCGCTTTATAACCACAATCGAGTTACCTCTTTGATTCGTAAGCACCCCATTTTTTCCCTCTCTGCAATCTTCGGCATGTCCGGACTCACAATCAAACTGACACCTTTAGAGTATTACTCGGTCCAATTTTAGTTGGCACGTCTTCTTAAAGATGGTAAGTCCTTATTTCAACCTCAATTCCAGTCCAAGTCAATCCAAGTCAATCTGGCCCATCTTTCGAGAAAGTTAATCCCTCAGACGGTAAATTCATCCAGCATGACATGTTTATCGAGAAAGCACAAAATTTCTTAAAACGATAAGTCCCTTTTGACCGAGACGAAACCCAAATTCTCGAGATGGTAAAACGGTTCACTTCTGGCGGCTGCTAGCCCACCAACATAGAATGTCTGCTATTTGGCATGTTTATCGAAAAAGTACCTAAGGCCCCGAGATGATAAGACTATTCAACAACTTTTTGAGATTAGGCAGTTTTTGGAATGAACACGCACCTTCAGAGTGGCAGAAACACTCACAAATATCGCAACCGTCAAAGTGACAAAAATACTCGCAAACAGGTCAACATTGGGAATTACCAACAAACCCCCTATGTCACGGGACCGAACATGCCTATTGGCCATAGCACGTTTACCAAAGGACGTGATACCTTTGGAAACTAACTCGTCACATACCGTCAGAGTGGTGAAAACACTCAAAACTCATGTCAACACTAGTGCCTGCAAGCCCACTATGGTGAAAATGATCAAACTACCCCTTAAGCCATATCGGCACATTTTTCAAAAAAGTATTTAAAGATCTCAGAGCAGTAAGTTCACCCTTCCAAGATTATCCCAAAGACAATCTAGCACATTCAAGTGCCTTCCGTTCGGTTCCGAATCAATTTCGAGACCATCCGATTAAAATGACCATTTTGCCCTTAGGTATCTGATTACTTTCTAGAATCACACCGGCTATGGGTATCAAACCGGTTATCTTTTAAGGATGCTTTTAACAGTATTTCCAATCTTCTAATACCTTTTCGGATCATTCCGAGTCTATTTCGGTAAACCCGGTATGAAATGACGGTTTTGCCCCCAGTGAGCTGTTCGTCCTTTTTAATTATTTCAGCTCTCGTTGTCAATCTAGTTACTTTTAGGACACTTTTTTAGGGATTCATGTCCATCCTTAACCTTCTGGATCAGTCCTGGACTTTTCGAAGTCATTTCTAGTGGAGCCAAACTAAAAATTGCATGATAGTCACTAGGATAGGCACCCAAATCTTCTACCTTGCGTCCTAAGGGTCAAAAGATCTGTTTTTTGCCTACTTAACAACTTTCCTAAAGGGGTGGTGCCACTAGTAATGGCGCCAAGGCAAAATCAAGCCTCGTAGTGGTGCCAATGGAAAATTAAGCCTGGTGCCACTGTAATAGGTGACAATGTTAGTTCAATTGCCTATAAATACAGAACACTCCCTGCGTAAAAAGGATCTGCAAACTCGCTCCAAAAATCCTGCCACACTGAACACAGGTTTTGAAACCCTAGTTTTCTCAAGTCTCCTTCAAGCCCTAGCCTCCTTACACTCCATACACACAAGCCCTAGGCCTTATACACTCGAATACAAGCCTCCAAGCATCCATTTAAGATCAAGTGCGCATATTCAAAGCTTTCAAAGTGAAGCAAACAAAGCAATCAAAGCATAGAAAAGAGACAAGGTAGGTTTTCGATTTAGTTTATGCAATCCCCCGTCTCTTTTCTCTCTTCTAACCCACTTGGGTTTTCTTCTATTTAATCCCCATCTTTATCCCCTCTTCTTGCATACTTGAAACAAAGGGACTTCCCGGTTTATGCCTAAGAATAATTGTTGAAGGTTACCGTGTTGGAGGCTTTCTTCAAGTTCAACATAAGACGGCGTGTGTTCGACCTCCTTGATTATGTGGTGAAGCCTAACCTTGTGTGTTCACGTCCCTATTGCATCATGGTTGTCATGTTCATGCATTGCATTCAATATTGCATTTAAGGTTGTTTTCAAACTTGCATCAAAATTCTCTTTCAAAACTTGCATTCAAAACCCCCTCATTCAAACTTGTTTTCAAAATCACAATCCTAATATGATTCTAACCATTCCATGGTTAGGGTCATTTTAGGAAAGTGCTATATTCAATGTAACCATCAAGGTCTAAATTTTTGGTTCAAAATCTAAATTTTTTTGCAATAAATCACAACCCTAAGATGATTCTAGCCATTCCATGGTTAGGGTCATTTTAGAAAAGTGTCATAGTCAATGTGATCATTATGGTTCATATTTCAAACCCTAGTTGTTGTCAAAATTATAACCCTAGAATGGTTTTAATCTTTTCATGATTAGAATCGTTTTAGGAAAGTGAGATATTCAAGAGACTTCCCAAAGTCTACATTCAAATCTTTCTAAAATAGCTTTTGCAAATTTACTTCCTAAAAACTCTTTTCAAAGATCTACTTTCCAAAAACTCCTTATCTTGAGAGTCTAAGTCAAAACCCTAGAACCTATGATTAGAAAACCCTAATTCTTTTATCAAAATTATATCTTTCTAGTTGCCTTAAATTATAGGTTTTCAAAACCCATTTTCTATCAAATCATTGATTTTCAAATTCAAGATGTTCAAAACTCAAACTTTCCAATTCCGTGTTAAATCAAATATTTTCCAAAGAGAAAACCAAATCAAATCACCTATTTTTGAAAATAAAATTCAATCTCCAACTTTAGGAAATAGAGATCAAATCTTTTCTAATTTTAAATCCCTCCTAACTTTAACTTTTCAAATCTTTCCAAATTCCAACCTTCCAAATTTCAAATTCAAATTTTTTAAGTTCAAACCTTTCTTACTTCAAAATTTTCATAAAATAGAACTTTCCTCTTTCAAAGCTTTCCAAAATCCAATCTTTCCAAACTCTAACTTTTTAAATTCTTTCAAAATTAAATATTTCAAATCAAATCTTTTTCAAACTTTCCAAAGTGAAAACTTTCTTAATTTGAAACTTTCCTAATTCAAACATTTTCTAATTTGGAACTTTCCTAATTTCAAACTTTCTAAAATCAAACTTTTGCATATTTAAACCCTAGGTTATCTAAACCTTAGGATACCAAAACTGTAGATCAACCTTAACCCTAAGTAGGCTTTGACTCTTTTCTAAGCCAATATGGTTTTCAAACCTTAATTCAAGTCAAGATAACTTCAAAATTTAATTCAAACTTTCCAAAACAAGTCCAAGATCTATTTCAAAATTCAATTTCAAGTTCAAGTTTTATTGCAAAGTCAACTTCAAAGCTCGATTTCAAATCAAAGTTCAATTTTCAATCTTCCAATCAAAGTTCAAGTCCAACTCTTTTCAAATCAAACTTGCTAAGGGCCTCAAAGTGTCTTTTCAAATCAAAGTATTTACTTTCAATTGGACCCCGAGTCCAAACTACGACTGACCTGATTCCCAATAAAGGGATATATAGGCAACCCTCATGGGTGCGGTCACAACTTTTTTTTTCAAGTTTTCAATTTTCACAACCTTTTTCAAACCTCAAATCCCCTTTCAAATCTATTTTCAAAATCAAATCCTTTAGTTGCATTTGCATGCCATGCATCATATCAAACATTTTTTCAAAATTCTTTTCAAAATAGATAGTATTGGATATTTGTTAATCGGATATTCTAAATGAGTGAACCTAGGGTAGAAAGACATGTAGGTACTGCAAGGGCATGATAGGGTGATAGCCTAGTGCATATTACTTGTACGTAACCAACTCCCGGACCATAGATCATTATTTTTGAAATACCAAAATGAAGTTATTTTCAAAAAAAGGCTTAAATCTTTTCAAAGGTTACTAACAACCTGTTTTTTCCAAAAACTCTTTCTTGAGGAAGTTTTTCAAAAACCCTAAGTTTAATCTTCGAATTTCATTTAGTTTTGGGTTACCTAACTTACTTTAATCAAGTTAGGTGGTGACTCCAAATCATCTTCTAAAAGCTCTTATTTAAATCAATTCTTAATTCAAACATAGTCGTACTTGTCCTTCTAAGATAGTGAGTTCTAATGACAGAGTACCGTGCATTTTTTTCCACCATTCTCGAGTATGAAAAAATCGAGGCGTGACATGATTGAGTCGAAGTGCTTTGTTCCACTTTTGAATCTATTACACACTACTATATCAAACTTGATGAAATAAATGTTATAATGTAGAACCAATGCAAAGTACAAAATATACAGTTATGCAAACACTATGACCATCAACATGGTCCTAAGCATCGTCAAGACAATCAGAAGAAAGTTGCCAACCTTTATGGAATGTGCCGATTATGATGGAAAGTGTTGACTTTGGCCTATCATCTGATTTATTGGGGACTGTGAAATTTTTCACGACCCGGCTATAGTGCGTACGCATAATACCAAAAATTATGATCTGATTAGCAAATACTAATCTACATGATTATAATCATACCTTCGAGATATCTCTGGTTTGATCTCGAATAACAGCATAAATGAACTTTGAAATCCTTCTGCTTCTTCCTCATAAAAACGTGTATCTCTCAATTATGAGCAAGTGTAACCCTAACTGTTCTTAGAATGCATGTATATAGAAGTTATAGCATGGACCATAGGATTAGTATGGCTAGGGTTTCCTACGCAAATAAGGACTCCTAATCCAGTCAGGATTAATCTCTATTTACGTAAATTATAATTTATATCACTAATGAATTATAATTGCATCTCATGTCATACTAGGAATTATATTTCGAGCTTCATATTATTAAATGCTTATTTATCTCCCCACTTTAAGATCACATATAGCCGTCTATTAAATTAAATTACCGATAATTAAATTTAATAGACTTATTTAATTCCTTGAGACATTCCACTTAACTTATTTGATATGTCGGATTCATAATTCACCTATAGGGTTTGACATAATCAAAACTGATAAGCTTTCTTAAGGGGGTATCATCAATTACTGTATCGGGACATGGATTCCATCAACAATTAATATTCACCGTACACGTAATGTTATTATCCAACTCACTAAGTTTATTGACCCACAAAGAATTTCACTAATCTGTGAATCAAAACAATAAACATTAAATGCACGTGTCTATTTATTATATTAGGGTTAAGAGTATAAGTACTCATAATAATTATGAGGTATTAGTTATTTTATATAATCAACATAAAAATAATTATCTCAACACGGTCCTGTTCAATACACACAAAGTGCACTAGTGCAAGGAATTAGAATTATACCGTTCCCCATAGTCAAGACAGACTTATTAAACCCTTATGCTACAGTTTTACTAATGGTGTGTCTAGTTCCATTTAAGATTATGAACGATAAGCTTATATTTTATAAGAATCGATGATCTGATTTTCTGTATGTAAGTAGTACTCTACACACTAAATCATCTACTATATAGAATAAAAGACGCATATGCATTTATCATTAATAAATAATGTAAGGCAAACATTGTTCATACAGATTATCATTAAAATAGAATAACTAATTTATCAATAAATACTAAAGTCATTACACAAAGCATGTTTTTTAATATAAATCCATAACACGATTGACCAGAAAAGGAAAATTGCCTACAGGAGAAGGCAAATTGCCAACCTTAGTCTAGTAGCTTGTTGTTAGGATGACACCAGGGACTGTCCTACCGACCAGAACCCCCCTGTGGCTCTATTATATAATCTGCCGACTAACTCCAAAGCTTACTATACTATCCTAACACAACCACAAACTCTCCAAAGACCCAAAATGAAATTCTATGGCTACAATAAGACTCTACACATCAAAACCATGAACACCACGTAAGCTTCAAGGCTTCTACCTGAAAATTTTAAATACTTCTCCACATCTCACCTTCAATTCACCACCATAGCATGAAATGACATATACACATTATAAACCATAAAACACAATAAAACAAGTATGAACATGATATTCTCACCTCAAGAAATGATCACATAAGCTTTCCTTAGCTCTTCCCTCTTCTTTTCCTTCTTTTCTCTTTTTCTCTTTTCTTTTCTCTCACTTTCGTTCTCACCAAACACTTTTCCTCTACACCATATCCTCTCTTTCTTCTTCCCCCATTGACTTAAAAGCCAAGATAGATACAACTTGTATTTAATGCACCACATGTCACACATGCACCATTGTTAGCAACAAGCACACACCTTATGCACACACTTCATATAAATGAATCACACACCTAGGTGTCAAGCATACACATGCACACCTAGCACTTCACTAATTCACATGATTAACATAATGAATCATGATTACTGTGAGATAAAGATTCTGCAGTCTTCACATTAAGGTCGGCCCACAAAGAATGGTAGTGTTGATCTCCTAAAGAAGAGACTCAGGAAAAAACTTAATAAGAATGATTATGCCAACTTAAGATTAGAAAAGCCCATGATTTGCTAAAGCAAAGCTGACCCACATGAAATGCTCACAAAAATGATAATCTCCCCCCCACTCCCTCTCCCCCAGTGGCATGTTCTCACTCAATCATGCTTATCAAACTTCTCAATTAGTATAATCACACACTAGAATATATACAATTAAATTAAACATGATGCTAAGCAATATAGAGTTTTACAATTACTTCAAAGCGAGGAATGCCCAAGGCTCTCATATACTCTATAGAGAATTATTCTTCACTTACATAGTACATATGAGATGGATTGAAGTTTGTAGTTATAGAGAAAAATCTTTTTTCAAGTGATTTAACGCTACTAAAAATTTGGGATGACCCTCACATAGCTCTGGGACATCCTTTAAATGAATAAAGATCGTTTGGCACACTTTTCAAGGTCTGAACTACAAACAACCATAGTATGCTAAAACGAGCTCATGAGAGCAAACAACATTGGAATCAAATATTGGGGCAGAAGAACTTCCTTAAAATAGGTTTAAAAGTTAGAGCAAGCTTGATAGCAAGCTATTTCGGAGTTGAATCTTGAAACTCTTACTGTAACGCGCTAAAGCATCCTTGAGAAAAAGCCATACTAGTCTTCAATTTTGGAGCAAACTCGATAGCATGCTAAAGCACCCTTGAAAGCGGACTTAGAGCGAGTTATGCAAGATTTGACTGCTTGAAAATTTCAAAGTTGATTCCTGAGACTGTCACTATAACGCACTAAAGCATCCTAGAGAGAAAGCTATACTAGTCTTCAATTCTGGAGCAAGCTCGATAGCATGCTAAAGCGCCCTTGAGAGCGGACTTAGAGCGAGTTATGTAAGACTTGACTGATTGAAAATTTCAGAGTTGATTCCTGAGACTGTTCCTGTAACGTGCTAAAGCATCCTTGAGAGAAAGCTATACTAGTCTTTAATTCCAGAGCAAGCTCGGTAGCATGCTAAAATGCCCTTGAGAGTGGACTTAAAGCGAGTTATGCAAGACTTGACTGCTTGAAAATTTCAGAGTTGATTCCTGAAACTGTTACTGTAATGCGATAAAGCATCCTTGAGAAAAAGCTATACTAGGCTTCAATTCTGGAGCAAGCTCAATAGCATGCTGAAGCACCCTTGAGAGCAGACTTCGAGCGAGTTGTGCAAGACTTGACTACTTGAAAAGCATCAGGACTTCATTATAGTTGGCTAGAATGGGGTCTTAACTCTGCTTTGTCATCTTTTCTTACTTAGATTTGACCTCTTTTTAGCACCTATATAAAGACCACTAAAATTATACGTCTTCCACAACCCTCCTTACACTTTACAAGATCATGATTTGCTTACAAAATGGGCCAATTCATAGTTGTCGAGAAACTCATTTGACAGGGAGAAGCACTTCTAGTACGGGTATGAAACTTGTTTAGAAAATTTGAAAAACCGTTTCGGAAATGCAAGGGAAATATTTCGCCAACTCTTGAGATACGATTATGACACATTTAGAATACTTGACGAAAACTCTTAGAAAACTAAAGGGAAATTGTGCAAAAACTTGAAATATTATTTTTTATATATTTTTTTCTTTAAATTCTAATTAAGTCTATATAAAATTATTTATATAGATTTACACTAAGTTTTTCAAAAGTTTTATTAAGCTTCTTAAAGGTCTCCTTTAAGTTCTGTAAAAAATTTTTAATAAGATTTCTATAAAATTTACTATTTACTTTTTACTTTTTATTTTTTTTATATTTTTTTATTACATTTTTTGCTTTCATGTTTTTTGCCTTCGCTTTTCAATTGGGTAATTATTGGTCCATCACACTCGGTAGCAAACATGGTCAATTTTGGAGGTGATTTATCTGAACAACAATCAATTCATGGGCAATATTCCTGCAAATCTTGGGAAGCACCAATAGCTATGCAAATTTTGGGAAGCACCAAAAGCTATACGTATTATTGATATCCTACAGTAATAAATTGTAGGGAACTATCACATGAGAAATGCCGAAATTTGTTAAAACCAAGTCTTTGCTCGAAACAATCTTGGTGGTAGCATACCCGGAAAAAGACATGGGGTCTTTTTTTTGTTTTTTTGTGATGATGTCAGTGCCCAGTAGTGTCTGTACCACTGCCATTTTATGCAAATATCGATTAATTTTTATTTAATTTGATAAAAGAAAAGTTATTCATATTAAAATTAGGAGCTTGACAAGAGATAAATCTTTTTCAATCTAACTCTAAAAAAATGTAAAATTTTAAATTCAAGACATATGAATTTATAACACACTATTATGTATCTAAACGAACTTATCTAAAAGCCATTTGATTGGTTCTCTTTCTATGAAAAATTTAAAAAATTTAAGCTCCACTTGAAACTCGAATTTTTGAAGAGACAAAGAAAAATATAAAAAAAAAAATAAACACAAATATTTTTATTTAGTTTTTTTAATATTTTTTTCACTAAAAATTTAAATTTCAAATAAATCATTAATGATACTGATGGTTCTTATAACAGTCAAACTAGGCGTCTGGCTAAAGTCTTAGAAGCAGAAAATTCAGACAATTCAAGTTGGAATAATCAAAGTCCAAAAAATACCAATCCGTACTTGAGTGGCAAATCCGTTTTTCAACGACTTTAGCCAAACAACCAGTTTTTCTAAGCTTTCTGCTCATAATATGTGAAGTTTTTGGGTACAAAAGACACGGTTAATTTCACCAAAACCCTAAGTTTGACATATCAACACCTAGAGTCACTGCATTTCAAAAATAAGCACCTACATCCCCTGCCGTTACTCTTCATGAACAACCGCTAGTTTCAAAGGGTATTTTGGTCTTTTTAAAATTTTAAAACCTGTGTCTTCGTACCAAACAGTAACAACTCACGTGACTGTCTCTCTGTCTCTCTCGTATCGTCTCTTTCCGTTCTCTCCCTCTCTCCCTCTCTTTCTTCTCTCTCTCTCTCTTCCCCACCCTTCCCCCGCCAACCGACCCAGCCACCTCTCTCCACCCTCAGCCCACCACTGAAATGCAACAGACGTTGCAACACCGAAATGGTAAAATCCGACTATTCTTCAACACTGGACAACGACGACGGAAGACTACTCTGTTTCAATCGAAGGCGACTCTGCTTCAGGACGACGAGTCAGCATTGGTTCCTGCTGCTCGATCCCCATCTTAGCCCATTGCTAATGACTTCAAAGATCCACTAATTGACCAACCAAAAAACCACAAATTCTAGAACCAGATGCTATAGCGTTGTTCCCATTTTACCATATACGCACACGTATAATGGAGTGTGTGTAAATGGCCTCGAAGGTTTATATAGAAAAGTGATTCTATGGAATCTCCGAATCTGCTAGATATTAGAAGAGAGAAGAAAAAGGGGTGAACCCATGTGGGGTGGAAATGAGAAGAGAACAGGTGAGGTAATTGATTTCGAAGGATTGGGTTAGAAGATAGCTCAAACCATGTTACGAGCAAAAAGCATGAGTTTTAAAAAGTCATTCTTTTAAGTTGCCTGTTATGTGTTTGATAATATGCCTCAACCAAGCACTAATATTTGTACATACTGTTTGCTGAGAGACGAGCGCGTGATGCGAATTGCCAAGATGGGGGTCTAGTTGGCTTTAGAAAAGATGTCCTACTGCTTTACAATTGGGCTATGTGGATCTCATGGAGTTCCAAGCCATGATGGACTGTGTGAGAGCTGATTAATGGTTCTAACTTTTAACTCTGTGCTTACCTATGAAGATAAGTATTGTGATTGGATGTTTGTTGGTAATGCTCCATGGGAAATGTCCAGGCTCTTTAGGTATGTCTTGTTTTTCTTTTTCTTTTCCTTTTCGTTTAGAGATGAGTAGTTTAAATTTTATTTGTTCACTTTTATTTATGTAGTGATGACTTGTTTAAAGTTTACTGTTTTTTATTTTTTTTTAGACATGGATGGACATAATCATACAAAGGAATTACTCTCTTCCTCACTTACAGATGGATGGACAGCTAATATGAGTGTTATATTGCCATTTCATTTATCTTGAATTTTTTATTGCAAACAAAGGGTACTTTTTGTCATTTGAATTGGTCAACTAACGGAAGAAGGTGGACAGAGCTAACGGCAGGGGGTCCTCCTGCATGTATACAAAACCTAGGGGGTTTAAGTGCTATTTTTAAAAGACAGTGGTGCTAACTACCAATATGCGAAACCTGAGGGGGTCTAAGTGAAATTAACCCTAAAATATTTCTTTGTTAACTCCTTGTAGCATTTGATTGATTGGGTTATACAGTTCAGATCCCACAGGCTCCCAATGAAATATTTACATCCGCATCAACAGAGTCTAATAGTGTCTTGGTCTTTTGTTCTCTTGTTTGTTGGTCCAGGCTGCACTCAGGCAGCTACCTCTTTGCCTGGCAGGAATGAGACAGATAGACTCGCATTGCTTGCATTCAAGTCCCAAATAACTGATGATCCCTTCAAGCTTTTCAGCTCATGGAACGACTCCATCCATTTCTGCCAGTGGCATGGCATCACATGTGGTCGCCGGCACCAGAGGGTCGTCATGTTGGATGTCCAGTCCCAAAAATTGGCAGGATACATATCGCCATACATCGGTAACTTAAGCTTTCTTACTGTTCTTAACCTCCAAAACAATAGCTTCAGCCATGTAATTCCCCCAGAAGTCGGCCGCCTAAAAAGACTACAATTTTTGCACCTGAAGATCAATTCAATTAATGGGGTAATTCCCTCTAGTTTATCAGGTTGCTCTAACCTCGTTGATTTCTGGGTTTCTTACAATAGGCTGGAGGGGCAACTTCCTGTGGAGTTTGGCTCTTTGTTAAAACTCCAGTTTATACGAGTTACAAGTAATGGACTTAGTGGAGGTATCCCTTCTTCTTATGCAAACTTATCATTTCTTCAGAGATTTTCTGCAGGCGATAATAATTTCCAGGGGAGTATCCCTAATGCTTTTGGCAGATTGACAAATCTTAAGTTCATTACTATCCATGAAAATAGGTTTTCAGGGACCATTCCTGCATCGGTCTTCAATCTCTCTAGTATAATAGACTTTGATGTTGCAATTAACCAAATCGAAGGGAGTCTTCCTTCTGACATAGGCAATGCACTTCCAGATCTTGAATTTTTTAGTATTGGCCGCAATTACTTTTCTGGATCCATTCCTGTTTCAATATCCAATGCCTCGAATCTGATATATCTTGGACTCCCGGAAAATGAGCTTACTGGAGGAGTGCCAACTTTGGACAAGCTGCATAAACTTCTGCGGTTTTCAGTTGGAGACAATCATCTTGGAAGTGGTCACAGCGGTGATTTGGGCTTTCTATCCTCTTTGACCAATGCCACAGGTTTAGTTCTACTTGATCTACGCTTCAACAATTTTGGAGGAACGTTGGCTGAAACCATTGGAAACCTGTCAACTGATCTTAGAACAATGGTTCTTAATTATAATCACATATCTGGTAGCATTCCAACTGGGATAAAGAATCTCGTCAACTTGAAAAGGATTCGGCTTGTTGGCAATCAATTTACTGGTAATGTGCCCCTTGATTTTGGAAAGCTTCAAAAGCTACATCATTTGGATTTCTCGAAAAATGAACTCACGGGAAATATCCCAACCTCTCTGGGAAATTTGAGTTTGCTAATTGATCTTGATTTAAGTTGGAATAATCTTCATGGCAGCATCCCTCCAAGTCTGGGCAACTGCAAAAAATTGCTGTCGCTGAGACTCGCACATAATAACCTGAATGGTCCAATACCCCAACTATTTATCGATCTCTTCTCATTATCATATTTGGACCTATCTGGAAACTATTTGACAGGTTCCCTTCCAATGGAAGTTGGAATGTTGCGGAACCTTGGTTACTTGAATGTTTCTGAGAACATGTTATCTGGTGAAATTCCTAGCACTCTTGGTAGCTGTGTAATATTGGAAACCCTATGTATGGAGGGTAACTTGTTTCAAGGATCTACTCCTCTTTCCTTGACTTCTTTGAGAGGCATTCAAATTTTAGATCTTTCTCGCAATAATTTATCAGGTGACATCCCAGAGTATTTGGAGGGCTTTATTGTCTTGCAGAAGTTAAATCTATCATCAAATAATTTTGAAGGTGAGGTGCCAGTAAGAGGCATCTTTAAGAATGTGACTGCAATTTCTCTCGAGGGAAACAGTAAACTTTGCGGGGGTATACCTGAATTACGGCTACCCAGTTGCAACTCCAAAGGCTCTGAAAATAAAAGATCTACTACCTTGAAATTGATAATCCCCATAGCTTTTGGGACTCTTGGACTAATTCTGCTGTTTTGTCTTCTATTTCTTTCTAGGTCTAGAAAGACAAGAAAAATATCTTTCAGCTTTTTAGGGAACAAATTTTCAAATTTGTCGTACCAGGGTCTGCTTAAAGCTACTGATGGGCTCTCCCAAGCTAATTTGATTGGTGAGGGTAGTTTTGGGTCAGTGTATAAAGGAATTCTTGATCAAGATGGAACAATTGTTGCAGTGAAGGTACTAAACCTCAAACTCCAACAGGCTTTCAAGAGTTTCAGAGCCGAGTGCGAGGCCTTGAGGAGTCTCAAACATCGGAATATTCTTAAGCTGATCACTGTATGTTCAGGCGTTGATTATCATGGCAAGGATTTCAAAGCTCTGGTTTATGAGTTCATGGTCAATGGGAGCCTAGACCAGTGGCTGCATCCAGATGAGAACAAAGATGAGGCGCATGGGAATTCAAGGAATTTAAACCTTCTGCAGAGATTAAACATTGCTATTGATGTTGCTTTTGCACTTGATTATCTTCACAATCATTGCCCGAAACCAATAGTTCACTGTGATCTAAAACCAAGCAATGTTCTTCTGGATAATGATATGACAGGACATGTAGGTGACTTTGGATTGGCAAGATTCCTGTCAGGAGCCAATGATTACTCTTCTGAAAATCAAACAATTTCTATTGGCTTAAGAGGATCTGTTGGCTATGCTGCTCCAGGTAATTATACCTATCAGATTGGCTGTATATATAGTGTTACATTACCCTAAATAGAGAGTATGTTAAAACTAAATTAAGGTCATAGTATGTTAAAACTAAATTAAGGTCCTCTTTCTTTTTCCTTTTCTATTTCTTTTTCTCCTCATCACAAGGCACACAACATATTCTGAAAAATTAAAAGCTTAAAAACAATTTTGATTCTTAATATATTTACTTGTGTACAGTATATGTCCTCATTTTTTAGAGAGTTTTTCTTGCATTCTCTATTCTTTATTAAATTTTTTATTGCGTCAATCATGATGATAAAGTATACAAAACCCAACTCCACAAACAATTATAAGGTTTTGGTTGATTATAGATGTTAAATTTGATGCCAGTCAAACACTGCACACAGTGGCAGAGCCAAATTCCAAGTGAGGGGGGCAACCGCATCAATCAATTATGCTGGTGGCTATAGCATAAAAATAGAGAATACCAATTTTTAGACAACTTAGAATTAATTATAGTATTAACAGTAAAATAGTTATCATTAAGTACAAATTTTTAAATACAATGGATTTTCTAGACTACAAGTAGTTAAAGTCTATAGTTAGGTTTTTTTTTTTTTTTTTTCTTTTTACTAGCATTGAATTAGATTAAAATTTATACAAGATGAGGAAAATACCACAACAAATCAAAACCGAGCCTATGTTTTTACATGTAATATGACTTTAACAACAACAAACTACAGGTTTAAAGCATGTATATAATTGAAGAAACTCAGATCATCTTTTCAGAATAAGATCATCCACAATCCCCTAAGATACTTTAACAAATAAAGATGATAAAGAAAAGATGTGGAGGTAAATTCTCTTCAGACATAGAAACACTAACTAAACTCAGACTTATAAAAGACTATTTGATCATCTCTTATCTTAATTTTTTCTATCTATCGTCTATGTAAGTTACAATAAGGAGAGGGAAGAAGAGTTACATTTTTGGATAAGCATGGAAGTTTTAAACCTAAATAGGGAACTTCTGGTTGGAAAGAATTAGAGTTCTCTTTGGATTGTTACATGTGAATAAAATTACTTATTACTCTATGTAACACAATGTAATTAGAACTTTCAAAAGGGTATTTATATAATTGCACTTATATATCTAATACATAACTAGAGATTTTTTTTAAAATTTCAAGGGGGGCAATTGCCCCCTCTTGACCCCCCCTCCCTCCGCCCCTGACTGCACCCAAGCTTCAACTTTGTAACATTATATTTGAACCATCAATGACTAATTGGTTCAAAATCTCAATGGGAATCAATTACCTTTGTTTTTAGTTGGGCCATTTCATGAGACAAGAATACAAACCAAATGCTACTATTACGCCTAGAAGAGTCATAAATATTTCCTAATCTTACTTTAAACATTACAGTACTATACATTGCTCCAAACACCAAACTAGTTCTTCATTAAGAGTTGTCTGCAGGAGATATGTTATTATTCTTTGATATCCTTCCGACTACCAAGCTTTTTTTCAGTTCTATTGACTCTTTGTGACACATGAACTGCAGAGTATGGAATGGGAAATGAGGTTTCAACATCAGGTGATGTGTATAGTTATGGCATCCTCTTATTGGAGATGTTTACGGGAAAGAGGCCCACTGATAATATTTTCAGTGAAAATCTGAATCTCCATAACTTTGCTAAGATGGCTTTCGCTGAACAAGTAGCAGACATTGCTGATCCACTGCTAATTCCAGAAGAAAGAGAAGAGGAGGAGGCCAGCTCAAGAATCAACACTCAGAGTCACAAAATCCATGAGTGCTTGCTTTCAGTACTTAGAGTTGGAATTGCCTGTTCAGAGGTACTACCTCAGGATCGATTAGCCATTGGTGATGTTGTTACTCATTTGCATGTGATCAGGAACAATCTTCTTTGAACTGGTGGAGCACAAAACGCCAAGTTTAGCAACTAAAAATGTTCTTATAATGAAAAAATGCTTTGACTCCCAAACTGAAAGCTCGGCTTGCAGCTGGTTACATGTGTTTTCTAACATTATTTATTACATCACATCCAAATGTGTGGAGATCTGAAGATATTGGTTGACTCAACAACTGTACAATTCGGCAATGCCTTGTCTTGCTTTGGCTGCCTAGCTATCCCAGTGGTTGTCCTCTGGCCCAATTTCTTTTTTCACTCTTTCATGTTTTCAAATTTTCTCCAGTATGCAACCTTTCTCGTTTAAATGTACTTTAAGAAGGCTACTACATGTTTCTTTGTTGTTCTTGTTGGACCTCTATGAGCAATCTAAGCAAAAATTTGGACTACAAGATTTTCAATACATGAAACAGATGCTGATTGTTGGACGGTTTGGGTGTGGAGAGATAGAAGCGTATTAGCAAACGTGTATTGCTACAAGTTTCAGGACACTGAAATGAGTGGAGAAACGGATGTGCATGGCGCCGTGATGATGCTTTTAGTAACAAAATTGCTATTGTCACATTATTTTGGTAAGATTTTTTGTTCAAATTTTCAAGGAGAAGAGCATTTTTCTATTTTATTTATTGAAAAAATTCAATTCTTACAAATTTTTTTGTAAAAAAACTTCACTAGAATAATATGATAGTAGATTTTTGAAATTTCAAGTTAAAATAGAGAGTATTTTGGTTTGAGATGAAATGACCAGAAGCAGTTTTTTTTTTTCTCTATACAGTGTTCAAGCCTTCAAGTGACTATTTCCTCGAATTTATTCAGGTCTATCATATTGCATGAATGGCCCCTTTTTAGCAAAATAAGCTTGGAGTTCACACTAAATTGAAAATGTAGGCTAGATTTTTTGGTATCAACAATTGCTGAGAATCTTTAGTCTGTTTGGAACTTGCGGAGGGGAGTAGGTATGTTAATTAGGCCGGCCTAGCCAAGCCCGATCTAACCCGAGTTGTGGCCCACCGAACTCGAGTCCGGCTTTGCGGGTTTTTGTCATTTTTTAGGGCCGGTCAAAATGTGAAGGGGAAGGCTCAAGCCCAAACACAACCCACGACCCCAAGGACGGGCTTGGGATCGGGCCTCGAACTTTCGCCCAATTTTTTTTGTAGCATTATGTTTTTAAAACTAATAAATTTAGTTATAATAAATTATACACTATGATTCTATGAATGAAAAATTTATTTGTAAGCTTATATGTATTTAATTTCTTTGAACTTATGTAAAAAACTTTACACTTACATTTATTATTATATATAATTTATTAGAATTACTAAGGTAAATTATTTATACAATTACATTTATAAAATTAATGAATGTGCTTAAGAAAAATGAATTTGAAAAGGAGGAGTCATAAGTATAGGTGGGGGGTATTAAAAAAAAATCAAATTGACTTTGAAAGAGAAAGAGCTATTTTTTTTTTTTTGGGGGGGGGGGGGGGGGGAAGTTCATAGGCTTATAGTTGGGCTTGGGCTTGGGCTCGGGCTCAGGCTCAGGCTCACAGGCCGAGCTTTGAGTCGAGCTCGGGCTTATAGAAGAGGGCTCAAAGCTATCCATAGGGTGCTTGGGCTTGGGTTAGGCTAGACCCAAGTCAGGCTCCGGCCGAGCTTTGACCCGACGAGCTCGGACTGCCCATGGGCCTTGGGCTGGATTTACAACTCTTGAGGGGAGCCTTCCTTGTTTGATTCTACCTAAGGCTTCGTTTGGATTGAGAGGTTCAAAGAGAAAGTGGAGGATTTAGAAGGGAAAAGATAGTTATATCTTGATTGAGTAATTTTTAAAAAAGAAAGGGGAAGTGAAAGGACGGTAAGAGGACTCACTTTTTAAGCATTTTTCTTTCTCTCACTTCCCCTTCAAAATTAGAAGAAAATGAAGAGAAAGTAAAGTGATTGTTATTATTTTATTTTAAATATTAATTATATCCATTAATTAATAATTAAAAAAATTTGCGTTTTACACACAACATATATATAATTATAAAATTGTCTTGTATGCTTTCATTCCTTGTATTAATTATTGTCAAAGCAAACAAGACGAAGAGAATGCTACTCTCTCTCCTCTCTTGAATATCCACACAAAATAAGGGTACTTTTCTTTCATTATTTTCTCCTTCCTCTCCCCTCCCTTCCATTCAAACGAAGCATAAGAGAGAAAGGGAAAGAAAAAAAGAGTGTAAAAGGAGAAAAAATTTTAAATCACCATTTCTATTTCTCTCTTCTTTCCTTTCACCATTTTTTTTTTTAACAAAATCAAACAAGGAAGGAAATACTCTTTTACATCATTTTCTCTTTCTCTTTCCTCCCCCGCCCCAAGTTCCAAACATGCTATTACTAATACACAGAATACTACTTATCTATAATGCCCACTGGCGGAGCCATATGGACTCTTGAGGGTTTCTTCAAATTTTTAAAATTTCATTTCTATGTATAATTTAAAAAAAAATTCCTCAGTTTGTCCCCTTTTTTTTCCGCTAAGTTGTCCCCTAAAATTTAAAGATTACCTCTTAAATAATTATTTTACTTTGAAAGTTATATATATATAAGCTTATTTATATTATACAGATATATGAAAATCTAACTTTAATTACAAAACAAATTTCTAATGTTATGATTATTTATTGCTCTCAATGAATTTTCTGCTCCACCACTTACATTATACAGGTAACCACTTATATTATACACATAAATAAATTCTAAGGAGTGTTTGGATGAAGATTTTTAGAGTAGCTTACGATTTAAATTGTGTTTAATTCATGTTGAAAAAAGTGACTTTTTAAACTTATCTTAAACTTGAAAAAACTATTTAAATAAGTAATATTTTAAAAATAACTTAAAACTTATGACATATGAATTTTTAAATAGCAATCCAAACACCACCTAAGTTTTCACCTCAAAATGAAAGGACAATTTCGAATCCAAGGTACTGGCAGAAAATGCAGTTATTATATGCATTTCAATATGGCTAATGATAAATTAAACATGATACTTTTCCTTCAACTTAATAATTGTGAAAATTTTAAGATAAAATCCAACCACCCGTCACTCTTAACTCTGCCCCTCCTCGTCTCTCTCCTATTCGGATCCATCGACGTTCCAATCGGCGAACCATGGCGAGCCTCTGGCGTGCGGCGATGGGCGCGACGCAATCCTCCGACGACTACGACGGCGTGGAGTTCTGGTCGAGCCCCGAGCGTGGCGGGTGGCTGACCAAGCAAGGCGAGTACATCAAGACCTGGCGTCGCCGGTGGTTCGTCCTCAAGCAAGGGAAGCTTTTCTGGTTCAAGGAATCTACCGTCACCCGCGCCTCCAGGCCACGTGGCGTCATCCCAGTCGCCACTTGCCTCACAGTCAAGGGCGCCGAGGACGTCCTCAACAAGCAGTTCGCCTTCGAGCTCTCCACTCGCTCGGAAACCATGTACTTCATAGCCGATTCGGAGAAGGAGAAGGAGGATTGGATCAACTCGATCGGACGCTCTATTGTCCAGCACTCGAGATCGGTGACCGTTAACGAGATCGTTGATTACGATAGCAAGCAATAGAGAGAGATTTCGATTGTTGTTGTTCTATCTGCATTCGATAAGTGGTTGTGTAAAATTAGGTACGTTTGATCTGTCTTCTTCGATAATTAAGAGAATTTCCATGTTATGTGCGTAAAATGTGTATATTAATTTAAGATCATTTCGTGTTTGATCTTTGTAAGAGTACTCTGTTCTTGTTATTATTGTCTGACCTTAAAGTTGCTAAATTTTATGCCTTTTTTTTGTACGGCTTGTGTTGTTGAATTGCATATGTTCTTGTTCACTTTTAGCGTTTTGTAATTCGTGATTTGTTGGAAAATATGTACAAAAATGATTATGATGATTTTCGTTGTCTCATTTGGAAATTGTGTTAATTGCTGGGAATTTCTATCTCTAGCAACTGTATCTCTTTGGAGAACTTTTTGATTCTGTTGGCCCCTTTAGCTCTGTTGTCACTAGCAATAAGAGAGAAGTAGAAATTGGTGGAAAAGGAAGTCTTAGTTTGTGTTTGTAACTTTGTTGCATGCTTTGAAAGTTAACTATGTCCTCGGAAGCATGCTTTGAAAGTTCATTCCAGATGCATTAGAGAGAGAAATGGGAAAGGTTCTCATGAACTGGTTTCGTCTAATAGATATTGTAAGGTGGGGAGAGTGAGGCCAATATGTAGAGGTAGACTACCTATGAGCTGGTTATCTGGAATGACCATATCTGTGAGGGAGGAAACGTTGTAAGGGGTAGGAGGGATAGTACCAGACAAATTATTCAGACCAATACCCAATTATTACAAGTTGGCGAGGTAACCAATGGAATATGGAATGATTCCATTGAGTCTATTGGTTCTGAGAGAGAGTATCTGGAGAAATGTCAGGTCACCCAAGGATGGTGGGATGCCTCTAATTAGATTGTTGGAGAAAATAGATAGAAAAGTGAGCTGGGAGAGAGACCCAAATAAGCCTGGGATATTTCCTACACGATCATTGAAATTAAAATCAATTACCCTAAGGTCTGAACAGTTTGACAGATTGGCCAGAGTTTCCCCTTGGATTGTCTTGTTAGTGAAATTGAGATGCTGGATGCATAATAAACAGCTGAGTTTTTGGGGGACGTTGCCGTGCAAGAGGTTCTGTTAAAGTCAGATAGAGTCAAGGAAGGTCAGGTTGCCAATGGAAGGTGATATGGACCCTGATAGTCCTTGAGACCATAAGTTCAGAAGAACCACTCTTTGATGTGGATGACGACATGTTACCCCATGCCAATCCCAAAGAGGGAGAAAATCATTCCATGAACTCAGGGATCCAAAGGATCCTTGGAAATAAGATCTTTGATAGCTTGCAGTGCTAGTTGATCTTTTCCGTAATGGTGAGATCAATCTCACATGGTGAACAAAAACTATATGCTCTGATCAGGTAATTTCGTTACAGTGGGATGATTAAGTTTTCTATTGATATTGGACAGTGGGATGATTAAGTTTTCTCTTGATATTGGATACATGCATTCAGGCCTGCCTGGCCAGTATCACTTGCAGCAAAGTGTCAACTGAAAAAAATTCATCCACTCTAGGTATGCAGTAACTTTCTATGCATGTAATAACTTTGGGGGACTCTAATATAATTTGGTCAGGTTATGACTGTGTTCTCTCCCTGCTCCTTGGGAATGTATTGGAAGAGAAAAAAATACTTGCAATATGTGCAACTGAAAATCTCACCTTAGAATGGGGCACTGAATTTATACCAGTAGTATATATAAAGTAGGAAGCCTTGTATTGTTGGACCTCACCAAATTGTAGATGCCGAATGCAAGAATTAAGCTATTTGTAACATGTTTATGTGCATGTGATTATAGTTCTGACTGGTTTATATCCGAAGCTTTTCTATAAATGGACATACTATTGTAGATTTTTCATTCTGAATTTTAGCTGTTTGTACAATCCGAATTAATCCTTAGTTAAAGGTTATGGTTGGACCCTTTGATATTACTCTTGTGTCCTTGTGCTTGTATCCTGCTATTAGAGCTCAAACCTCTAAAAACTTGAAGATTTTTTATTTTTTTTTTCCTTTTTCCTATGCTTTCTTGGAAGTCTCAAAACATTTAAGGAAAAGCTTTTCCATTTCTTGAACATTAAGCCTACCCTTTAGAATTATTTCTTATCCTCTTCTAAATATTATTACTTACAAAACCAATAAATTTTTTATTGTCATATGAAGTAGTTTCTTCTTTTGTTTCTCTGGTTCATGATTTGATTACCCAAACCACTTAATGGGTGAGTAATGGGTCAATTATTTTGTTGGAGATTACATTTATACAAGTATGAATATGAAAAATCATGGGTAACAGGAAAAGTTGAAACTAAATATGTGTGAACTTTTTGGAATTGGCTACTAAATGATCGCATTTCAAACCTTCTAACCATCCCCTTTCACATGCAGTTTTATTTATTAGTAACCAGCCTGAGATGTTCCTTCACCATCAAGTTGCATCCTCAATTACCTTTACCATGAATCCTTACTCCGAGAAATACTTCCTTTATTGCAGTTAATTCGATGACCACCTCATTGATGTCCATTCTTTCGCTCGGTGATTCTGCAGAACATGCAACCCCAATCCTTACAAAGTAAATCAATCATTCTCTTGTTTTGGCTCGTCTGACTGTCTCGTCCTGAGCATTGTCTGTAGCTTCGTTAGGTTCTTCTAACATTGTAGATGAATCCACAATTTCCATCACTTGCTCAGGCAAAGCCAACTTAGAGAATTTATGAAGGCTTAGACCGTCAGTAAACATTTCATCTGTCGGTCTCTTTCCTGTCAACATCTCCAATAAAAGGATCCCATAGCTGTAAACATCTCCTTAAGTTGATATCCATCCTCCGATTCCGTACTCTGCGATATATGTAGGGAAGAAGACAAGAAGTTATATTATTATTCTGAAGAAAAGTAGGCTAATGGAAACAATTTTCTGAAATGAAAACAAACAAATACAATTGGGTGAACTCCTTACCTGGTGCGATGTGCCCTATAGAACCCTTGATTGCTATTGAATTGGTCTGTCCTCCGCCAATATTATTACTGCTATTTATGGTGAGGAACCTGGCCAACCCAAAATCTCCCACACAGGCAATCATGTCTTCATCAATGAGAACGTTGCTTGGCTTTAGATCACAATGAACAATTGGTGTTTCACCACCGTGATGAAGGTAGTCTAATGCACATACCACATGAATAGCTGGGTTTAACCTTTGGCCAAGGTCTAAGTTCCTTGTTTGGAATCGTGCTTCTTCTCCAGAATGCAACCACTTCTCCAAACTTCCATTGGAATTATACTGGAAAACTAGAGCTTTAAAATCATCACCCACATGGGTTACGCTCGAACATGCAGTTATAATCTTTAGAAGATTTCTGTGCCTTGTTTTCCTCAGGACTTCACATCCAGTGATGAAGCTCTTGGAAGCTGCTGCCCGGTCAAGATTGAGCACCTTGACTGCAATAGGTCTTTCTTCGTCTTGATGGAGAATTCCTTTGTACACAGTCCCAAAACTTCCAGCACCGATTAAGTTACTTGAAGAGAACCCATCTGTAGCTCTAATGAGCTGATTGTATAAAACCCTCAAGAAATCATCTCCTATAGATGATCGGTTCGGAGATTGCTTTCTCTGTTTTCTTTTCCTAAGAAAACCAACCAAAAGTGGTATCAGTGTTACACGCACAACCACGCAAGCAATTGGGACTATAATTTTGAAGCCAAGGCGAATTCCCTTCTTCGTGGATGCTTGACTAGGGCAAGCCGGCAACTGCAGTTCTGCAATGCCTCCGCAAAGCTCTGTATTTCCAGCAACTGAAATCATGCTTGTGTTTCTGAAGACACCTTTGGAGGGCACCTCACTGGCCAAGCTCTTAAAGGACAAGTTCAGATTCTTCAAGAACATTAGGGTCCCTAGATCTATAGGAATTTGGCCAGACAAGTTATTGCGAGAAAGATCCAAGGTTTCAATTCCTTTCAAGATACGAAGAGAGGGAGGAATACTTCCCTGACACATGTTACCCTCTAGAAGAAGGTGCTCCAATCTCAAGTAGTTTCCTAGAGTGCTAGGAATAGGTCCAGACAGCTTGTTGCTCGAAATGTCTAGTTCCTGTGGATTGTTCAAGTTACCAATTTCGACTGGCAAGGAACCAATAGAAGAGTTATGGGCTAAACAGAGGGAAGTTGAAGAGGAGAGAAGGCCAACTGTCTTGGGTATGGGACCAACTAAGAGATTATAAGTAAGATTCAAGATTTGCAAGCCTTGAATGTTTTCAATACCTGAAGAAGCTATGCTTCCATTTAAGTTGTTCTCTTCCAGGTTCAGTTGAAATAATTGACTGAGATTACCGATGAATGATGGGATAGGACCGGACAGTTTATTTCTTTTGAGATCTAGTTGCTGCAGGTTTCTGAGCTTCCAGATTTCAAAGGGGATAGAACCCGAAAGAAGGTTAAGTTCTAAACCAAGTTCAGCTAAGTTGACATGGTTGGAAATCCCGGCGGGGATGGTTCCAGCCAGCTGATTTTCTCCAACTTGTAGTTTATTGAGCTGGGTTGAGAGATTGGGTATGGAAGAGGGCAAAACACCACCAAAACCATTTCCATATAAACCGAGTATTTGAAGCTTGCTGCAATTAGTTAAAGAATCTATGAAACTTAGGTCACTAGTAACCCCGGTGCCTAGATTATTGTCACCCAGATTCAGCCACCAAAGATCCTTCATCTTTGTCACTAGTATTCCCGAAAGGGTCCCCTGAATTGGTTTCCTCCGACGACGAGAGATATTATATGTAGGTTAGGCAGCGTGAGGCCAATATCGGAAGGTAAACTGCCTGTAAGTTGGTTAGCTGGCATGACTAGATCTGTGAGAGTGGAAATATTGAAAAGTGCAGGAGGGACAGTACCCCACAATTTATTCACTCCGGTGCCAAAATACCAAAGGTTGGTAAGGCGGCCAACGGATTGTGGAATAGTTCCAGTGAGACCATTGGATCCCAGAGAGAGTTTTCTGAGGAGCGTAAGGTTACCAAGAGATGGTGGAATGCCTCCGATGGGATTGTTGGAGAAAAAGGACAGGAAAGTGAGCTTGGAGAGAGAACCAAACGAGGCCGGTATTTTTACAAGAAGATTGTTAAGTGTTAAAGCAATGACTCTGAGCTCCCGGCAGTTTGACAAATTGCTTGGAATTGACCCTTGGAGAGTATTGTTAGTGAGATTCAGATGCTGCAGCCGGAGTAAACAGCCGAGGTCCGGGGGGAGGTTGCCTCGGAAGCGTTTTTCCTGTAGGAAAATGGACCTGAGGAAGGAGAGGTTGCCGATGGAAGGTGATATAGGCCCACTCAGGCTTTTAGACCTCAAGTCCAGAACCACCACCCTTTGATGCTTGCGACCGCACGTTACTCCAGGCTATTCACAGAGGTTGAGAGAACTGTTCCATGAACTCAACAAACCTTTTGGATCATCAGTTATAAGACCCTTGAAGGCAAGCAATGCGAGTCGATCTGTTTCATTGCTGAACGCGGAGGCAACTTTCGCAGCAATGAAGAATAACACCAAGCAGCTGATCATTAGTTTGGTGGTCGTGTGCATCAACAGAGATGACATGATAAGCCTCGTGATCTCAACTTCAGTATTTTGCACTCGATCAGTTGTCAAGTTCGAGTGGAGATTATTTGAATGAAGAAGAAGAAGAAGAAGGAGAATGGTGTGATAAAAAGGAAGACAAATTGGTGGCGACAGCCTACATCTTAATGATGGTTGTCACCACCCATATAACTCATTTATGAGCCATTTTGTTGACTTTTTCTACCATTTTTGTTTCTGACTTCTCCCACCATGAAATCTACAGTTGAAAGCAAGCCATCGTGAAGGATTTAGCCGGATTTTTTTATTGGATCTGGTTGGCTGGCTTTCTTTCTTTCTTTCTCCCGTCCTTTGGTATATAATCGGGGAGAATCAGAGTGTGGTGTCTGCAAGTGAGCAGCAGAAGAAGAGAGGGTGAGGAAGAGATGAAATAGTAAGGGTTTTTGAAAGAGAGTTGGTAAAACTCTCGTAACTCCTCTTTGTAAATAGTGAAGTGACAGTGACTCAGTGGACGTAGTTGAAAATATTTTTGGGTGAATAACGTAAATCTATTTTTTTCGTCTGTTTGGGCGCTGTATTTATTTTGTCTCTTTATTTTTTTTATAAAATTTATTGCTTAGATCGTGACAAATATAGAATTCCCCAATATTCTCATGAGATACTCTCTCATATCAACTGATCAAATCTCTATAAAATAATTGTATTTAATTGTCTTATTTTCCAGCATCCTTTAAGGAGAATATGATGATGATGCTAATCATTTAATGGTGGTTGGAGCTGCTATCTAATAATAGCAAATAACAATAATAATAAGAGTAATGCTCTACAAACAAAAAATTTATATAGATTTATCTCCAAAGTAATGTGGTGAATGAGAGTTACTTCATTTTAAAATAAAACACCTGCTATGATTTTTTTTAGTTACAAAAATGTTATTGCTATATCATTTTAGCGAAATTTTTTTTTATAATTTTTCTGAAAGAATAACAATTTTCCAATAATAATAATAATAATAATAATAATAAAAAGGATAATAATTGGAGCCAGTGCCTGGCTTTGATTTTCCAAAGTTGAGCAATTGAACTTGGGAAGTCTTTTAGATTGGATTTTGATCAAATATCAACATATTAGATGGTGATTGTTTTAATCCCAAGTCAGCATGGAGTGAATTCTCACTCTCAACTGAAGCTCAGCTGAAAAAAAATGGTTTTTTTTTCCCCCTCAAAGTGTAGCACACATGATAGAAAGAATGAAAAAAAAAAAAAAATGGAAAATGTCACCCGCCACCGATGAGTGACATATTAACTGGGACTCACCGTGAGCGTCCAACGTGCACGGCTGTGGGTAGAGCTCCTCCAAAAAAAGAAAGTTTCCTGCAAAATCTGCTTCTCCACAAGTTGAGACATATCCTGTTTCTAGTGGGTGAGAACTGTATTGTCCATCCTCTCGACAGGCTTGCACTATCCCTTTCTTTTTTTTTTTTAATGCTCTGATTGTATATATAGTGTGCATCAATAATGCAGCTTTTATTGCTATTTCTAAGCTGTTGATGTCCTTAGCAATGAAGGCATGAATTATTTATTATAAAGTGAAACATTTAAAAGCTGTCTGTTAAGTTGACAATTTGATTATGATAGTACCACAACTCTACAACCAACTAGAACCCCCAACCAACGTTGAGATATATAGTCAACTGAAGGAAATTCATAACTGCAATGGGTTTAACTTTTCTCCCTGTAAAAACTTCTAAAGTAGAGTGTGGTTTGCAGGGGCTGAGCAGAGCAGATTTTCAAACCCCCCAAGATAAACACAGGTTTTTTTTGTTACAGCCTGTTTGGACATTGGGGGAGGGAAAGGAAGGGGGTGAAAGGAAAGGAAATGAAGGAAAAATAGTTTCTCTTCTCTGTTTTGTTTTGCTAAGAAAATAGAGAAAAAGAAGAGAGAGAAAGAGAGTGACTTAAAATTGTCTTGCTCTTTCCCTTCCCCTTCCTTTCTCTTTTCTATAGAATCAAACAAGGGAAGGGAATTAGAGAGAAAATTTAATTTTAAAATTTTTCCTTCCCTTTCCTTCCCTAAGTTCACAATTGCAAGGGAAGAGACAATTATGTGGCCTGAGCTTCTACTATCGAAGCAAAATTGATGAGTTTTTTATTTTTATTTTTTTTATTATCAAACTGTTGGGAAACTTATTTCTCAAAATCACTTAGTTTTTAACTTAATTTACTAGTTAAATAAGTTATTAACTTATGTACAATCTGAATTAACCCTTAGGCTTTATTTGTTTCACTGGAGAATATCAAAAAAAAAAAAAAATTTTTTTGAGAAATTATGATTGTTTGTTTGGTTGTAAATTCTTAAATTTTAGAAAAAAATATTCCAAATATAAGAAAAAGGTTAAAAAAATGACATCCGAGATTTTACCTCGGAAATTGTTTTCCGTGGGTGGGTGAATTGAATGATTGGATTAAATATTCAAAAATGAAAAGTTCAAATTTCTCTCAATCTCTCCCTCTTTCTATCTATAACTTAATACCCTATAATTCTACCTCATAAAGAAGAGTTTTAGCTTTTTATGATCTCTCCCTCTCTCTTAATGTCTGAATGGCTATATGTTGTCTAAATGAGAACTATAATTTCTCTACAAAAAATTTGTTGGACCCTTTGATATTACTTCTGTATAATCATGCTTGTAACCTGCTATTCAAGCTCAAACCTGTGAACTTGAAGATCTTTTCTTATTTTTTCCTCTGCTTTCTTGGCAGTCCCAAAGCATGAGCAGAATTTATAATTTTATTATCAAAATATGATAATCTGATAGAGTAATGCTATATGAGTAGAATTTTCATCTATAATGATGTGTATGTTTGTAGTCTTTTTGTTTTCAAGCAAAGCACTTATTATGTTGGCTAATAATTTTAAAAATACTACTGTCACATCCTTCTAGTAAAATTTTTTGTACAAAAAATTCTCTAAAAATAGAATTTTGCAACCTATTTTTTATTTATAAGCATTCAAACCGAATCTTTATAGTCCCATCTTTCTTTATTTGGAAAAGCTTGATGATTTGTCTAAACTAATATTCAGTACGATATTGGCTCGTTGTCACAAACTAATGAAATGAAAATGTCAAATGAACATATTGAAACCTAATTCCCAATAATGTCATATTAGTTAGTACAATTGTCTTGAGAAAATGTCTCAACTAACTACTTAATTTTATAAAATTAAGACGAAAATTCACGTATTTGACATAATTTTATGGTCTTGTGATACCACTAACGTGGCATCGCCATTGCACGGAATATTTTCTCCAGTCTTGCATTGGTTACTAATTGAAATATTATGAGATCAACTTTGTAGTGAATACAGGCATGACCTCAAAAAAGATAAAAGTAATGCTATAAAAAAAATTAAAATTTTAATTTATTTTCTGACCTATTTAACATAAGTAAATGAGTCCCGTGTATATTTATTAATATTGATTCTACTACATTGTATTTTGCAAGTAAAAAAATACATTGAGAAATTTGTTTATAGACAACATTTTTTTAATGATAATGTAGTTTATAGCATGTTTGACTTTCAATTTATGTTTTTGTGATTTATAATGATTTATGATAATGCACCGAAATGGGTGTTAAGTAAGTGTTTGACTTTCTATTTATGTGATTGTGATTTACGATAATGCACCGAAATGGGTATTAAGTTCTAAACTGACATTCCATTTATGGTGGGGGCAATCTTTTTTGACTTTCCATTCATTCTGGACATGTAGGAAACTTCTACTCATTATTGGATCACCATTGCAGTTTGATTTCTTTCTGTAATTGTTTGCCGTTCCTATTTTGTAATCACCATTGTATTTGAGTCCTTTCAAGCGATCAATGAAAGTGAAGCCGTAGGAGAGAGAGTCATATTGTGTTTGAATCAATGATTTAGTAATAAAAATGAAAAAAAAAAAGTGAGAAAAAATGAAATAAAAATTCTCTTTATTTTTGTTCTTTTTTCTCTAAATTTTTTATTCTCTTTGTTTTTTTTTTTTGTTGACAAATCCGAGTTTTAAACATAGTCTTTAAAAAAAAAAAGTTTGAAATGTTTACGAATAATCCATATTTCCACTCTCTCTACGAATTTTCTTAGTGTGTATTGAGGTCCCTATGAAATGAGGCATGAAAGGAGCTACTACAAAATGTACAAAATTGGGGTCAACTTTTGGATAAAAATAAAGATATTGATAGGGATAAACTAATTAAATTAAAATTCTTTCTTTGGTCCAATTATCTATTAGAAAATTTAGCTTGTATAATCGCTATTGGTTTAATACCAATAATGGCATTCGTTTCAATATGTACTAATGATTAAGAATTCATTAATACTCTAATATCCAGTATATAAAAGCAAATAGAAGGACACATGACGTGTCTAACATCCTATTCTAATATATAATACTAATTTAATGAAATATCACTTATTTCTAGAAACAAATTAATAAAATCTTCTTAATTTTAAATTTAAATACTTGGACATAGCACAGTTATCGCTTGAATAGATCATTGGGTTAATCACAGTATGTTACCACTCGTTGTAATAATAATTATTACAAAATATAATTATATTGCGGTAGTTATCATACTTGTGATAGCTATGGGTTTTTCGCCAATATCGTCTCTATTTTTCTAGAGATTCTCACCAATGGTCCAAGTCTCATCCAATGGTCTCGTCCTCTTTTTATTTTTATCGAATAGTCAAATTTTCTTCAAGGTACCTGTGCCGTGAAAAGCATCGTCGTAACATAAAATTCTCTAATATTCCCATGAGATAATCTGTCGTATCAACAAATCAAATCTCTATAAATAGTTGCTTTTGATTGTCATACCTTCCCACAATCTTTGTAAAAATTATTCAGTGTTCACGTGACGCTTCATTTCTCATATGAGGGTGAAGCTTAACATTTGTTAAAGTAAGTAGACTCCATACTCATGTGAGAGATGAAGCATTACGTGACGGTGCTCTAAGGGTATTGAATAATTTTTTTATCCTTTGACTGGAGAATATGATAATGCTAATCAAAAGATGTTTGAGAATGGTTACATTGGGAACAAATGAACTAATTATTTAATCAAATAATAATAATAAGAGTAATAAGAAGAAGAAGAAGAAGAAGAAGACTAATTGGAGCGAATCTGTGGCTTTGATTTTTCAAAGTTGAACAATTGAAATTGGAAGACTTTGGGATTGTATTATGATCCAATCTAAGCACATCATATGTTTGATTGTTTTAATCCTAAGTCAGCACGGAGGGGATTTCAACTCTCAAATGAAGCTCACTTGGGGAAAAAAAGGTTGCTTCTCAAATTGTAGCACACATAATAAAAAGAACGGTAATACTGTATAGTCAAAAAGTTCATACAAAATTTATAACAACAAAAAAATGAAAGGATGAAAGTACCCGGGGGCCAAGGGTAGCCATGCAGCCGCCCCCCCAAAAAAAAAAAATCTCCCTTATATGTAGTATACATTAAGCTAAAAAAAATTATATTATGTGGAATGGCCCCCCTCCTCCTCCACATAATGAAAGTCCTCTATCTAAACTTGTTACTGCCTGCCCCCCAACACACACAAAGACAAAAATTTTGGCTTCGTCCCAATTAAATCATTATCATTCACTTTAAAACAAAATAAACATTTTGATGACTCTCAATTACAAAAATATGACTATCACATTATTTTAATAAAATTTTTTGTATAAATTTTATAAAAAAATACCATTTTTGGAGAAAGAACACATAAAGAAAGGTTCCTCCAAAAATAGGATTTTCGTCCTCTTGACAGCCTTGCAGTAAAGTGGTCCAACTGACAAAAATTCATCCACTCTAGGTATGCAGGATTTCTATGTATTTAATAACTTTGAGGGAATTGAATATAATTTAGTCAGGTTATGACTGTGTCCTCTCCCTGCTCCTTGAGTATATATCGGAAGAGAAACAAAGCAAGGATACTGGACTTATATGACTAGTATATATAAACTAGGAAGCCTAGCATAGTGGGACTTCACCAAATTGTAGATGCCCAATGCAAGGATTAAGCAATTCGTAACGTGTTTATGTGCATGTGATGATAGTTCTGACTGGTTTATATATGAAGCTTCTCTATCAATGAACATATAATCTACTGTAAATTTTCTCAATGTTTAGCCCTCCAATGTACCAAATAAAGTAGTTTATCGTAAATTTTCTTCCTGAATTTTAGCTGTTTGTAAAATCCGAATTAACCCTTATTTATTATAGTTGGACCCTTTGAAATTACTCGTGTCAAACATGGGTGAATACAGTCCTCATGCTCGTTTCCTGCTATTCAAGCTCAAACCCGTAAAACTTGAAGATTTTTTCTTTTTTTTTTTTCTTTTTCCTACGCTTTCTTGGCAGTCAAAACATTAAAAGGAAAAGCAATTCCAACTTTTGAAACTTGAGCCTACCCTTCCAAACTATTTCGTATCCGAAAAATGTTATTTTTTCAAAATTTTTGTATAGAATTTTGTACCAAAATGATGTGGCCATGACAGTTTTGTAATTAAAATATATCTTGGTGGCTTATTTATTTTAAAGTAATAGGCCCACAACTCAGTCACATCATTCTAATTATATTTTCTGATTATATATTCTGGTTGTATAACATTACTCTTTCTTATCTTCTTCTAAATATTATTTCTTAAAAAACCAATAAATTTTCTATCGTCATACAAAGTAGTTTCTTCTTTTATTTCTCCTCTTAATGATGTGATGACCCAAACCACTTAATGGACGGAACAATACGTTAATTATTTTATTGGACATTACATGTATACAAACATGAATATGTTCGAAAATTTTGCAATTGGCTTATCCAGCTAAATGATCGCATTTCAAACCTTCCAACGATCCTCCACTGCCTCAAATTTATTATTTTCACGTGCGTTAGTTTTTTCAGTTGCCAGCCTGAGACGTTCCTTCGCCGGCGAGTTGCATCCTCAACTGCCTCCTACCATGAATCCCTACTCCGAGAAATACTTCCTTTATTGCAGTTAATTCTATGACCACCTCATTGATGTCCATTCTTTCGCTGGGTGATTCTGCAGAACATGCAACCCCAATCCTCGCAAGGGAAATCAAGCATTCTCTTGTTTTGGCTCGTCTGACTGTCTCGTCCTGAGCATTGTCTGTAGCTTCGTTAGGTTCTTCTAACAGCAAAGATGAATCCACAATCTCCATCACTCGCTCGGGCAAAGCCGACTTAGAGAATTTATGAAGGCTTAGACCGTCAGTAAACATTTCATCTGTCGGTCTCTTTCCTGTCAACATTTCCAATAAAAGGATCCCATAGCTGTAAACATCTCCTTGAGTTGATATCCGTCCTCCTATTCCGTACCCTGCGATTTATGTAAGGAAGAAGACAAGAAGTTATATTATTATTTTGAAGAAAAGTGGGCTAATGGAAATAATTTTCTGAAACGAAAACAAACAAGTACAATTGGGTGAACTCCTCACCTGGTGCGACGTAACCTAAAGAACCCTTGATTGCTATAGAATTGGTCTGTCCTCTGCCATTTATGGTGAGGAACCTGGCCAACCCAAAATCTCCCACACAGGCAATCATGTCTTCATCAATGAGAACGTTGCTTGGCTTTAGATCGCAATGAACAATTGGTGTTTCACCACCGTGATGAAGGTAGTCTAGAGCGCATACGACATCAATCGCTAGGTTTAACCTTTGGCCAAGGTCTAAGTTCCTTGTTTGGAATTGTGCATCTTGATCTCCTGGATGCAACCATTTCTCCAAACTTCCATTGTGCATATACTCGAAAACTAGAGCTTTAAAATCATCACGCGAATGGGTTACGCTCGAGCACGCAGTTATAATCTTTAGAAGATTTCTGTGCCTTGTTTTCCTCAGGACTTCACATTCAGCAATGAAGCTCTTCGAAGCTCCTCCCCGGTCAAGATTGAGCACCTTGACTGCAATAGGTTTTTCTTCGTCTTGATGGAAAATTCTTCCTTTGTACACAGTCCCAAAACTTCCAGCTCCGATTAAGTTACTTGAAGAGAACCCATCTGTGGCTTTAACGAGCTGATCGTATGAAACCCTCAAGAAATCATCTCCTATGGATGATTGGTTGGGAGATTGGTTTCTGTGTTTTCTTTTCCTAAGAAAAGCAACCAAAACTGGTACGAGCGTTAGACACGCAACCACACAAGCAATTGGGACTATAGTTTTGATGCCAAGGCGAATTCCCTCCTTCGTGGACGCTTGACTTGGTGGGCAAGCCGGCAACTGCAGTTCTGCGATGCCTCCACAAAGCTCTGTATTTCCAGCAACTGAAATCATGCTCGTGTTTCTGAAGACACCTTTGGAGGGCACCTCACCGGCCAAGCTATTAAAGGACAAGTTCAGATTCTTCAAGAATATTAGGGTCCCTAGATCTATAGGAATTTGGCCAGACAAGTTATTGCGAGAAAGATCCAAGGATTCAATTCCTTTCAAGGTACTAAGAGAGGGAGGAATACTTCCCTGAAACATGTTACCCTCTAGAAGAAGGTGCTCCAATCTCAAGCAGTTTCCTAGAGTGCTAGGAATAGGTCCAGATAGCTTGTTGCTCGAAACATCCAGTTCCTGTAGATTGTTCAAGCTACCAATTTCGAGTGGCAAGGAACCGACAAAAGAGTTGTGAGCTAAGCCGAGGGAATTTAAAGGGGAGAGAAGGCCAACTGTTTTGGGTATAGGACCAACTAAGAGATTATAAGAAAGATTCAAATTTTGCAATCCTCGAATGTTTTCAATACCTGAAGAAGCTATGCTTCCACTCAAGTTGTTCTCTTCTAAGTCCAATTGAAATATTCGAGTGAGATTACCGATGGTTGATGGGATAGGACCGGACAGTTTATTTCTACTGAAATCTAGTTGCTGCAGGTTTCTAAGCTTCCCGATTTCAAAAGGGATAGAACCCGAAAGAAGGTTAAGTTCTAAATATAGTTGTGCTAAGTTGACGAGGTTGGAAATCCCGGCGGGGATGGTTCCAACCAGCTGATTTTCTCCAACTTGTAGTATATTGAGCTGGGTTGAGAGATTGGCTATGGAAGAGGGTAAAACACCACCGAAACTATTTCGAGATAAACCCAGTACTCCAAAATTGCTGCAATTAGTTAAAGAATCTATGAAACTTAGGTCACTAGTATCCCCGATGCCTAGATTATTGTCACCCAGATTCAGCCACCGAAGATCCTTCATCCTTCTCCCTAGGTTAGAGGGAACCGGCCCAAAGAGGCTGATGTTGTTAAGATCAAGAATTATCATTCTGGATGCATTAGAAAAAGAAACCGGAAAGGGTCCCCTGAATTGGTTTCCTCCTCCTCCAACAGAGATTTTCTGTAGGTTAGGCAGTGTGAGGCCAATATTGGAGGGTAAACTGCCTCTAAATTGGTTAGCTGGAATGACTAGATCTGTGAGAGTGGTAATATTGTAAAGTGCAGGAGGGACAGTACCGGACAATTTATTCACTCCGGTGCCGAAATACTCCAGGTTGGTAAGGCGGTCGACGGACCGTGGAATAGTTCCGGTGAGACTATTGGATCCCAGAGACAGTTTTTGGAGGAGCGTAAGGTTACACAGAGATGGTGGAATGGCTCCGATGAGATTGTTGGAGAAAAGGGACAGGAAAGTGAGCTTGGAGAGAGAACCAAATGAGGCTGGTATTTTCCCAACAAGATCGTTAAATGTTAAAGCAATGACTCTCAGCTCCGGACAGTTCGACAAGTTGGTTGGAATTTCCCCTTGGAGGGTATTGTTGGTGAGATTTAGATGCTGCAGCCGGTGCAAACGGCTCAGGTCCGGGGGGAGGTTGCCTCGGAAGTGGTTGTCCTGTAGGAAAATGGACCTGAGAAATGAGAGGTTGCCGATGGAAGGTGATATAGAACCACTCAGGCTCTTAGAACTCAAGTCCAGAACCACCACCCTTTGATCCTTCCGGCTGCATGTTATGCCCGGCCATTTGCAGACATCGAGAGAACTGTTCCATGAACTCAACGAACCTTTTGGATCGTAAGTTATAAGATTCTTGAAGGCAAGCAATGCGGGTCGATCTGTTTCATTGCTGAATGCCCAGGAAACCTTCGCAGCGGTGAAGAATAACGCCAAGCTGGTGATGATCAGCTTAGTGGTTGTGTGCATGATTAACCTCATGATGTCAACTTCAGTATTCTGCGCTGGATCAGTTGTCAAGTTCGACTGGAGATTATTTGAATGATGATGAAGAAGAAGAAGAAGAATGGTGGGATAAAAATGGAGACAAATTGATGGCTACATCTTAGTGACGGTGGTCCCAGCCCATATAGCTCATTTATGAGCTAAATTTTTTTCGCCCCTTTTGTTGAATTCTTCTACCATTTTGGTTGCTGACTTCTCCCACCATGAAATCTGTAACTGAAAGCAAGCTGTCCCGTAGGATTCAGCCGGATTTTCTATCCGATCGCTGACTTTTTGTTTTTTATTCTCCTCCTGCAAGTAAGCCGCAGAAGAAGAAAATAGTAAGGGGTTTATGAAGGAGAGTTTGTAAAAACTCTTGTAAATTTTTTTTTTGTAATTTTCTATTTGTTTATAATGAAGCCTAGTGACTCAAAAAAAAATTTTTTTATTAGCGAAAGGAAAAATTTTTTACTAACGAAAACAGGGGAACAAGAGAAAGCAATACTAATGAGGATGACACCGAGCCAAAACATGAAAGAAGAAACCAGTAGCCAAAAGAAATACCACGCTTAAAGCTAAAACAATACCATCTGAAAAGAAAGCTGATTAGATATCAATTTGCTTTCCTGATTGGTAGAATCCTAACTGCAAGCAAGTTGTAAATGAAATCTGAGACTCTAAAATCAGATCCTCCAAGCTTTGCCTTGATCCAGAGAGCAAGATGGAGCTTTATCTGGTAAACAAATTCTTCCCGATCATTATTCTTTCCATTGAATGTAATTGCATTTCTCAATAGCCATACATTCCATGAGGTAGCCAAGAATAAAGCATGCTAGATGATCTTTCCCATTCCTCAAAACCTTGAAATCCTGCCACCAATAGGCCAGATCAACATAAGAAGATGGAGCTGTCAAGAGGATGCCCCATCAATTGAGGACAGCACACCAAATCATCCAGGAAGTTTTTCAATTTAATAGAACATGATTTGAACTTTCCTCCTCTACCATGCATAATGGACAGACAAAACTAGAGCTTTGAGGAATGATATTTCTATGCAGGAAAAGATCTGTGGTACTGATTTTCTTTTGAAATGCTAAACAGATGAACATTAGCACTTTAAGAGGAGCTACATTCTTCCAAATGAAAGATGAGGAGGATGACGTTCTCAAAGAAGATTGATAATGAAAGCAAAAGGATGAAACTGTGAACTTGTTGCAAGAGTCTGTTTTCCATAGAAATGTATCATGTTTATTTGCTTTCCATAGAAGTGTATCATGTTTTTTTTCAGAAGGCTTTACACTATATCATAGGCCGGGCGTTTACCATCCAACTCAGAAGTTTAAACTATTAAGTGGTGTTGCTTACCTCCCTTATATGATCCAAGACCTCTTTTCACTTACCCGATATGAGATTGTGACATACTCTCCCACCTTAATCCGCGACGCTCTCGTTGTGGGTTGGACTACCTTACCTACTCTACCTGAGCGCTTGGCGTAAAATCGAATCAGGAGTTGAACTGTTCTGATACCACTTGTCACAAGCCGGACGCTTATCATCTAACTCAAAAGCTTAAGGTATTAGGTGGTGCTACCTATCCCCCTTATATGGTCTAAGACTTTTTTACTCCTATCCGATGTAAGATCGTGACAACTAGCTAAGATAATGATAAGTCTCTGAAGATCGTCCTTAGTTCAAGTAGCTAGAAATAATTTTGTGCAAGTCACTTAAACCATTTTTTTTTGTGCGCGCGCGTGCTATTTTTATTTTCTTTTTCTATTCTTTGTATAAAATTTATGGTTCAGATCCTGCCTAATCCCAAATGATGCACCCTAAAAGGGACTCTGATACTTAAATTTATAGTGCAAAACTAGTTAGAACTAGCGTAAATGGGAACACAAACGCCATGATTATCTGATAGAGTAATATTACAACGATGTATCTGTTTGTGGTCTTTTTATTTTTAATCAAAATATTCATCTAATAATTTTAAAAATACTATTGTCACATCTTTTTGTTAAAAATTTTTGTACAAAAATTCTCTAAAAGTAAGATATATAAGCATTCAAATCGGATCTTTACAGTCCCATCTTTCTTTATTTGGAAAAACTTGGATCCATTCAGTACAATACTGACACGTTGCTAATGAAATGGAAATGTCAAATGAACTTATTGAAACCTAATTTTCAAGAATGTCATATTAGTTAAGTAGAAATAGACTTCACAAAATGTCTCAACTAACTGTTTAATTTTATAAAATTAGGAGAAAAATTCACGTATTTGACATAATTGTATTGCCTTCTGATAGCACTCACGTGGCATCGCCGTGAATATTTTCTCCTGTCTCGCATTGGTTATTGATTGAAATAGTACGAGATCAACTTTGTGGTCAATACTTAGATGATCTCGAAATGATGAGAGGAATTAATGTTAAAAAAAAAAAAAAATTAAATTCTCTATATTGCATGAATTGAAATGGAGATTTTCATTCCATTGATGGAATTGAAATGGAAATTTTCATTTCATAATCAATGGTCTAGATGTAATTTTATCATATGTCTTACTAAAACTACGTCGTTTTGTATTAAAATTTATTTTCTAATATATAACTATAAAATTATTTATTTTTAAATAAATTTTAAATCAACTAATCTGAACCCTTCATTTTTATGTTAGCTGACGTGTCAACTCCTCAATCAATAGAATGGAGATCTTCATTTCAAATTATGGAATAGAGAGAATTCGAATCTAAAAAAAGGTAATTATTTTTTGTCCCATTATGATTTGAGCAAAAATTAAATGATTTCCTGTGGTGCAAAAGTGAACATATAACATTTTTGTAATTTGAATTTATCTGCAAAATGAATAAAAATATTATGTTTTATAAAAATTTTGTCATAAAAATATTTTTGTCATTTTATCTCTTCAAAATAGAAGATCAAAAAGATGATTTTGTGAATTAACAAAAAAATTTCATGTGGAAGACGATCTATTTTGAAAAGATAAAATGACAAAAATACCTCTATAATAGAATTTCTGTTAAATATAAAGATTTTCATTCATTTTGTAAATAAATCTAAATCACAAGGGATTATGTATTTATTTTTGAACCATGAGGTCACTTGATTTTCGTTCAAACCATAAAATGATAAAATATAATTACTCCTAAAAATAAATAAAATTTTTAATCTATTTTCTCACTCACAAGACTGAGCGAGTCTCGTGAGTACTTACTAATGTTGATTCCATTACGTTGTGTTGTGAGTAAGAAAATAAATTGAGAAGTTTATTTATATATATATATATATAACATTTAGCTAATGGTAATGTAGTTTATAATATGTTTGACTTTCCATTTATGGGGTTGTGATTTATGATAATTTAACAGAATGCACCCAAATGGGTATTAAGTTTTAGGCCTGGTAACGTTTATTCTTTTTTTTTTTGGTTTTGTGTCAAAAAATAAAAAATAGGGTTTGTTTAAAAAAATTTTAAAGTTTTTTTATAAAATTTAGAAAAAAAATTAAAATAGGTGTGTTGTCTCTTACTAAAATGTTGGTTTAGTATTATTAACACAACAATAAATTATAAATGCGCATCACCAAATTATAAAAATTACATAACAAAAAATAAAAACTGACAACATCACTAAATGAATCTTTAGTGTTTGACTTTCTATTTATGTGATTGTGATATACGATAATGGACCGAAATGGGTATTAAGTTTTTAATTGACTTTCCATTTATGGTGGGGGCAATTTTTTTGAATTGTGATTGGATTTCCAGTGAGTCCTATCCGAGATACTTGGTTACAATAGAGTCGGACCATTCATCCATTCTGGACATGGGCGGAAACTTCTACTCATTATTGGATCAACATTAGTCATGTATGCGGTGTTTGGATTACCGGAAAAGAAAAAAGGTGAGAAAAAGAAAATAAAAATTATTTTTATTTGTGTTTTTTTTTCTCAATTTTTCTTTCCGTGTCATAAATTTGGATTCCAAACATTAAAAGAAAAAAAAAAGGTTTGAAATCAATGTATATTGAGGTCAAGTGTTAGATAAAAATAAAGGTTTAGCTATGAATAATGACAGTCGTTTTATAATGTTATGAATACTTGAAAATTCGTTAATAATCTATTTTTTTTTATATATTTTGTACCATATCTGGTCATTCTAATATACGATACTGTGGGTCAAGAAACACTAGTCCAGCCCGTTAGGGCAAGCCCAATAAAGATTAAACAAATTTATTTGGACATATAACAGTCCAAATATCATCAATACAACTCAGACTCATATTCTTGAGATTAGCCCAAGTCACAAGACTTCTCAGCCCAAAGAGTTGGGGCACTCGCCAGAGATATTAGAGTACTCAATACTCGATTGTTAGCATTTAATGCTAAACAGACTCATATTTAATGCGGAAGAGATACAGCACGCGATACCCATACTCACATCCGGTCAGTTGAACTCGAGCATAGCGATAAAAATGAGTTTCTGTCTGATCAGCCAACTTTAGCCTACATAAACTTATGAGATAGGTCACGATTACCGGAGTAGTCTTAACAGAGAGCGCTATACTATAAACACAAAAACCTCAATAAGTAAGGTATGGACAATGAGATTTAAGCATATACAGTCTTTATTCACTTCATTCTCTGGTGAGATTTCTAACTTGATCGTTGGAATGTGATCGGCCCATAGAGGGTTGATTCATTCTAACTCTTTTGTCTCCTTACAGTAATTTGATACTTCGTGATATTGATTCGAGTGATTGGCCAGGCTTTTTTAAAAATTCCACTTATAGATACTAATTCTAATTTAGTGAAGTGTCACTTATATCTAGAAATGAATCAACAAAATCCTCTTAATTGTAGATTTAAATACTTGAACATATCATATTTATCACTTCGACAAGGCTCATCACAGTTATCACTCATTGTAATAATAGTTATCACAAAATGTAATCACATTAGGACAATTGTAATAACATTTGTGGTAATTGGGTTCATATTTGTGATAACTATAGATTTTTTACCAAAATCATCTCAATTTTTTTGGAAACTCTCGTGCAATGGTCAAAATCGTCTTATTTTTTTTTATCCAATAGTCACATTTTCTTCAAGGTACCTATACTTTGAAAAGCATCATCGTAGCGTAAAATTCTCCAATATTTTCATGAGATACTATGTGATATTCAGCTTGTATTTTGGTGAGGCTAGATTCAACTATAACTCAATCCTTCTCAAAGAACTTAGCGAGATAAGAGTTGCTATAGTCACATCTAGGCAGGTAACTATATTGATCGTCCTCTTTTACCCTTTTTTTAAACCCAAAAAAAAATCAAATCTTTATAAATAGTTAATTGTCATATTTTCCCACATCCTTTGACCGGAGAATATGATGATAATGCTAATCAAAAGATGTTTGACAATGCTTCCATCGAGAACAAATAAACCAATTATTTAATCAAATAATAATAATAAGAGTAATAAAAAGCAGAAGAAGAAGAATAAGAATAATAATGGGAGAGAACGGCTTCGATTTTTTAAAGTTGAACAATTGAAATTGGAAGACTTTTGGGATTGCATTATGATCAAATATCAACGCATCATATGGTGATTATGTTAATCCTATGTCAGCATGGAGAGGATTTTCACTCTCGAATGAAGCCCACTTAATAAATGAAAAAATGGTTGCTTCTCAAATTATAGCACACATACAATAAAAAGAACGGTAGTACTATACAACCATAAATTCTTACGGAATTTACAATAAAAAAAAATGATTGAACAACCCTCGTCTACTTTAAAACAAAACATAGATGAAAACTAATTTATTCGTTGATACAGCCTGCAAAGGATCGACACAGGTGACCCAGCCCATAAACGAAGAGAACAGGTCTCAGTTGAACAAGGTCCAGATGTGGACGAATAGCGGGAGGCAGTTGCACCAGTAGAAGAGAAGGTTGACCAGGGTTAATGGAGTTGGAAAGAACAGGTCTCAGATGAGCTCGTCAAGGAACAGAAACAAAATGATCATCTCTCAACTCCAAGACCAGCGTCGGGAAGAAGTAGAAAAAAGAGTGGCATTGGGGAAATTGGGAATGTAGTTCCATCAGAATGAAACAAAAGTTCTCGACAAAATTAAGGAAAGGGAATGGGAAGTGATAAAGAAGGCACAAACTAAAAAAAGAGGGGGCTCAAAAGGAGCTAAGTGAGGGAGAGATGGAAAGCATACAAGGTGTTTGATATTGTGTCTAAACGAAGATAATTTCATGGAACGTTAAAGGGTTGGGGGGTAGAAACAAAAAAAGCATGGTAAGAAAGATAGTCTCAAGCAGAAAAATAGATATGGCTTTGATTCAAGAAACTAAGTGGGAAGCATGTGATCATTGGAAAGTAAAGTCAATCTGGGGTCATGATAAGGTGGAGTGGGTGGAGGCTAACTCGGTGGGGGCTTCTGGGGGACTGATCACACTATGGAGTGATCAGTTCTTTAAAATGGCTGACAAGATTGTTGAAAGGAATTTTATACTACTCCTAGGAGAGTTACCAGGGGGGCTCAGGTGTGCTATAGTGAATATTTATGGGCCAAAATCAGAGGAGGAAAGGGATATTTTGAGGAGCAAGTTATCACAGCTGCTAGTGGATGCTGAAGTGCCTTTTGCATTGGTGTTGATTTAAACGAGATTCTCACAACTGTTGAGAAATCATCATGCTCAAGGGTGTCCTCAGGTATGAGAAGCTGTAAGAGCTTTGTCAATAACTTATACATGGTGAACTTACGTATGCAGGGGAGGAGGTTTAACATGGTCGAACTTATAGGAAGGAGAAATTTGGAGTAGGTTGGATAGATTTTTAATCTGCCCAGAATGGAATACTAAATTTAATTGCACTCAATTGGGGTCTTAACAGAGTCTTCTCAGATAACTATGCAATGCTACTTTCGGATGAGCAAAAGGAGTGGGGTCCTAAACCATTTAAAATCTTTGAGTCCTGATTTAATCAGAAGGGGTTCGGTGATCTGGTGAGCAACCATTGGAAGGAGGACAGGACACAGGGATGGAGAGGGTACGTATTCTTAAAAAAGTTACAGCTTCTGAAACAGAAAATCAAAGCAAGGAAGAAAGAGAGTTATGTCAATTGGAGAAAGAAAACTAGTGACATTGAAGAGGAACTACAGAGGATGGACATTCAAGGGGAAAGCAGTGTTATACAGCAAGCATCACAGGAACACATCTCCAATAAAAGACAGTTAAATGTGAATTTAGCAAAACTGTACATAAAAGAGGAGGATGATGCCAGACAGAGGTCAAGAGAATTATGGCTGAAAAATAGAGATTGCAACTCAAAATTTTTTCATGCATCTTTGAGAGTCAGGCAAAATAAGAACTTTATAGGTCAATTATGGAAGGAAGGGGAAGTGTTGGTGGAACCGAACTAGATTAAGGAAGAGATATTCCATTTTTTTTACAATAGCTTCAAGGAATCTTGGGAGGACAGACCTATGATTGAAAGGCCGATAAGCAGATCGCTGTCTGCAAGCAGTAGAGATGATTTAGAGGCAAGATTTGATGAGATGAAAATTTGGGATGAGATAAAGTCATGCAACGGAAGCAAAGCTCCAGGGCCAGATGGATACAAACTGAGCTTTATGAAGAGTTTCTGGAAGGTATGTAAAGGTGATGTGATCAGATTTTTCAATGAATTTCATGTTAATGGCAGGTTAGTGAAAGGCATTAATTCCTCCTTCTTGGCTCTCATCCCAAAAGTTGATGGACCTGACAGTTTAAGTTATTTTAGACCCATCAGTTTGGTATCATCTCTTTATGAAGTGTTATCTAAAGTGTTAGCAAACCGATTGAAAAGGGTTATGAAGGACTTGGTAAGTGAGAATCAGACTGCTTTTAAAGTGGGGAGGCAAATTCTGGACGGTGTACTTATTGCTAATGAATTAATTCATGAGTGGAAGAGCAAGAAAAAGAAGGGACTGGTTCTGAGATTGGACTTCCAGAAAGCGTACGACTCAGTCAACTGGCAGTTCTTACTTAAAATGATGGAAATGATGGAATTTGGCACAAAATGGAGGAAGTGGATAAAAGAATGCCTGACAACTGGTAGAGTCTCAGTTCTTGTCAACGGCTCAACAACTAAAGAGTTTGCAATGCATAGAAGACTTAGACAAGGTGAGTCTATTTCCCCATTCGTATTTGACTTGGTAGTTGAAGGGTTGAACATGCTTTTGAATAGAGCTACGGATCTCAATTTAATTAAAGGGGTTAAAGTGGGGGAAAATGGTCCTATCATCTCTCACCTACAGTTTGCAGACGATACAATATTGTTCTGTGAGGCAGATGATAGGGAAGTTAAAAACATTAAGAGACTTTTGAGATGCTTTGAGGTGGTATCGGGGCTGAAAATAAATTTTCAAAAAAGTTTTGTCAGCGGGGTGGGGATGGATATAGGGTTTGTGGATAATGTAGCTCAAGTCCTTGGATGCAAAGTGCAGTGCTTGCCTATGAATTAACTAGGTTTATCAGTAGGGGCTAATCCAAGGCACACCAAGAGCTGGGAAGGGTTGATAGATAAACTAAAAGGCAAACTAGCTTCTTGGAAAATGAATTTTTTGACCGTGGGAGGTAGATTGACCTTGCTCAAGGCCACTTTGGCAAACGTGCCAATATTTTACCTATCACTATTTAAAGCTCCAGTTGTGGTGTGTAATAAGATTAAAAGGATTCAGAGGAGATTTTTATGGGGAGAGGCCAAGATAAAGAGAAAAATGCATTGTGTTAAATGGAGTGAAGTAGCCAAGAGTAAGGACAAAGAGGGATTAGGAGTTATCCCCATTGAAGTGATGAATAAAGCACCACTAGCAAAATGGTGGTGGAGATTTACAAGGGAGAAAGAGGCTCTATGGAGAAGAGTTGTGTGTAGCAAATATAAATAAGATGAAGGGGTTGGAAGACCTGGAGTACTGTTAAAAAAAGGAGAGTTCTAATTTGTGGTCTGATACAATGAATGAGTGCAATGAACATAGTGATTTCAAGGATATTGTTTGCAACAGTATTGAGATCAATGTAGGGAATGGCATGTAGACTTCCTTCTGGAAGGATGCTTAGGCAGGGGACTCATCTCTTAACGAAGTTTTCCCAAGGCTGTACTCTTTAGCCACACAAAAATCTAGAACCATTGCAAGTTTCTGGGGGGGGGGGGGGGGGGGGGGGGGGGGGGGGGGGGGGGCAACAGTCAATGGAACATTTTATATAGAAGACAGCTCAGGGGATGGGAACAGGAGGAACACTCAAGACTATTAAGCTTAATTGATGGCTGCAGGCTGGTGGAAGGTAGGAAGGATGTGGTGTTATGGAAACTGGAGAAGGAAGGATTGTTTTCAGTTTGATCTTGTTGCAGCAAGTGGATGGAAGCCAATAGACGGGGTTCTTCATCGGTAACAAAGGTATGGGAAATTATTGCTCCTCACAAAGTACAGATTTTTGGGTGGCTAGCTGTATTAGAAAAAATTAAAACCAAGTCAATGCTGGAGAGAAGAAGATGCTTACCTCCAAACTGTGACACAGTTTGCTCCATCTGTTATAGTAACAAGCAACCTAGTTATTCGTTAAATATCTTGATCAGTTGTTTGTCAATAGAATATGTTTTGAGTTTTGAGGACGAAACTATTTTCTTAGTGGAGGAGGATGTGAGGACTCTGTCAAAGAGTCAAAGAGGTAAGTGAATTTTTTTTGTGATTGTATAAAACTTTAGGGGCCTTTTTAGTATATAACCAAAAGTTGGTTAAAAATATCTTCTCACTCTCTCGTTCTCGCACGGCAACTTAGCTCCCTATTTTTTTTTCTCTCTCCATTTTTATCTCTTTCGAGTATTTTTTTGGTATTACTACTTTAGGGTTTTTGTTCTACTCTTCAAGGGCTATGTGGTGGTGGTTTTAGTTTGTGGTTTCGACTAGATCAAATTCTTACCATAGGTTCAATCTTCAAAAGGTAAGGGGTTTCACTTGGGGTCTTTGCTATTGAGTTAATAAGCTTGAGTTATTTATGAACCCATGGTAAAAATCATGTTTTTAAGACACTTGGGATATGCCTAGGGTTTTATATAAACTTGAAATATTGAAATGTTTTATTCTTGGTTGATTTGAGTAAATTAATAACATGTTTAAGATATTGTGATATTCAATTTGATGACTCATTAAATATATGGGTTGTTGGGTTAAGATAATAAATTATGCTATAATATCAATTTGAGTAAAATTAAAAATTAAAAATGTAATGTTTAATATATGATATTCGAAATATTTTTGTGCCTAGGACGTGTTTAAAATTGATGTTAAAGGTACATGAGAACTTATATAAATTATTTGCATAAACATAAAAGTTGATTATTATTTAATTTCTTAGTTTTCTTGTTTAATTTTTACTATGTTTAGTATTATGTTAACTAATTGATAGTTTGTGGATTATTGAATATTTTGAATGAAAAACTTAGGGTTTACCATGTTTAATTACTTGATAAAATTGAGGGTTTTGTTGTATAATAATTAATTCATGTAATTGACTTGAGATTTGTGTTATTTACGTATACACGAGTCATGCCTAAGGTGAGGTTAATTTAAATGAATTAATTAGGTAATCTCGGCTACTTGACATAATGTAGAATGGGCATAAAATAGATAATTCAAGAATATTTTTATACTTACGATATGTCTAGAATTGATGTTAAAAGTATAGGAGAATTTATATAAATCATTTGAACAAAACAAGCAAGTTGGCATATTGGGTTTTATGATTAAAATGGAATTTGAATGTGTTTGAGATATTATTTTATGCCTAGAATGTATCTAAATGTGGTATTATTTGGATAGAAATGGTGATTTAAAGTGAAATGTAAACTTGCTTTGACATAGTTCATGTTGACTATGTGTTGTTGGATGTTTAGTTTAGACTTTGGATTGATTAAAGGTTTGATTTTAGACCTTGGGTGATTATACGAGATTATGTTATGGATTTGTTGACGTGAATATTATTGGTTTTGTCTCATTTTCATATTAATGTTGGTTTAGACTTGGGTTATAGTCTACATGTAAGTGGGTATGGTCGGGAATGGGTTTGATATCTTGATCCTAGGAATTGTATTGGGATGCATGCGTCCTTTGGGTGAGGCCTATAAAGTGCGGTATTATCGGGATGCACGCTGTTGACTCAAGGTTGATCCCCATATTGATTTTGATGATAACTAAACCTTGTGTTATTTTACTAATGCATTTGCTTAGTGTGTAGATTAATAAAGATTATGATTTAGACTTAGAAGTTTAACTTTAAGTCTAATATATGTCAAAGTGAATGCACAACAAGTTAAGATCAAACAATGCACTCTAAGAGTCATGCAATATACCAAAACAGAACATTGACACCTATTCCAATTTCAAACAAATATTTTGTATTTAAAGAGATTGAAGGTGTTCAAATGAAATTTTCATCAAGTATGCATAAACTCAATGAAGTTGACTTGCATTAAAAGAGATTGAAGGTGTTCAAATGAAGATTTTATAAAGTGTGCATAGATCAGTTGAAGGTGATTTGATTGAGAAGAGATTGAAGATATTTGAGAAGAGAATTCATTGCAATTGCATAATCTCTACAAAGAATCCAAGTGAAGACTTAATCTGGGATGTAGTGAATCAATGAAGATGATATGTACTTAGAGAAAATGAATGTGTTCAATAATAGACTTCATCAAGCTTATAAAAGTCTTATTGAAGTGATCCAAATAAAAGAGAAAGTTCGGCAATGAATGAAAAAGCTCGACAATGAATGAGAATGGTCGACAACAAAAGAAAAGAGCTAAGCAATAATAGAGTGAAGTTCTGACAATGTGAAAATCAAGAAAAGATGATTATCAAATGAAGAATTCAACCTAAATTAAATAGAGAACAATCCTGATGTATTGAAGACTTTGATTAATCATCATGTCCCAGAGAGAAGACTCCTTGAAGATCTTATAGTTGTACTGAAGTTGAACTTGATTATGAAAAGACAAAATCAAGATTTCTGGGCAATGTGTCGACACATGAAAATGAAGAGTCAACACATGAAGACAGTAGCCAAAATCTGAAAACTGAATGATCAAGTGTCGACACATGGAGTTGATGTGTCGACACATCAAGACAGTGAACAACATCTGAAAAATACAGACCAGATGTGTGGACACATGGAACCAAGTGTCGACACCTGGGAGATAACACTAGTTTTTCTAATGTTATAATGGACTGAACTTGCATTGAATGAACCCCAACAATCTCCAACAGACGAAAGTAATACAGGGGTTTATATACAAGCTTCCAAATGCATTTATATACAAGAGATACAAAAAAAATCAAGCATCATTGACTGATCAAATTGAAAAATCTGAACATTCTTTTTGTCTTCATTGTGTGAGCTTTTATTGTTCTATCCACTCTTGATAGAGAGTTTGTAATTCATTTGTATATCTTTATACACCTGTAAGTGAGAGTTTGAGAGTTCTCTTGTTAAAGAAAAACTCTTGTAAGTTTGAGTGGAGCTTGGACAAAACTACTTGGTGGCTGAAAGAATTTGAAAAAAAGTTCTTCTGTAAAAGTGAGCTTTATGGGGAAGACTTTATTTTGTAATTGGAAATTGCATAATAGAGGAAGACTTTAAGGGGATTTTGGGGTGAGCACGTAGACCACGAATTGTGGTTGAATTTCGGTAATTCTTAGTATGCTTTCTATTGCTCTGTTTTTCATTCATCTTTTAATTACATTGCATTATATATAGATTGATCACTGTTATATTGATTAGATTAATTTTTATTAATCTTAATTACCATTAATTTTTTAAAAACTCAATTCACCCCCTCTCTTGGATTGCCATTTGAGCTAACACACGCGTTTTTTGGGTTCGGCCCATAAAGTGCATAATCATTTGGTGGAATGCACGTGTCATTTGGACGAGACTCATAAAATGCGAAATTACTCAGATGCACGTGTCCATTGGCTGATGGCCCATAAAGCGCAGAAGAGGTTATTGGTGGACTGCTATCCCCTCCACAATACAACCGATTATGCATGCGTATACACTTGCATTGGGTTGGACTTGAGTGAATCTTGATATTTATTTATTTATATTTATCATTTTAGTTTTTGTCTTATAGAGTCAATTTGATTTTATTATTGTTAGTGACTGGATTGTTTGTGGGTTGATGTGTGAGTATTTGATCTTTATTTAGTTGACTCATGTGTGTCCTTGTATCATATCATTTCGCATCGGATTGGATATACCTTGCTTACTTTATCGTTCTATTGTGTTATTCTTGTAGATGTAGAAAATATCAGATATGTGACTTGAACCGCGTTTAGCACTTATTGGTTATTTGATCCATTTGTGTGCTTGGTTCATGGCATTGGGAATCAGGTTGGTACTTACTTTGAGATTACGTTTTCTATAATGTTGTGCATTTGTGCATTCTTTACTGTACTCTTACACATGTCACATCATGATTATTAACTTTGTATCATAGCCTTCTATTGGACCGTGAAAACGCTCACCCTACAACAGATGTAAGTGGGCTATTGGGCAAGCAGACTTGATTAGGATTAGAGCATTGGAGGCCTACATCATCCTTTGTCATTTTGTGTCTTGAGTTTAGTTATTTTTCTTGTTTGTTGTATTAAACTCTTATGTCTTCATGTTATCTTTATTCTAGATTTCATTTGGAGGACTATACTAGTAATTGGTTGCATTCGAAGATTTATTTTGTGTTGGTCAAATACTATGATTTAATATAACTTGTGAATTGGTTTGGAGAATAGGTTGTTGTTGTTGAAATATAGGATTGGAGATTAGGATTTGTTGTTTGAATTTGGTTATCTTGAGGATTCGACATTTTTTTTCTTCTTAAAACAGGTTTAAACAGATTTTATTAAATTGGATTTATTCAAAATACAAATGGATCCATGCAGTTTTGTTCTAGAAATTTTCAAAATAAAAACTATCTTTAAAATAAATTTCAAAACCTATTTTGACTAAAATCTAATGTAGATTCTAATTTTGACTTTGATTTTAAAACGTTTGAAACTTTATTCCTTAAAAATTGACTTTTCGAAAATTAGGGTGTGACAGTATTTTCCCAACAAGATCATTAAATGTTAAAGCAATGACTCTAAGCTCTAGACAGTGCGACAAGTTGGTTGGAATTTCCCCTTAAAGGGTATTGTTAGTGAGATTTAGATGCTGCAATTGGTGCAAATGGCTCAAGTCCAGAGGGAGGTTGCCTTGGAAGCGATTGTTCTGTAGGAAAATGGACCTAAGAAAGGAAAGGTTACTGATGGGAGGTGATATAGAACCACTTAGGCTCTTAGAACTCAAGTCCAGAACCACCACCCTTCGATGCTTTTGGCTGTATGTTATGCCTAGCCATTCGCAAAAACTGAGAACTGTTCCATGAACTCAACGAACCTTTTGGATCGTAAGTTATAAGATTCTTAAAGGCAAGAAATGCGAGTCGATTTGTTTTATTGCCAAATATCGAGAAAACCTTCACAGCGGTGAAGAAAAACACCAAGCTGATGATGATCATCTTAGTGATTAGACTACATAAATATAGTCTATCGCCTCTAAATGACCCTTTGTTAGTCATAGAATAGGATTAATTATGCTTTCTTCACCATATTTTGTATTTAACATCGTCCTTCATCTTATTATAGGTATTTAAAGTTAGGGGAGTGGTTTTGGAGTAAAAAAAGTGAGCCGGTGTGTGGACATGACTTGTAGAGGAGCGTTGTTAGGGCCTTAAATAAGGTGATTTCAAAAAGGGTGTATCATTCGTTCCAACGATGTACTTATTTTTGAATCTAACAACATGATTTATTCTAGAAATTGGAGTTTTGAAAGAATACTTAGTTTCTATTGCTAAATCTTCCGAATCTGAGACTCATGATGTAGTCGAAGGATTTGAGTTATAAAATTACCTTTTTTGAAATTTCAAGAATCGAAATTAGTTAAATCGATTGATCCCAAAACTTTAATTTCAATTTTCTTTAATCTAAATGCCTAGTTGTTAATTATTTTTATTTTTATTGTAATACTTTAGTAATTCAAAACCCTCGTAAAAAATCAAAAGATTTTTGGTCTCATTTATTTTCTATTTTATTTTAGGTTTGATCCACATAATTGCAATTTGATTTTAAGTTAGGTTAGTGTGAATTGAGTGCTAAATCCTAGATTGGGTTAGGTCCTTGAGGATACGATACCCGAATTTTTTGAATTTTGTACTTCAATCGCGACACCCGTTCTTTTGTAGGGAAGCTTAAATTTACACCATTTTTGGGAGCAATTCACTTAACGGTTGTGTGCATTAACAGAAATGATAGGATTAACCTCATGATCTCAACTTCAGTATTTTGCACTGGATCAGTTGTCAAGTTCAACTGGAGATTATTTGAACGATGATGATGATGATGAAAAAGAAGACTAGTGTGATGAAAATAGAGAGTGGAGATTATTTGAAGGGTAATGCAACATAATTTATCAGTTAAATGATGTGATTAAATAACAGTCATTCATTTTAAAATAAAATACTCATCATAATGACTCTTAATTATAATAATACCACTGTTACATTATTCTTGTGAGGTTTTCTACATAAATTTTCTGAAAAAATTGTAATTTTCTTATTTGAATGATGAAGAGGAAGAAGAATGGTGTGATAAAAATGAAAGAAAAATTGGTGGCTACATCTTAATGACAGTGGTTATAACCCATATAGCTCAATTATGAGCCAAATTTATTTTGCCCGTTTGTTGGATTCTTCTACCATTTTTGTTGCTAACTTCTCTTATAGTGGCCAAATGCACAAGGGGCAGGCGAGGACAACTTAGGCAAATTATCATGTATCCTATACACTTTGGAGTATTTAAGATAAATTAAGTGTAGTGGCCCCCTCTAAAATTTTAATTTTTTTTTTAAACCAGTATTTATAATAAAATAGTTGTATTGTCCCTCCAAAACCCAGGTCATTTACTTTTGCCCTTCCAAATTCAAGTAATTTTACCTTTGTCTTGTAGTTTAGAATAAAAAAAAATTAGTAGAAAAGTACTTGTTATACTCTCATCCTAATTAGACATCATTAATGTCACATTAAGCGAAACGTAATCGCACAAGTCACCATACCTGTAAACTATACCTTAACATACATCCGAAAAAGAACACAACGGAAAATATATCAATAATATATATAAACAAGAACTGTCCTCACATTCCATAATGGACATTAAAAGTAAAACTATAAACCACTTACATCATTACAAACCCAGGTATATAACATACTCTCATATCTCAACCTAACATGAAATATAATACAAATATAAACCAAATTCCAACATCTTATACAAACACGATGAGAAACTAAAAGCAAAGCAATAAAAGCTTTCTCAAACCTCGAGACACGACTTTCTGACACCGTCATGAATGCCACCGCGGCTAAAATCAGGACTACAGTGAATCGAACTATCATCTCCACGTTACCTGTCAAACAGTCTGTGTGGGTGTGAGTTAATTGTCAACGTGCTCACGATAGATAATCAAACTCATAAATAATGATATATACATAATCATAAAATCAGCTATCAATAGATAATCCACCAATTAGTTATACTTAATTATCTACAAAACACCAACATCAACGATATGTAATCATCCTCTCATCACCATCAACAATGTAATATGTTTTATAAAATGCAGTATCTCTAGTAATGCAATGCATGAAACACTTGAATATGCGCGCGATTTAAATAGCGTTGGCTCAATATATTGATGGCTCGTTATCAAGAAATGCCCACCGTGGCACCCCTGAGCTCGTCCACCATGACTAAGTTTTTGGTTAGCCTGCTATGATTAATTCTCTCAAGTGCAATGCAAAGCATACAATATGGATGGTATGCAATATCACCATATATATAATCACCAATATCACCTCATATAAAATAGTCAAGCAATTCAATATGAATATTTCTCACCTATACATTTATAAGTAACAATACTATCCATTCAATATGATTAAGACTATCTTATATTTTAACCTGTCACTGCACACACACACCACGACAAAGATCACTCCTTGATTGACATTGATATGGTATTAAAACACGATTTCATATGTCTAACTTGTCTCCTAATGCAATGCAATAGTTTAAAAGTACCAAAATCTACAAAGTTCTCTAATTTGCCAACACTGACATAGATCTTATAACATGAACACAACTTTATGAGCTTATACCAAAAACTTTCAAAACTTGAGAAATATAAAATAGACATCTCATAGAGTATCCAAATAAAATTTTACATTTTTTAAATAAGCTTAAGGATTTATTTAGTATTTTATAATCCAGGAAAATGTAGTAGAAATGAGAATTCAGTTGCAAATAGTCCATCTTTGAGAGATTATTAACATAGGCAAACGACATCAAAATAACCTGAAATTTGGTATATACTCTCATCCACATTTTTAATAGATACAGTAAAATTTTCGTAACGTTTTGAATATCTAACCTGGTCAAATGTTATTGTCAAGGTAGGGGTAGCAGATCAGGGTAACAGATTTCATTAGTAATAATCCAACTTCTAAAATTCACTATAATTCAAAAATATATTATTTTTGAGTGAGACCAAAGCTAAAATTATTCTTATAACTCTAAATTTAAGTGTTCAAAGATTCATCTAGAAATAATATTTTTAGATAAACCAATTCGTCACAAAACAGTAAACATAATTCTTTCATGCAAAACATGAATACTTTGGGCTTTCACCATGGAAACCCCCAACCACCCCTCTCCTCCATCATCTTTCTCCACTTCCTCTCATGGCATAAATTATACTAGCATGTACTAAATTATGAAAATGAAATAGATCAAGTAAGAACATAATGATTTTACCTTATATCTTGAAAATAAGATGCAACAAGCTTACCCCTTGACCTCTTCCTCTTCTTCCTTCTCTCTCTTTCTCTTCTCTCCCTCTATCTCTATCTGTTCTCCATTCGAATGATGATCCCAGACATCATCTCTTCCTCTTTTGTTTTCTCTATTCTCTTTTCTCCCCTTCTCTCTTCTATAATGCCCATTCCACCATCTCTTATTTTATTTTTCACTAACTCCACTACTTCTCTCTCCCTCCTCTTTCTTTCTTTCTTTTTTTTTTTCTTTCTTTTCTATCTCTTTTCTTCCTCTCTCTATTCGAATGATGGCAGCCAACATCTCTTGACTTTCTCTTTTCTTTTTCTTCTTCTCTCTCCCATAATGCTAGACTACCCACACTCTGCTAGCTTTTCTTTTTCTTCTTCTCTCTCTTGTAATGTTAGGCCACCCACACTCCACTAGCATTTCTTTTTCTTTTCTCCCCACTAGCCCTTGTTCCCTCCTTGTCTTCTCTCTCTTTTTCTCCATCGAAATGAGAATTCAACTGTCTAATCTCTCTCTCTATTTTACAAGACAATACCCTACACGCACACTCATGTACATATTACCAATGACTCACCTACTACCTCACCACCAACTTACCAATTAACTCACCACTAACCACAAGCCACACACAAATACACTTACATAATTTTACATATCAATTAATCATGCGATAAATGTAATTAGTTACCTATGAAATTATGAGATTAAGATCTTACAGTATTGCTTATATATATATATATATATATTGGCAGTAACCAAACCCAACACAACTCGTTAAAACGGAAAGTGGTGGAAAGGTTTATAAACTAACTCACACACCCAAACTCTCCCAATATGGGAGAGCCAACCCAACACAAAACCCCCCTGTAATCCTGGGCAGAAGAGCCATGCCAGCACATGGCATGCCCAAAGACTATAGGAATGTGCCATGGAGCAAACTACTATTTTTTTATTTTTTATTTTTTGATAGTAATCAAACTCAACACAACCCGTTAAAATAGAAAGTGGTGGGAACGTACTACTTATATTTTTGAGAACTACTATTTTTACTTTTTCTATATCTAAGTATCATGATTGGTAAAAACTAAAAAATACAATAAAAATGCTAGTATCAGCCGATGCTTGAACGACAAGTGCAATTGATACAAGTGCTCCTCATGGTACAATGGTATCACTAAATTTTTTCCAACTTTGACCCCCCCTTCCTAGCTCCGCCACTATTCTCTCACCATGAAATTTGTAACAAAAAGCAAGCTGTCGCATAGGATTTAGCCAGAGTTTTTATCCCACGCTGACTTTTTTTCTTCTTCTTTTCTGCAAGTGAGTAGTAGAAGAAGAGAGAGTGAGGAAGAGAGAAAATAGTAAGGGTTTGTGAAAAAGAGTTTGTGAAACTCTTGTAACTCCTCTTTGTAATTTTTTATTTATTTATAAAGAAGTCGTCGTGACTTAGTGGACATAGTTAAAAATAATTTTGGGTATATCAAGTAAATCTTTGTTTATATTTTTTTTTGTGTGCGCACTATTTTTATTTTCTTTCTTTATTCTCTGTATAATATTTATTGCTCATATCCTGACCAATCCCAAAATGGTGCACCCTAAAAGGGATGCAGATAATTAAATTTATAATGAAAAAAAATGGTTAGAACTAGCGTAAATGGGAACACAAATGCGATGATAATCTGATAGAGTAATACTATATGATGAGCAGAAGATGTGTGTGTTTGTAGTCCTGTTATTTTCAACCAAAACACTCATTATATTGTCTAATAATTTTAGAAATGTTAATGCCATATCATTTTGGTAAAACTTTATGTATAAAAATTTCCTAAAAATAGAATTTTGCAATCCGATTCCTTTTCATAAGCATTCAATTTGAATCTTTACAGTCCCATCTTTCTTTATCTGGAAAACCTTGGATCTATTTGATGACTTCTCTAAGCTAATATTCAGTATGATACTGACACGTTGTCACAAGCTAATGAAATGAAAATGTCAAATGAACCTATTGAAACCTAATTTCCAAGAATGTCATATTAGTTAGTAGAGTAGTCTTGAGAAAATGTCTTAACTAATTACTTAATTTTATAAAATTAGGATAAAAATACATGTATTTGACATAATTTTATGGCCTTGTCATACTACTCATGGCATCGCCGTTGCACCGAATATTTTCTCCTGTCTTGCATTGGTTACTAATTAAAATATAAAGAGATCAACTTTGTGGTGAATACGCGCATGACTTCGAAAATAATGAGAGTAATGCTATAAAAAGAATTTAATTTCTTAATATATTTTCTGACCATAAGACACAAGTGAATGAGTCTTATGTGTATTTATTAATATTGATTCCATTGTAAAATTTGTTTATATATAACATTTTCCTAATGATAATGTAGTTTATAACATGTTTGACTTCCCATTTATGTTGTGGTGCTTTTTGATGATTTATTTTAATGCACCGAAATGGGTATTAAGTTTTCAGTGTTTCTATTTATATGATTGTGATTTACGGTAATGCACCGGAATGGGTCTTAAGTTTTAAATTGACTTTTTATTTATGGTGGGGGCAATTTTTTTGAATTGTGATTGGATTTCCATTTATGGTGGGGCAAGTATAGAAAAATTATTCACTGGTTTTAGAGCATTACCAGATAGTGCTCTACCTCTCACATGATAGTGGAGTTCACCACCTATTAAAACAAGTGAGCTCCACTCTCATATAAAAAGTGAAACACCACCTAACAATGCTCTTGCAATATTGAATAATTTCTCATTCATTCAGGAAACTTTTACTCATTGTTGGATCACCATTGCAGTTTAATTTCTTTATGTAATTATTAGCTGTTCCCACTTTTGTAATCACCATTGTATTTGAGTCCTTTCCGAACGAACAATTAAAGTGGGAGAGAGTCATACCCCTTATGTTGTGTTTGAATACAGGATTCAGTGATAAAAAAAAAGAAAGAAAACACAGAACACAAGTCATCTTGACTTTTGTTTCATTTTCTCTCTTCTTTTTCTTTCTTTTTGCTTTTTTTCTTAAAAAATTTAGATTCTAAACGCAGTTTTAAGAAAAAAAGAGTCTGAAACCTTTACAAGTAATCAATATTTTCACTCTTTATGAACTTTTTTTATACCATACTATTCATTAGCCTTAATGTATATGGAGGTTCCCTGTGAAACGAGGCATGAAAGGGAGCCACTAAGAAAGGTTAAAAATTGGGATTTTTGGATAAAAATAAAGATATTGATAGAGGTAAACTAATTAAATTAAAATTCTTTGGCCCTATTATCTATTAGAAGATTTAGCTTGTATAATCGATGTTGGTTTAATACCAATAATGGTAGTTGTTTCAATATGTTATGGATACATATGTATCCACGATTGAAAATTAATTAATAATAAATTTTTCCTATATATTCTGTACCATATCTGGTATATGAAAGCAAACAGAGGCACACACGCCTTGTCTTACATCTCATTCTAATATATGATACTAATTCGATGAAGTATCACTTATATCTAGAAACGAATCAACAAAATCTTCTTATTTTAGAAATATTTGGACACATAACAGTTATCGTTTGAATAGATCATTGGATTAGTCACCGTTACCACTTATTGTAATAATAATTATCACAAAATATAATCACATTGTGATAATTACAATTACAATGACATTTGTGGTAACTACGGTTCATTACAATTACAATGACATTTGTGGTAACCACGGTTCATACTTCCAAAATCAGCTCAAATTTTTAAAAAGTTCTCATCATAGTCAAAATCGTCCTCTTTTTAACACATTTTCTTCAGGGTACCTGTACTGTGAAAAGCATCATCGCGGCCTAAAATTCCCCCATATTTCAATGAGGTACTCTGTGGTATCAACAAATCAAATCTCTATAAATAATTGTTTTTAATTGCCATATTTTCCCACATCCTTTGACTGGAGAATATGATGATGATGCTAATCAAAAGATGTTTGATAATGGTTCCATCGGGAACAAATGAATTAATTATTTATTCAAATAATAATAATAATACTAAGAAGAAGAAGAATTATTGGAGCGAACCTCTGGCTTTGAATTTTCAAAGTCGAACAATTGAAATTGGAAGACTTTGGGATTGTATTATGATCGAATATCAAGACATCATATGGTGGCCATTGTTTTAATCCTAAGTCGGCATGGAGAGGATTTTCGTTCTCGAATGAAGCTCGGAAAAAAATAGTTGCTTCTCAAAATGTAGCGCATATATAATAAAAAAAAAGGTAATACTATACAATTAAAAAATTTATACAAAATTTATCATAAAATAAAATATGATTAAATAAGAGTTATTCACTTATGACTCTCAATTATAAAAATACTACTATTATATTATTATGTACAATTTTTTTAAAAGAATAGTATTTTTCGATAAGCAAAACCTAAAAAAAGATTCCTTCAAAAATAGGATTTTCGTCCCCCCCCCCCCCCACACAACCTCTTTTTTTTTTTTTTTTTTTTTTTTTTTGGGTATGATCTCTGATGGGATATGTAGTGTGCAATCAATAATGCAGCTTGGATTGCTATTTCTAACCAAGTAGGTAGCTGTTGATGTCCTTAGCAAATGCATGCATGAATGATATATTACAAAGTAATACATTAAAACTGTCTGATAAGTTGACAACTTGATAATGATAGTACTACAAGTCTACAACCAACTAAAACCCCCAACTGACATTGAGATATATACGAATTTATTATAAAATTAGTATTATTTTTAAATTTAATTATTAAAATTTGGTAGTTTAAAGCTTATTTACCAAACTCATGTTGTTTAAGAAGTTGTGACTTGAAAGAACAACTTCAAGCCTAAAGTTGTATTTTTAAGTGACAACTTCTTGGTCTAAAGTTATGTCTTAAAAATACAACTTTTACAGTTTAAAGCTTGTCTCGAATTTTATAGAAGTTGTGACTTGAAAACATGATTTCAAGCTTACAATTGTGTTACTTCAGGTCTGAAATAGTATTTTCAAGTCGACTTCTTAAACAATTTGAATTTGATAAAAAAGTTCAAAACCATCTAAAATGATAATTAAGTTTAAAAATCACTTTGAATTTGATATAAAGTCGATATATAAAGTCAATCAACATAAAGAAACTCATGATGGTCGTGGGTTTAAATTATCTCCTTGTAAACACCTTCTACAGTAGAAGAAATTATACAAGGTAACCATCATATCAGGTCAATCAAGCTTAAAGGTGTAAAAGTTTATTCACAGTATGTATAAAAAGATATAACACTTTTAAATAGAATGTCACATTACATAAACAGTTAACTTTTAACTTATTAACTAAACCCATGTACTTTTTTGAAATCGTGAAAACCGAAACACAACTACAGTTTGAAGTACTCGTGTTTTAAAACACAACTGTAAGTTTGATGTTCTCTTTCGAAAACACTTCTAAAGGATACAAGACCATAAAAGTTTCTGTTGGAGCATAGAGCGTGAGGAAGGTAGTACCTGTTATTTTAGATACGCGTTATGATTTTTCTCCTTCTTCTGTGTATTTGATGAGTTTTTCACTATAAAACTTAAATATAAGGGACAGTAGTTAGTATTATTATACCACTAAACATTTGTCGACTAACCCGTTTGGTTACAGGTTTTTTTTTTATTTTTCGCTTTTGCTTTTTAAAAAATTCGTCACAATTACATTTGAGAGACTAGTTTTGAAACCAGTTTTAAGAAAAATACCCCTAATTTTAAGAATCAATAAAAAGATATTTTTAAAATTTTTAAAACTGTTTTTATTTAAAAATTAAAATGATATAAAAATAATAGTATTTTCAGTACTTTTTTTTTTAAAAAAATAAAAAAAAAATGAGATGTTCATAAATTTTTTATTTCCAAGAACTCTAAAAACGAAACAGAAATCAAACAGGGGGTTACATGACTCTTAGACTCTCTCTCTCTCTCTCTCTCTCTCTCTCTCTCTCTCTCTCTCACACACACACACACACACACACATAAAAGTTTCCTTGGAACTTGTTTATATTAAAATCCAGAGCAACTTCTCAGATTTATGGAGCAGGAGACCGAAGATGATGTTAATTGTTCATCATTTTTTTCAAGCATCAAACCAAAGTTAAAGAGTACTTAGGGTAGTAGTAGTTCTTATAAGATCTAGCAACATATCATATTAAGTTTGACAGATCTACACCAAAAAAATATTTCCCACCAGATTTTCTGATGGCATATTCTAAAATCTGCAACAAGTAAATTTGCTCCCTCTCCTAGCTCGCAGCTTTGATTAGATCTAGTCTACATCCCACATCCAAATTCCTACTAACAACTTAGGGTGTATTTAGATGAAGGATTTAGTGATGAAAAAGAAAAAAAAAAAAAAAAAGTGAAGGTAAAGAAATACAGAAATGAAAACTATCAAAACAGCAAAGGAAGCGAAGCGAAACGAAAAAGAAAAAGCAAGAGAGAGGAAAATTAAATGGAAGAAGATAAATATTCCTTCTGTTCGGTTGGACTGGAAAAATTAGAAGAGAAGAAAACCATTAAGCATTCCTCAAAAAGTTTATTTTTTGTTTCACTCATAAAAAATAAAAAAAAATTGATACGCGTAATGTCATTTCCCTTCTATTTCTTCTCTTTTTACTCAATAAATCCTGAATCCAAACATAAGCATAAAAATTAACAATTCAGATACACCCAACAAAAATCAACAGCTCAGGAGGGAAACCCTCACAAGCAAATTAAGATATAATTCTGCAAATTAAGAATTGCCGAAGTGTATGCATACAGATCAGAAATTACATGAAACACCAACAGATTCAGCTCTCACTGCCTCAATTAGAAAACAGGGACTCATCGATTTCGATTTTGACCTTCTCGTCGTCGTCGAAACGGTCCTTCTTGGGCGGCGAGGGAGGAACCGGGACCCTCGGAGGTCCTCTCCCCTTCTTCTTGTTCCGAGGCCTCGCCTATATATATATATACAATTATACGTGTGTATAAAAAAGCACAAACATAATTAAGTTCAAAAACCCTTAAATTCATCGAATGAACAGAACCCAGAAAAGGGTGAAGAACTCACGTTTCCGAAGGAATGGTTGAATCGCTTCCCTTTGGCGGTCTTCTTGTCGCCTCTGCCACAATAAACTGATGCCCAACAAAATAAAGTTAACATCGAAGCAAGAAAAACATGAACATATACAAAATTATGTATACATACATACATTTATATATAGGTGTGTGTAGATATTTTACATACTTAATGGCAGTGTTGGAGAGGTAGCAGAGGTTGATACTGATATGGAAGAAGTTGGGAGTGAGAAACCAACGAGGGCTTGGGATCGAGAGAACGACAGTGTGGGGGAGAGAGTGAGAGCTTTGGAGGCCATTGGAAGCGCTCCGACTAACAGTGACGCCATTGAGAGCGTGTGATCAGAGAAGAAGATAAGACGGCAGGCCGAAGTTCGTGACTTGTTCTTTATGGTGGGTTAATCTATCCAAAACGCAGCGTTTAGAGATATCCCAAAAATATTTTTTTCCGAAAATGGCAAATTTTTTATTTTTCCTTTTCCTTTTACGCTTCAGTGGAAAAAGAAAAAGAGTAGAAAAATCGAATAAAATAAAAAAGTAATTTTATTCTATTTTTCACCATATTTTTTTTTCTTTTACTTTTTTAACCTAAAATTTAAATTTTAAACAAAACATAGGGTACAAATAAAAACTTCATGTTAACATAAAAAATAATAAATAAGAGTAGTGTAATGCACGAGATTTTTGCTATTATAGAGTTTTAGAAGGATCAGATATATGTAATCTGATCGTGCAGAGAAAATATTTTTGTGTTTCAAAAAAATATGAATTAAAACTTGCAATTTCTTTTATTAGAAAGGACGGGATCTTATATTAGAATTGGAATTCAACTAACCAGACTACTGTTCATTTTTTCTTTTTCTTGTTTGGTTAACAAGACAAGGAGACGTTTTCCAAAATTAGAAGCCCAAATAAATACTAATTGCTATTCCAAAATAAACATTTTTAGGGGAAGAAATGGTAGTTTGGATCGTTAGTCTTTTAACTGCAGTTCAATTAGCTGTAGCTTCCTGAATATGGTTTAGCCTACAAATTACAAAAAGGGTAACCCGGTGCTGAAAAGTGAAAACTTCCACCACTACTATGCAATGATAGAGAGATTGTTTCTATATTTTGAATCCGTGATGCCCCAGCTATAATATTTATATTATGGCAACCTTTTTTTGAACCCAAAAATAAAAAATACTGACAAATACAATTTGATGAAATTTTAACTTTGCTCTTCTTACCAATATTGTCATTCTCCTGCATTTCTGCAAGACATTGGGATGGGATGCATGCGTTCACCAACAAATCGCAAGCTAACTTTTGTGACCATAACAAGTCCACAATAGCTTCTCACTTCAGATCTGTTCTTCCCCCAAAAGAGATTGTTTTCTCTTCATTTAGCCTTGAACATAAGAACTGTAAAGTCTGCTAGTATCATCACGCGGACCAGCAGAACAAGATGAGAATTCCAAATCTATGAAAAAGCAGAATTTTAATGGAAAAGAAAATTTTTCCGATGTATACTAACCAAACATGTTTCCATATTGTTCTTCTCCACTTCAAGCAACTACTAACTAGCCTAAAAATACAAGTTGCCCACCTAAAATTTCTGGGCAACAAGATGTCTACATTGGCTGAGAGAGGGACATATCATTTGTCAACAAAGGCAGACTCAGCTAAGTCGATGGCACGAGCAAGACCAGCAGCTTTGTGCTCACACTCTCTTTGCTCCTCATCAGGATCGCTGTCGGCTACAATTCCAGCACCGGCTTGAAGGTAAGCCACCCATTCTTGGCGCTTGTTGGCATCCTTGTACGAGTACATTGTGTCATAACGGGTTCCAGTTGGGAATATAATGGTCCTCAGAGCTAATGCAATATCCATGTCACCGGAAAAGGAAATACCGCCAAATCCACCACCGTAAGGCCCACGTCTTGTTACTTCTAACTGATCAATCAATTCCATGGCCTTCACCTGTAAGACATCACAACTGATGATCAGAAGAAAGAGGATATAAATAGAGGCCGATCAGGTGATCATAAATTGAAAATCTTGGGATAAACGGCATCTATTTTTAGTCTAGATAATAAATAAATAAAGCAAAAGCAAAAGTATAACGAGGAAGAGGTTGATTGTTAAATCTTTAGGAACTCCCATAGGTGATAGCACCACACAGCCAAAAGCAGAATTCTGATATCACTGGCCAAGGCGAGGATCTCTCTCCCCGTCTAAATGCCAAGCATGGCACTACTGAAACAAGGCTAGAGCCTGCTAAGAAAATCTCAGAGGGCAAAGATCATTCAATGTGAATAAGTGGAACTGGACCTATAATTTTCTGAAAGTCTCATTCCTTTCCAACACTCCGCACATTATACATGACATAGAAAGAGCTGATTAAGTAACTATTTGGTATATGGAGATGTAAAGGGCTTAAAAGATAGAGGTGTTGACATCAGTATGCCTCTGATTACTGGAGCTTGCAAGATCCACATATCCACAAGCTGGCAAAGTCCCAGAAGAATGCTTGAATTATTTGTTAATTTATTTCAAAAGATCAGAAAATAAGGTCACTATATTAGCTCTAGCTAAGTTCCAGAATGCTTCAAGAGGATTTCATCACCAGTGAAGGGCCAGAATAAAAAAAGATAGGTTGAAAACTAGAGGGGAACAGGCAAAGTAAATTGTAACCTTTGGTGCTCCACTAACTGTTCCAACCGGCAATGCAGCACGTAGGGCATCCCAACAAGTAAGATGATCATGTAATTCCCCTGTAACCTGTGAACAAAAAAATGACATTGTTTTTGTCAATAAAAGTTACAGGTTGTTTTTGATGGAGCTTTTTAAAAAATTTCCCTAAATCATGAAAAAGTCTTGGAATGAAATAATGAAGGAAAAAAAATCCCAGATAGATAAAAGCAATCAACTGAGAGGCACAACTCATGCAGATATTTCTTATAAGATACAAGTTTGATATCAGAAACTCAATCCACATTTAAGAAAAGCAAAATCTCACTGTGGAGCTGATGTGCATCACATGTGAGTACTGCTCAACAGTCATGAGCTTCTCCACATTCACAGAACCGCATTTGGACACCTGCATCAACCATCTGAGTTAACTACAAGTGGACATGCAGTTTATGTTTAAAAATATAGACCAACTTTGAGAAAAGACACATGAAAATAGTACAGTCAATCCTGATACGAGAACAAGTTATATATATATATATGGATAAATAATCAAATAAAGTTTAAAGCATATCTGAAAAATTCAACCAAAGCCCTAACTATCCCAGATTTGCTTTCAATAGTTTCATGCACAAGAGATTTGACATGCATGAAGAGATTATGCTGATTCTGGTGAAAAAAAAGGAAGCTCTAAGAAATAGGAAACAATTTCATCATATATATTCAGTGTTCTTTACTTGTTTGGATGAAATGGATTACCCCAGACCCGCTCCCATCCTATACTGCCACCACTTCAACCTATCCAATAAAGACAATATTCAACCTCTTGGGGAGACAGTGCAAGAACAAAATCCAAGAGATTATCACTAATATTTGTTTAGTGACATTCAACTACTTTCAAATTGTTTGATTAGCGTTCCTCTCAGCCTTACTTCTCAACAAAAATTTCAACATGGAAATTTGAAATCCTAGAAGTCAGCTCATGGATGTGTGAATTGATGGCATACTTCTTTCTTTTTTATGTGCAATTGTGATGGCTTATATCTGGCTCTTCTTATCGTAATCCAACATTTTTTTCCGCTTGTTGATTGTATAGGATAAAAGGGTCCACCACTGTATCGTAAACCATGTATCCTCATTGTCATCCCTCACAGAGAGACCTCACAGAGAGACACCTTACAGAATACCAATGGAGAAGGTTTAGCAAAATTGGTTAACGCATTTTCCCAAAAAAGTCAAACCTTGATTCTTGTCTCAAAACTAAATAAAAAGAAAAAAGTTTAGGAGCCCACTCCCCAAATATAGGGGTAGTAGACTCTACTTGTAAAATATTTACGAATCCAAACCATTACTAACTAGGCTGAATTATCCCTCGACTCTCAAGAAGAACTCCACAAACTCAATCCAATGCCTGTTAAATCTGACATTCCAGATGATCGAACACCGGAATCCAAATTGACTGTCACAGACTCAAGGTAACTGATTCAGATCATAGGTCCACAGGCAACTTGTTTCATGTTGCAAATCCAAAGTATACGAGTTCCAAGTGACTCCCCAATTCATTGTAACTCATGAATGCTTAAAGATTTGTAAACTAAAGAATGAACTCAACTTAGCAAAGCGTTGTCCAAAATATTTGGGGTGAGATGCATCAATCATCATCTACCATTTTGCTTTGTGAAGGATCACAGACTCAAACACCCAATTCAAACACAAACAACCACATCTTTCCCCCTATCTCAATCCACATTAGCTTGAACCACCCATGAAAGGTGGATTGTTGGGGGTAACAAGCTAACAGCCAGCTTAAATGCTTTAGTGAAACTCATGAACATCAATTTTAAAAACTTTTAGTCAAATGCCAGGACATACTGTAACCATGCATATGAAGAATAAGTTTTAAATATTAACCAATTCCGGTTATATGAAGGATTGAAATTCACTTTTCCATCTTTACATAAAACATTTAGAGATAAAATGTTAAGTTCCCCTCAATACTTCAAATATCAATTGTAACAAGGAATCCAGTTTTACTATATTCATCATGCATAAGTGCTAACAAAAACATATCCAAGAACCCCATCCCTCATCAGTTATATTTCCCTCAATACTTTAAACATCAATTCTAAGAAGGCAAGTTAAGTTCTCCATATTTCTCATTGCTCAAGAGCTAAAAAATTTATCTAGGAACACATTCTCCATTAACATTATCACAAAAATATAATCTGAAAAGATAAAACAGCTTCAATGAACTAATCCAAACAACTTGTCTATAGACAAAATATTTTGAGCAAGAAAAGGCAACCAAATCATTGAAACCAAATGGTAGAAGTACAAAAGTAGTGAGACATGTGAATGATGACCTCAATTGACATCTGATTCATACTTACCCAAGAGCCATTAGACGAATAGCTATAAAAAGACACTCTAAATGATTTTAAGTAAGCTTTCAAATAAACATCGCTCAACAGAATACAAGCCAAGAAATATGAAGACAGGAACACATGGAGGGAATGAAATATTTCAGCTACTATGAGCTATAGGCTTCAGCAGGAACAAGCAAGAGCAAATTGCTTACAGCTGCAACCACTACATTATAAATGCCCATATAAGTGGAAAAGAAATTAAGAAATACCTTTCCAACATCATTCCGTCCCAAATCAACTAGCATGATGTGTTCAGCGCATTGCTTTTCATCATTTAGCAGCTGCATTTCTAACATCTCATCTTCAACGAGGGTCTTCCCTCTCCTACAAGTCCCAGCCAATGGTCGATTAACAATCTTCTTCTGTCAACAAGAACAGTAAAATACAAAATTGTTAGTAACACTAACTGTGTACAAGAAAGGCAATGATAAGCACTCTATAAGATTTTGCAAACATTCTAAGCTCAGAATGGAAAACTAGCCAATATTCTAAGCTAGGAAGGGATAGAGTGAAATTCTGTAAGAATTCCATATGAAAGTAATCAGAAGTAAATTGCTTGAGTATTTACCTTCTTTACACGAGTAAGAATTTCTGGGCTTGAAGCAACCAGAATACACCCTCTAGCCTGATAAGATGGAAAAGAATTTAAAATGGTTAATTGTAATCACAAAAAAGAAAAAGAAAAAAAAAACATAGGCAATTATAGATAGCTTCAGAGAAAACCAGACTTGCAAGTAGGTCATATATGGACTTGGATTCACAACTCTTAATGCTCTGTAGACTTCAAATGGGTCAGCAAATGTTCGCCGCTCAAAGCGTTGACTTAACACAATCTGGAAAATATCTCCTGCGATAATGTGCTCTTTTGCTTGCAGTATAGCATTCCTGTACTCTTCACTAGTCATGTTTGACTTATTCAGACAAGGACCAAAATGATGAGTGCATAAGTCTACAGAACCTGGAGACAGCCTCGGGCTAACAATTGAGAATCAAATAAAAATACATGTACACAAATGTTAAGGACTTCATGGAAAACAATCATTATATCAAAAAGAGTGCAGTGGTTACTCACGGATCAATATCCAGTACTCTGGAGGCCAACATTTCCAAGCGTCTCATTCCATCAACATAAGCCTTGTCAACAGAAGAGTATTGATCCAACCTAACCCAATGTATGACATATGCTTTCTGAAGATGCAAAAAATACCAAAAAGCCCTCAGTCAGAGTTTGAAAGACAATCTACAGCCTCAATCAACACAAAGCTGAGTTGAAGTAACTGAACTTTAAGAAGACTTATTTGTAGATTGATGATTGCAGTCTTATCAGCACAATTTTGTGATCTACAGGTTTATTACCCAACCAAATGTTGTGAAAACAGAAGGATTAAGTAGAAGTGATTTACTCACTAATATGTACAGTAAATAAAGCATTCAAGTAACTATGTCTCCATAGCTACTAATTTAACAGATTGGACAATTTATGACAGAGTGATACGGGCAACAAAAGTTCTTCCAGTGACACAGGCATCTGCCAAAGGGAGATAGAAGAATAATGACTCCAAGACGATTGGATTGAACATGAGAGGTGATGGAGAGACGTAAGTGGAGACTTGAAGTATATATTCTGTGTAAGAGCTCAGGCAGTTTTAATGGGCGAAGTGTACCTTCTCTACGTGATCAAACACAATCACATCTTCATAGAGACCTAAATGAATATCGGCAAGATTTCTGTCATCGTGTGGTGCCATTCGGAATGGCAGCTTCTTCTTTTCTATATAGCGAACTGTGTCATATGAGAAATGACCAACCCATCCACCTGTTCATGATATAACAAAATTCCTAAGCATGCCTTTTAATGTTATATGATGCATCTGCATAAAATGTTGGTAATTAACCCTCAATACTTTAAATATAAATTTTACAGTCGTTCTCACCGTTCTCACCAAACATGTTGAAAATAATCTACATGTATAAGTAGAAATTAATCATTTTAACAAAGTCATATTACCGCAAAATGTATTAGGAAGTTCATCAATAAATTGGGGTTTCCAACTCTCTGAAATACTTCTAGGGATCGCCATTGGATCATCAACAACCTTCTCAGTCAGGCACCCTTTCTCATGGTCCAAAATTGTAACCTTATTTTCTTTTGCGACAATTTCCATCGATGGCCGAGCTCCAACCACACTATAACGACCCTAAAACAATCAAATTTTTAAGAGTGAACGACACACCATAGAAAGTAGACATTCATTTTCAAAACAAAGAAATATAAATAAAAGGCACTTACAACACTGGAAGCACGGAAACCAGGCTCCACCGATTCAAACAGAAAGCTCGGAGCCTCTTGATCGTCTTCTTCAACCAAGCACCTATAAGCGAGCACTGGAGTCAAGTGATCAGAGAAAATGCATTTGTGAAGCGGAATTAAGTTTCCCTTTCTTGAAGCCTCGACAAACTTTGTCTCATCTGTAACTGAAGAAAACAAAACCACAACATTAAAATCATCTGTGATAATAGATAAGCTCCATTTTCGTTGCAAGGAAAATTCGGGAAAACAAAGAAATGAAGTTTCCAGGTCTTTATACAAAAAGGTTTTTAGAAGAAGTAAAGTTTCTTTTTGCAGAACAATAGCATTTTAGCATACGAGTGGATAATTGAAACTGAATAATTTTGCTCATCTTCTCAGAAATTGGAAACAAGTTAATCCAGAACTCTTTTAAAAAAGATGCATACATATACGGATATATAAAACATATACATATCGAGAGAGGACGAGAGACCTAGAGGCGGAGATTGGAGAGAGCAGCATTGCAAAGTACGGACGCATTGAAGAGAACTGAGGCTTCTGCCGGAAATGGCGGTGACAGGCGAAGGAGACGGAGACAGGCGGTAAATTGAAGGAGACAAACGGTGAGAAAGAGTTACGGTTTGCATTTTCAGAGCATTCGCAGAGACACACCGAGAGAGAAAGAGAGAAACCGGCAATGTGGGCGTTTTCACGGGCCGGAGAGAGAGAGAGAGAGAGAAACTCACTTCTCTTCTGCGTTTTAAGACTATTTAATGAGTGTAATAAAAGGAGGGATGTTTAAATAATGCTATTTGAAGCTGAGGTTAAGTTGAGGTACGCAATGAAAGTACCCTTTCCAAGTTCCAACCAATTAAAGTTCCTACCTTAATTCTGAAAAAATATTAATATTAAGGGTTTGTTTGGTGCTTTTTTTTTTTTGAATTTTTTTTCAGTTTTAATTTTTTTAGACTTAAGTACTACGGTCCTATTGCTTTTTTCAAGTGCATTCTTCCTTGCTGTGTGAGGCCCTCTAGAGTTTGAAAAATTATCTAGACACGATGTGTTATATTTATGATAAATTAAGTGTATTAATCTTAAAGTTTTAAAAAAAATTTTAGACCTTATATACTAGTATTCATAATAAAATAGTTGTATTGTTCCTCTAAAATCTAAATAATTTACTTTTGTGGTCCCAAATTAAGTAATTTTGTCATTCTTATAGTCTAGAAAAAAAAATTTAGTAAGAAAGTAAGCTTATATTTTTGGGTACTACATCTATTAATATTTTTACCTTTTTTTTATATCTAATAAGTCTCATACTATATAGTTTAAATTTAAGCAGTATAGTTGGTAATTGGTTCAATGGTGCCACTACTTTTGTTCCAACTTTGGCCACCCATTGCAAAATTTCCAAGTCTACCACTGATAATGCGTATATTGAAATAGAGTCATGCTAACATGCGCTCTAATGTTCATTTGAGAGCTGTGAATTAATTAATGTAGTTTATTTCATATGAATTACAGCTTACAAGAAAGAAACTCATTCAATTAGAGTTGTGAATTTGATACAATTACTGCTTCGAGGGAGGGAAGATATTCATTTAAGAATTATTAATGAGATAAAATACTACGTAATACACTTATTTTTCAAAATAATTACCACATTAATGAAGGGATTTGAAATTCAATATTTAATTACAACAATTATGAAGATATATAAACTTAACAAGAATGTATTTGGTATTTAAAATGCACAGGACAATATGAATGCAAAGGTAATAACAATCTCATTAATTATAATTTTAAAAAATTATTAATGCTGGAGAGTTAATGCTTCGCTTTTAAAGAAAGACTAATACATTAACCTTTTCCTAAAAAGGTTGTTATCTTACTCAACCATGACTATTTGTACTATTGTCTTACTCATCATGTACTCCTTAATTACCTGTCTAATACAGAGAATGTGTGATTTTGTCATTTATGTAACATTAAATCAAAAAATTCTATTATCTTACTCAACATGTAATCCTTAATTACCTGTCTAATACAGAGAATGTGTGATTTTGTCATTTACCTAATATTAAATCAAAAAATTCTATTATTAAAAAATTTTGTAAAAAAATTTTCACTAAAATAATATAATGGTGATAATTTTCAAAATTATGAGTTGAAATGGTGAGTTTTTAGCTCTAAGTTGAGACTTTAGGACTTGGGACATAATGTTTAAAAAATCGACACAAAGTGACAAGGAAAACAAGTAAAAACACATGCGATTATTATGATACTTGTTACGTTTTGTAACCTCAGAAATGGTGAATAAAATGTGAACAAGAACATTGATAGCAACTCTTGACATTAATAACACGTGTATGTATATATACATATAGCCGTTAGTTAGAAATGGAGAGGGAATGGCTGCTTAGGATTTGAAAGCGTCTTAAAAGTTAATTTGTACTTTATATATATATATATATATATCTAGTGCGAATGAGTAAAAAATTACAAAAAACGAAAAATATAGCCATAGCAATGTTCTTACGACTCGTTTAGTTTATTGTTACTGATATTTCTAATTTCGGGTTTTTCTGTTTTTCCGGTGTATGAAAGACCAAAAAGAAGAAAATACATCGTAAATATTTAACGTTTTATCAATCTTATTTCATTTATTTAAAGAGACGACTTCTAGGACTTGGAACAGGATATCCAAATAATTAAAAAAAAAATAGCACAAAGTGATAAGTAAAATAATTAGAAACTGCATATTATTATTACGATACTTGTGAAAGTTTCGTGCCGTCCTCGCAATCCTTCGTAAAAGATGACAAACGTGAACAAGAAGAACATGGATAGCAAGTTGGCACTAAATTCACGAGTATAGCATAAAAGAGGACATAATCTCTGTGATTTTATCATTTTTTTTAGAGAGTAAAAAATTATGTGATAATTTTTTTTTATGGAAATGTTAGCCAGTTTGGAACTTGGAAAAAAAAAGAAAAGAAAAATAAAAAGAGAGAAAATAAAGAAAAAATATATTTTTTTCTGTTTGATTTTGTAAAGAAAATATAAAAAAAAAGTGGAAGAAAAGAAAAAAGTGAGAGTGATTTTTTCCCTCTCTTCTCCATCGTTTTCCTTTCTTTTCCTTTCTCTTTTAAATAAAATCAAACAGAGAAAGGAATAAAATAAAATTTGTTTTCCTTCATTTCCCTCCCCTCCCTTAAGTTCGAAACAGACTCTAAAATATGTGTTTACTGTTTACCAAAATGCAAAAAATAATGAAATTTCGTACTGAAATTCATGTCATAATTCTTGATTTCTTCATTGCCAAACAGAGAACATAAAACAAATTTGAAGTAAAAAACATATAAGAAGGCCCAGTCCTTGTGCCTCTCGGAATCTAAGCCTGGTGGACTTCTCTCTCTCTCTCTCTCTCTCTCTCTATATATATATATATATATATGATATACAGAAATTTTATCGGCCTTGAGATGCCAGAATTGCATTTGTGGGTAATTCAATGCAAAAAACTGAGAAAAGAAAATTCAAAGGAGGGAACCCATGATGTGTTGCATGCATTAAAAGGAATTTAATGGCAAGCGTAGAAAAACTAAGAAGAACAATGGAGGCCCATATGGAGTTAATGGATTTAGGTGAGGAGGTTGCTATAGCAATCACCAAGCTGTTGTTGGGATGCAATTGAAGAAGAGACATCAAGACAATCCATGGTCACCTTCCCAAACAGAGCATCTAGTGTCACAGGAGCTTAGAAATTGAGTTAGATCCACACCCTCAAACTATAAGCATCAATCATATTTTCCAAGCAAATTCAGGGTGCAAAGAGTCAATACTCTTTAAGATTGTGGCCAAGAGATATTGTATATTTAGACAACTGAACAAGTGGTGACATAGGACTCATCTGGTACAACCTTTTTTTTTATTTAACTTTTTTAACTTATAAACAAAAAAGTTAATTTATTTTTTTAACTTTTATAAGTTAATTTGAAGATTAACAGAAAAACAACCAAAAAAAAAAAAGCAAAAGTAAAAAAGCTGAAAAAAATTAGTTTTTTTACCTTATAAGATTTTTTTACTTATAAGCCAAAAAAGTTTGAAATAAGCCCTATCAAATTGACCCTTACTACTAATCCAGTATATGTGCCCTGTTAACAGCCTCATTAATCCGCCATTGCTGACAACAAACTCGGATCTCATGTGTATGGGGTATATGTCTAACAAGTGCCGAATTTATTAAATTCTCGTGTCTAAGGACATTGGTACATAACAAAATATTCATATTTTTTAATATATTTATTTAATTTTATAAGATAAAATAATATTTCCAAGAACATGTCGGACCCATATTCTATACCCAAGTGTCAAAGTGCTAGAGTCAAGTATCCGACGAGGGTAATTCAGAAGATTTCATCTAACATAGAACAATGTTGCCATGTATTTAATGTCAAAGAACCCCATGATGCCACCAGGACATGAAGTGCTGGGGACGGGCCGTGGGGGGTTCCCATTGCATTATATGTAGTAGGCTGGAAGCTCTACTGTGAGTTGTTATGACTAGTTAATGCTTTGCTCTTCAAGGGCCAGTTCACTCAGCCATAAGACATTGACAATACAAAGAACATAAGATAGAAACCCCATGATTTACAGCTTTCTGGACATATGACCATTGAGCTCTGACATGGATAAGTTTCTGTGAAAAATGCTTCACAAGTGCAATATTAAACTGACAAGGACAGACATCCAAAAAAAAAAAGAAAAAAAAAAAAACAGAAAGAGAAAGAGAAAGGTATTAAAAATACCCAGTGCATATATAGTGTATGAAATCAATATCAACCTACCCAGCGCACCCCCACAACATCCACCAAACAGGACTGGCAATTGAGATAGCACTATCAATTGTATCAGCATCCAGAAAACAGACATCACCAACTTAGCTAACACAATAAATTTAGTTATGGGTTTTGCTTCCCTGGTAGGTCAAGGAAATGTAACATCAAACTTGAAATCTTGTGCTTATTTTCGTATCGTTGGCCTTATTTTCTCAAGTGTCCGAGAAATAGCCAAGTGATATAATCTTAAGAATGTGATTGCAATCATACACAGATGTTGATGAATTACTTGCCTAACATTGTTCTTCGTTAATAAGCATGCAAGGAAAACAAGTTTCCACCAACATTGTTGTGTATAGCAAACAATATGTATTATATAACGTAGAAGATATATAGAAGACAGAACCATCTCTCACAAGAATTATTTCTCACTATATAATCTTGATATATAACATGATATCTCATGAGTCAACATGTAAGAGTTCTCAAGTGCAAACGACTGCACAGAGCCTCAGCTGTTTACGATAAGATTGTGAGTGTGGTATATTTTGTATAGCTAGAAACTTGCAATGGCTTCACTTGTAAAAGGGAATGGGTAAGGTAAGCACACCAGCACTCCCAGTAGCAAAACTGCAACTCCAAGGGCAACGTACTTGTTGTCAGGGTCGGTGATTTCTTCAGAAAGTGGGGCAATTGGCCCTCTCTGCAAGATGAATATCAGAACTACCCAATAAAACGCCACATCATTAAACAAAGAGGATAGTCCAAGCAGTGCGATGGAGGCAGCTGTCAAGCGAGCTGAAGCCTGACAAAAATAAACTTGATCAAGTTAAAATTCCTTTGCTATTTATTTACGTCCATTTTTTTTTTTCCCTTGTTTTCGTGTTTCCCTTTTTTCTGAAGAATGCCGATCAACATCACATGTCTAAAGGTTGTGGTCAGGTCATTCAATATGAAAATCCACATAGAATACATGAGTTTCAACATTGAAGCTACCATTCAATGTAAATGAAACTCAAATGACATACCTTTCTTCCCCATATGGCAAAAGAAATTCTTCCCCCATCAAGCTCCCCTGCAGGGATGCTGTTGATTGCATTAATGAGAAGTCCTGCCCATGCCCATATTAAAAGAGGGTTCACAGATATTGGAGTGCCTTCCTTGAGAACATCACCAAGAAGAATCTTTGCTGTAGACATAAAAGAAACTAATTCAGTTTCATGCTCTCTGAATCTCAATAGATATAGCTAGACTAGAGGCTATGTACAGTCAGAGCTAGAGGCTGTAAAACATATGCAACAGAAAGCATATGGGAATAAGATCAGAATTCAAACAAGATAATTACATGCTGCAAAACATATAAGAAAATAATGACGTTCCCACATCCAGAAGGCATCAAAAGATCCCATAATGGCAAACACATACCAATGACTTGCCACAAATCTCTACATACAAAACCTGTGTGAAGCAAATTGCTTACCTATACCACCAACAAGAAGTGACTCCTGAAACACAGAAGCGTCAATGACAACACCTATCCCATCACTGGGTGGCAAGACGAACCCCAGAAACAAAAGGAGAAGACCCAAGGAGAAGCCCGCTAATGGTCCTGCAGCTGCTACCTTCAGAAGATCCACACGCTTGGGTACAATATTTAAAATCCTAGTGATAGCACCAAAAGAACCTATCTGCCGCCAAAATAGGTCATTAGACTATTCATTCATTTTGATGGACACAAAATAGATAAGTAGAGACATGTTTGGAAGGAAGAATGGCGTCCCACAGCCAACTGCTAATCCCTAATCCAGCAAGTTAAAAGAAACTGCCTTTTTTTATAAATAAAAAAAAAGGGCAAGAGAGTTAAAAGAAACCGTTGCAACAGGTGCAAGGAAAGTATTTCCTAGAAAGGGAATTTGAGTATTACCTTACCTAGAAAACACCAATTACAAAGAAAGAGAGAAGAAGAACGCCTTTCTACATACTCAAAGAACCTGAGCAACTTTGTTACAACGCAAACTGTTGAAAAGTAATATGGTACGCACTGATTGGTTTTTAAGAAGTGTAAAGAGAGTCATCTGAGATGATTCATGCTACAAGAGGCATTAGAATTTCACCTTAACTAGTATTGAGAAAAATTGAAGAGAAAAATAAGAAAAGAAAAGAAAAACAAGACAATTACCAAAATAATGCATTTATCTGTTGAATACAAGTTTTTTGGCAATTCCTGCAGCTTGGTTATAACACCAAATTTCCAAAAGCAATATGGGAGGCTACAATTAGCTTCTCCAAGTGTTCACTAAAATTAATTCTACGTAACATGATTCATGTCAATTTAGCGGGCATAAGGTGTTATTCTTCAACCTTTGTACCATCGTTACACACAAAAGGAACCAGGATCCATAGAAAATTAACTAAGGTAGTTGGATGCTCAATGGGAGCAGTTTACTCCTTGGCAGCAATTACTTCTCACAGAGATTCACATTACTACCAAAACCACACCACCTCCCCCTCAAAAAAAAAAAAAAAAAACAAAAAGAAGATTTCCTACAGGGGAGTCGTATATCTCACCTGCCAACTTGGTACAAAGTATGGCACCCCAAGCTTAACTCCAGTGTCTTTTGCAACTAAAATGTGGCTGATTTCATGTATCGCCAAAATAAGAGCAGTTACAAGGGCTCCAGCCAAGCCATCCTTCAATAAGTCAAGATTGTCAAAAGTTGATCTGGGACATGACAGTATAAGTGTTATCGTTAATTATAACCATATCAGAAATATTTCCTATGGAAAAATATATCACAATTTAGAAATATGTGCTTAGACAACAAGAAATTAGAAATCATGATGAGTGATCATACGAAAACAGATACTTATTTTAAGTCAATGTTGCTTTATGTATAAAAAAAAAAAAAAAACGGATACTTGTAAACATCATTAGCACCTCTTCTTTCCCTTCTGATGAGAAACAATAATTACTGAAAAAGGGAAAATAATTGATGTTCTACCAGACAACTACGGAACCATGCATTAGAATATTGTTATAAGAACACCCACATATGGTTAAGTTTCCTCTCTACTCTTTTAACTCATGTTTACAGGAGAATAAGAGTTAGTATCCTTTCAAAATTTGGGTTGGGTGGTAGGGTAGCTTAAAGAGATAATATTGAATGTGACTTATGTACAGTAAGTTTGACTGCAGTGCAGGCACGTTCCGCAAGAGTAAGGTGAAGACTGTAACTAATCCAAAAGATCCTGCTGCAAACCATTCTGGGACCGCTGCAGAAGTCAAAACAAATTTAGTATAAGTTACTGGTATCTGCTGCACATAATCTGATGATAATGAATTTCTTTTCACAAAAAAGAAAATAGAAGATAAAAAAATCCAGTTGTAGTTGCAGTATAGTAGCTAATACCTACCGGTGGATTCTGGTTGCAAGGTCTTTTTTGGAACCACAACAGCTACTGGTTTATCATCCTCTGGATTGATTAGAAGGAAAACCTTAAATTGATCCCCAAACTTGTCCTGTGGAGAAAGCAGTCATCTATCTGAAGTGAGTAAACCATTGGTGATGGACCTTTCTAACATTGTAACACAGGAAACACAGGTACACCTACTTCCATCCTCTTTGTTATCTTTTCATAACTTCTAGCAGCCTGCCCTCGCAGGTTTCCCTTAAATAATATTCCACCCTACCAAAGTAAACCAAAGAAGCTTATAACAGTAAGGTCATTAAATGGTGAAAGCTTAACCACATGTGGAGAGAGAGAGAGATCTGGATGAAGATAAAGCATCAAAATCATAATAAAACTAAAACTGCCAATTAGCTCTTTCCTTCTATTTCTAGGTATTATCCCAAGAAATTTTTATACACACTTAGACTTTCTAGTACAGTTATACATTCTCCTTACTCCATTGGTAACTCTTTTGGGCTTTGTTGTAATTTTTTCCCCATAAGAAGTTACCAAAATATCCATTTAATCAACTCACCTCATATGGCTCCTGACTTGTCACAAAAAAGGTGTCAAAGCCAAATACTTGGTCCTTAAGAATGTCAATTGTTTCGTTTGGTATCCTGATTGATTCATCAAGTTGCTGTGGCTGTTCATGAGATTTGAAGAGAAGAAAGGAAATAGTAAAACCAACAAGAAAAAGGAAAAGGAAAACAAGAAAGAACAAAGAAGGATAAACTAATAGTTAGAAGTACAACACAGGCATGAAAAGGTAATCATGTTTCTATAATGAAAACTTTACAGCTGCGACCATAATCACCTTCACACCTGGAAGAGGTGATCCACTTGCAACTTCTACATCATCTCCATCCTGGTTCAGAAAAATTGGGACGAAATGTAAAGCTGAGCCCAAAGGAATGAAAGCCACACTTTTCCACATGAATACCACTTTTTTCCCTTGTTCCAAGACAGAATGAAGAGCCAGAAAAAAGTAGTAAACATTTTGAAGTAGTCATAGCCAACTCCTTGGGGGTTTACTATCTGTCTGACCCTCAACAAGAAGCTCAGGACTCATGGCTGAATTGAGATGCCAAACTACTTTAGTATGGTAGCTCACAAGAACTTTCATGTCTGGCAATTAATTATCAACAATTGATAGTCACTTGACATATCCAAGGGCCAGTTCTTGTTAAGCAGACCTTTACCCTTCACTTATTCATTATTACAGAAACCAATTGAAAAAAGCACAACCTATCAGCATATGGACCGAATTTTGTGTCACTAAACACTAATTTTATTAAGCAAGATGGAGAATAAAAATTTACTCCACTGCTTTATGCAAACATTTTCTAAACTTTTTACCAAGAAAAAAGTTATTGTCGTCAATTATAAAGCTGAAATTCAGCAACCCAAATATCATAAAATACCTCAGTGCCACCTTGAGCCTTGGTCTCTTCAGGGTTTTTCGAATCAAGCATCCCCATCCCAATAGACTTGTCCTTATTCCAAGAAAGAATAATGCCCAAACAGAAATTCAATTAATATAAACTTCATATTTTCAATGGGAACATGGTTTGAGATTAAGTATTAGCAGAGTTACCTGATCAGCAACTGGTGCCATTGAATCCCCATCTTCATGTACTCCTTCTTCCTATAAAAATTTGAAATTATATTCAAAACTCATTACAGGGAAACTGAACTTATAAATAGATATAAAATTTAACAGAATTACCTTGTCATCATTGCTTTCTGGTTCAGTCTCCGTCTCAGTTACTCTGCAAACAACCTCTCTTTTTGCATGAAGCACTAACCTAACACCATAATTTAAAAGTGACAGAAATAAAAATAAAAGAAAAAGAAGTTGAGAATTTTGTGGATACCATGAAAAAAAACTTGCTCACAGAGACCAAAACCCCACGTAGTTACCTCGAGACATGGTTTGGCCGCAAATTGCTCCATTTCTGGCGAGAAAACGAAGGAAAGAAGCGAAGGTCACGGCAAGGACTGCTGCACTGTGATGATAAGGGAATGAAGTAGCCGCGAAAACTCGCCGTTAAATCCATTGCTTTCGTTTCGGTGACGAGCTTATTCTGAAGCTGACGAGTACATTGGAAATACGAAAGCTAGGGCTTTGCGGGGACGAAGATTGAGGGTCGGTTGGTAATTTTTGTAAGACAATTGGGGTGTTTTTGCACGTTCTGAGAGTGTGGAGAGGTTCTCAGTTCAGAGGTTTAAAATCTTATCCTCGCTGGGGCTGGGACGACGAAAGACCAGAATAACCGCCTAATGCGGTCTCTCTCTCATCGAAAGGCTAACCCTCTGATGGCAAATAACAGTTGGACACGTGTAATAGGAGTTGGGCTGTTGGGCTTGTTCACTTGGGCCGGAAAACATGTGGGCTCGGTACTGTAACTAGCATTCTTGTCAGGATCACTGAAAAAAAAAAAAGTATAAATTATCATTTAGTCCATTTAATTTTAAAGTCATCCTCGAACTTTTACAGTCTGTTTGGAACTTGGGAAAGGGAAGGAAAAGAGAAAATGAAGAAAAAGTATTTTCTTTTCTTTGTCTGGTTTTGTGAAGAAAATGAGAGAAAAGTGAAAGGAAAGAAGAGAGAGAAAGAGAGAGAGAGTGATTTAAATTTTTTTCCCTTTTCCCCTTTCCTTACCCTCTTTTTCCCTTCACTTTCCCTCCTTAGTAGAATCAAACATGGAAAGAAAAACAAACAATGATTTTTTCTTCCTTTTCCTTCCTTTCCTCAAGTTCTAAACATACTGTTAATTTTTCTTTTGTTTATACCATCTCTTCTTCATTTGAGCTAATTTTAAAATTTAAACTAAAAAAAAGTATGGGCCCAATAAGAGCCAAGCCCATGACCAGGGAAAGACTAACCTAGTGAGATCAGCCCATAGATGTTGACCTGTCAGACTAGGCTCATGTCGACCAGAGACTAGGACCTAAAGGGTTGGTTGAGGTTGGTGCGGTCATTGATCTCTTTGTCTCTATTTCTTCTTATTCTACAACCAAACAAGCGAGGTCGCCCTCCGTAAAATCGGATAGTGCCGTTGGCAGCTTGGGCTCAACCATTTCCCGACCCATATCTTCGTAGTTATTCTCAGTTGTGGGCTAGAGATTCTTAGCTAGAAGAGCTTCAGCCTCAGCATATTTGGGGTGCAAGAATTCTTTTCCCCCACCCATCAACAACAGGGACCTCTTTCATGAATTCTTCAGTTGGCCAATCAACGGTGGTGTCTACTCCTTGGGCCATTAGTGACGTTTTGTGCCTTGTGATGATTGATTTTGGAGTAGTAAGCAATAGTGGGTCGAATGCACTCTTACTTTCTTGCTTTTGGAGCAATGGTGAGTTGAACATGTCTTTAATTCCTGTGGAATGTGGGAAAGAGAGAGAAAAACAAAAAGACAAAGAATAAGAGAAAAGTTAGTACTTATCATTGAAAAGTATTTATGCAATGTATGCCTTAGAGATGTCCCTATTTGTCAGGATTTGGGTATGATGCTAAGGCTCATTTTGGAGATAAGAGATTGCCCCTATATACAGATACCATACATGTGCCTGTTTCATACATCCTGTACAACCATTCATTCAAGGGAAGTAAAAAAGAGCAATTTTATTTCGTTTGAGATAAAAAGCTAAAATTACATAAATTGGGGGAAGGAAAAATTTTCCACAGGACTTTTCACCTCTCTACCTAAACTACTTTGTGAGTCTTTGGTTTCACCTTGTTGATATTGGGAGGTCATTGAATGACCTTGTCTCTGGATTGTCTCCTGGCAACCTTATCTCCATGAGCGAGAAAACTTAGGGCCCCTCTTATGAAATGATTCTTGGATGCATGCCATGACCTTTATGGTTTGGAACCCTTAGGAATTAGGGTAGGCTTATGATTTGAGATTAGCTCGTGGGCCATTCTCTTGGAGGTTGATCATATACATGGAGTGCAAGTGGCTTAAGTTACGTTGGAACTCTTTCCTTGGGATGATTATATATGTATGAGCAGTTTAATAGCATGAATGAGAAGATATTGATAGCAAAGCATTCATGTATGTAAGCATAATGACAATAGGAGTAAGGAATTTGAAAAGCGATCGCTCTTTCCTCGGTTTTTGAAAAACACGTGCCTTAAATCAGGCAAAGGTTCGGTTATGCATGGGTGCTATATAAACAAGAGGTAGAGGGCTACTAATGCTTCCAAAAAAGCTCGGCTCCCGAATCTTCAAACCTAGGCCCACTCCCCGGGGTGATGCCATTATAGGTTGGTGATCCGAGCGGGGGAACTATCTAAAGACCGTTGGTTAGGTGATACATCTGCCTATCACCAACAGTCAATGTATTGTTCTCCTTTTTAATTAGAAGGTAATAACCAGAGTCAATATTCCATGAAAATGCATATGCAAGTGTGTATGTGATTTTGAAAATTAGAGAAAAGAGTCTAATAACTCACATACATCTCGTCATACATAGCATATATGGTAGTTTATGAACATAAATTAAAATGTGAACAACGGTCCACCTATAAAATAAATGCACAGAGTTAGTACTTTTCAAGGAACTCAAATACAAAATAAAGTATGATGTTATGAACAATGCAAGAACATGTAATGAATGCAATGTTTGACTTTTTGTTAAACAAAGACCATTTTGAAAATTTTGAAATTTTGAAAAGTTTGGAAAGTGGATATAACTAAACAAGGTAACCGGCGAACTAAAGGTGAGTAAAGGGTAACTAGACATAACATAGGCCTAGCCCTTTAATTGTCACCAACGGAGTCGCCAAGCTATAGCACCTCGTTTCCGGACGCCGGGCCCTCTTGGTCCGAGAGAGAGGGGGGGGGGGGGAGGAATTAGTACGGTGCTCTCTCGTTAGAATTTATCCTCCTATAAGGATGAATGCGACGGGGTTTGCATTTTTAAAATAGAATTGATTAGGACTTTTTAAAAAAGTCTTTGGAGTCACCACCTAACATATTTAAAGATGTGCTAGGTCATCTACACCAAGTAAAACCCAAGGGTTAAACTTAGGTTTTTTAAAAACGTCCTCATGAGAAAGTTTTAGAAGGTAAAGTTGTTTGACAAGCCTAAAAATGTTGGAACGCCCTTTGAAAAATTGACTCTAGTTTTGGTCTTTGAAATAGAAATTCTTAAGTCCGGGAGTTGGTTACATGTAGGGAAGATATCCTAAGACTATCACTTTACCCCGCCCTTACGGTATCTATATATCCATTCACCTTTTACTCACCTAACTATGACTTACCGGTTACCTATGTTTAATGCTATCCACTTAAAAAACTTTGAAAACAATATTTGAAAAGAGAGTTTGAAAGATGGAATTGAGTTTGAAAAATGGTTATGGAATTGGGAATTTGAAAAGGGCTGTGACTGCACCCCATGAAGGGTTGCCTACGTATCTCCTTAAAAAGAATCAAGTTAATTCTAGTTCGGGCAAGAGTCCAAAAGAGTTAGAATTTTGAAATAGGTTTCTATTTCTACAAAGTTTCATTTTCAGGAAAGTTTGAGTTTGGAAGTGTTTACTTTTCAGGAAAGATTGGACTTGGAAATGTTTCCTTTTTAGGAAAATTTGATTTGATTTTAAAATGTTTTCTTTTCAGGAAGACTTGACTTTTGAAACTGTTTTTTTTTTTAATGATTTTTGAAATGTTTCCTTTTTAGAAAAATTTGATTTGATTTTTGAAATGTTTCCTTTTCAGGAAGATGAGATTTGAAAATATTTCCTTTTCAAAAAAATTGGACTTGGAAATGTTTCCTTTTTAGGAAAATTGGACTTGATTTGAAAAGATTTGATTTAATTTTGAAAGAGGCAAGTTTGGAAAAGGGAAGTTTCAATTGATTTGGAAATTAGGGATTTTAAGGGTTTAAAAAATGTATGATTTTAGCTTGAAAAAGGAAAGTTTTCGAGAAGGCAAAAAAAGAATTTTCCTAGGATTGGACTTTTAAGGTTTGACAAATGTAAGCTTTGTAAATAGTTCAAAAATTAAGTCTTTTGAAAACATGTTTTAGGGCTCGAAACCCTAACTTGGATTTTAGACATCCAAATGAATATTACACTTTGCCTAAAGCTTTTCTAGCCATTGAAAGGCTAGAATCGCTTTAGGCTTGTGGCTTTAAAAAACAATAAGGGCATGAAGCCAAAAATGTAGACCTTTTCGGGTCATTTTGAATATCACACTTTTCTTGAAACAATCCTAATCATGAAAAGACTAGGATCATTTCGAGACCGTATTTTTTAAAAAAAGAAAATGTAGGCTAACGGGAGTCATTTAAAATATTACACTTTTCTAGAAAAATCTTAACCATAAAAGGGTTAGAACCCACCTAGAATTGTGATTCTAAGAAAACTACTTTGGAAATGGCTTTAAGGGGTAAAGAAATGACATGAAGGCAAATATATTATGACGATAATAACGGCATGAAACATACAAGGTTAGGTATCACCACATTGCAAGAAGGCCCTAAGGCCATGCCGTGAAGCAAGTGAGGGCCAAGAAGAAAGTTTAATCGATAATCTCCTCTTGTTCACTGTCGACATGGACTTAACGTCTTCTTGTTCCAAGCATGCAAGAAAGGGGGGTTTAGAGATAAAAGATTAAAAAAGAGAAAAACCTAAGTGGGTACGGAGGGAGAAGAGAGAGTGGGGGAATACGAAAAGGTAAATAAAGGATTACCTTGTCTCATTTCTTCTTTCTTTGACGAAGGCTTAGACCTTGGACTTGGTGAGACTCCGGGAGCTTGTGGGCAGCGGGGCAAACCTTCGGTGGAGTTCGGAAGCTAGGGCTTCAAAAGTTCAGACTCGAACTCAGCCGGCAAGACTTTGAGAGATAGAAAGAGGGCTCCAAGAGCTATCTGGAATAGAGGGAAAAAGTTTCTAGATAATTTTTTTGACCCAAAACAGTGAGGGGGAAGGCCTGTATTTATAGTACAATAACAAGGGGATTATGCACCACTTATAGTGGCGCATGTGTTGAGTTTGGCCGTGCACCACTAAGAGTGGCACAGAGAGACTTAATGAGGGCTTAAAAAAAAAGTTGGATATGGGGCTGATAGATTCGTAACTGATTCTGGGGGGTTATATGCCACTATTAGTGGTGCACGACCAAAGCCAAATCATGCGCCACTAATAGTGGCGTAGGTTCATTAATGGGGGTTGATTAGAAGGTTAGTTGATTTGTAAATGTCTTTGACAGCCGGCGTGCACCTTTAGAAGTGGCTCAAGGCCAAGAATTGGTCATGCTTTACTCAAAGTGGAGCAGGAAGGCTCTGGTTTGAAAAATAAAAGTGCCGGATGAAGGGACCCGCCCAAAAATGGAAGGGGACACTCTAGAGAGAGTGACCGAATTGTGGTCACCTCATCCCGGGAGTTTTATGGTTGACTAAGATTGACCGGAGTTAACTGGGTTGACCAGAGTTGACTGGGGTATTACCGGTTTAATATTTAAAGCCGGTGTGGTTTCCTAAGGCATTTGGATGCCTAGGGGCAAAATAGTCATTTTGATCAGGGATCCTCTGGGAAAGGACTGGGGTTAACTGAGTGGCACTAGACATGTCGGACCGTCTAAGGACGGCCTTGAAAGGTGGTCTTACTGTTCTAAGGGCTTAGTACATTCTCAAAGAACGTGTCAGGCCTGCTGGGGGCAAAATAATCATTTTTAACCGGAACGGACTAGCAGGCGTTGATGTTGACCGGTTTGGATTTGGTTTGGACTTTTGTCCGAGAAATTGGTACTTTCTTGGTGGACAGGTTTGAAAGGGTCCTATCGCCTTGAGGGATAAACTTTCTCGAAGGTCGTGCCGGATTGGGATTGTCTTCTGTTCTTGAGCGGTTTGTGCTTTCTTAAAGAACGTGCCAAACTTGGACAGTCTTATTCTTAAGGGATTTTGTGCTTTCTCAAAGAACGTGCTGGATTAGCAAAGATTCTACATTAGCGGGCTAGTAAGTGCCAAAAGTGAACTGCTCTTTCATCTTGGAGACTTAGGTACTTTCCAAAGATGAGTATGAAAGGGGCTTTACCGATTCGAGGAATAAACTTTCTCAGTGATCGTGCCGTGCTGGATTGAATGGTCTTATAGTTAATGAGGGATTAACTTTCTCAAATGACGGGATAATGGATTTGACTTTGGATTTGAATGGATTTATTGTATTATAGAAGACGTGCCGGGTTGGATTGAATTAACTAATGCACTAAGGGCATTTTAGTGATTTTGCCTCTATTGGGCCCAGTCGGCCCATGAAGCGGTTGATAGATTGGATTGGATCTAGAGAGCCAGTTTAGGCTTGAGTATGCTTGTGTTGATTTAGAAGTGCTTCCGGTCTGGCCGGAGATTGCCGAGTGGCCAAAATGGAATGCTAACAACGCCCTTACCCGAATATGAGAGACACTTTACTATTTTCCTACTTTTATCAGTCGTCTTAAGGTAAACTTTCCGCCTATCTACTCAACTTTGCACGGAGTATAGCAAAAGTCAAGCTCTGCAAGCCCTAGGTTAATGCCTGGGATTCGGTTTAGCTCAAGCATTCCCATTACAATCCTATATGTATTCGGGTTTACTAAGGCAGGACATACGTCGTGGTGTTGAAGAAATTTTATAAGAAAAGGGTGTAAGGGGAACCTGACGCCACCCACTACGATGGCAATGACAGGAAAGGGCATTCCTTTTTTGGTTTCTTTCATTCTATAATCATCAGGGTCGACCAACTCAATGTCGACTTGGTCGGCAATGTTGTATTTAGACTTAAAGGCAGCAACAGCTGCCGAGTTATCCACCAGTTTCATAAGGTGAGCCGCTATCAGGGGACGACCACGGAAGGGTAGGGTAGAAAAAGAAGAAAGAAAGGGTCCAAAGAACTTACAGTATTAGAGAAGGATCCATTCTCTCTCTCTGACTTGGAGTCTTAAGCTAGGTTCAAATGTTGAGGATGTATAATGATACGCCCAATTTATATTGAGTCATGCCGTCGATTCAGTTGTGGTAATCATGACGCCTGACCCAACCGTCACCTCGGAATCCCATTCGACGCATCCCTTTAAGTGCAAAGACGGTATGAAATGCCTACATGGTGCGAAGCGATGGGAAGGCTAAAGGACAAGCTTTAAATGCAAATCTTAGCCCTTGCCCCCTTTGTTATTCCAACAAGGCACAAGGGCTGGGGGGCAATTGCGGGCCCAATAAGAGCCAAGTCTAAGACTAGAGGAAGACCAGCCTAGTGAGGTTAGCTTATGAATGCCGACCTGCCAGACTTGGCCTATGCCAATCAGAGGTTAAAACCCAAAGGAGTTGGTCCAAGGATTCTGATCCAAAATATATTAGGACTAATGAAGTCCATAGTATGAATCCTATTCCTAAGTAAACTAGGACAAATAAAGGATAAGTCCAATGCATTAAACTAACTCAAACAAGGAAGATTTTTAGGAGAAAAGTGACTCAAATTCCCAAAGGGAACATGGCATTCCGAAACCTATAAATACCTCCATGCACTAAAGGTGTAAAGTATGTTCATTCAAGTTTTAGCTCTCTTTATTCTATTTCATTCATTGTGATTAAACTTGCAAATTTAATCATCGGAGTGCCTTCGGCCCAAAGAGAGTCTAGACATTCTCATCGTCTTCTTCTCTTGTAGATTGTTTGTATTCGTCGATTCAGTTTGAGAGTTCAAGTAGGCCTTCCTAAAAATTCTACCTGCAAAAAGAATAATTAAATAATTAGCAGTTTCAGATAAAATTCGGCAAGAGTTTAATGTGCAACATATCCAAGTTAACAAATGAATAGATGATATAATATAGTTAGATTTTCTCCATTTCGTTAACAATTTAGACTTCATTGACTTAATTATAGAAGTTCAAGCGCTTGAATAAAAAAAATTAAAAATAAGAGTAAGCTTTGTTTGTTAATTAGAATTACAGTTTTTTTCAAAAAAAAAAAATCTTTCATTTTATCCTCATGAGATAAAATGTGTAATAAGATAATATAATATAAATAAAAAATTAATACAGAATGGTTTTTAATTACTATATAAACAAAAAATTCACAAGATAATACTATATAAATAAAAAATTCATACCTACTATAATAATTTTTAATTACAATACTGTCATTGTCACATCACTGGTACAAAATTTTGTACAAAAATTTGATAAGATTAACATTTTCCTATATAACTACTAGAAAAGAGGGTTTTTTATACAACATAAAATCGGTGCAAAAAGTCAATTTGCCGTCACAAAACGGCATTTTAAGCAATGAAAATGCTAGTATCGCAAATAGTTTTGCGACAGCTCTACGACGACATGGAGCACTTTTTACGATGGCATGAAAACCGTCACAAATACTATTCGTCGGATTAACTTTTTTTGCGACTACTATCATGCCGTCATTAAAGGTGTTTTGCAACAACTAGTTACCGTTGCTAATATTTTTGGAGAATATTATTTGCGACTGCTTTAACAGTTGCAAAAAACTTTAGCAACGACTAGTGAATCATTGCAAATAATCATGCAAATAAAGGATAAAATTTTAGCGATAGTTCCCTCACTTTTAGCAACAGTGATTGCCATTAGTAATACATTTTTTAAAGGAAAATTTTTTTTTTGAATAAATTACAAACGATTTTTGTAATTTATTATTTCACCTGAGAAAGTGTACATTTAACATGATTCAAACAACAAAATTCACACATTCATTCAAATCGCTTACAAAAATACTAAACAAAGTTAATATATCTTTTAAATATCTATCCAAACAAACAATGTCTTCCATAAAAATTCATAAAACAAAAGGAAATTATATAGTCTCTGGCAAAAAACCAAATCTAAAATTCATACAACCTAAGAGAGTTTATAGTCTATCACAAAATAAGCCGATATATCAACACCATCAACCTATTCTTTGGGAATAACCTAAAAAGAAAAAAAATATAAATATTACATATAATAATGAATACAATAAAAATAATGAATAGATATGCATGTAATATACAAGTTTATTGAAAAACAAAATGCAATTTACATCATGAGAATGCCAAGCTACATGTCGACCGACAAATTCTCTAACAGTTTTAATGCCTTAATGAGATCTTTCTAGAGAGCGTTATGTTTTCGGACATTTTGTACAAAATTTGTGCAGAAATTAATCAAAAAACAAGTCTTTTTCACAAAAGAAAGGAAAAAAATAGAAAAAAATGTCCCCGGGGAGTTCAGGGACCGTGCTATTTATTTCCACACGCCACTCGTGCCAAAATCTTGCTACGTGTCAAATTTGATGGAGTTCTGAAGTCGTTTGGGGGTTTTAATACCCAAACAGTTCGGAAAACATGTTCTTTTAAAAAAAGTCAAGGAAAAAGAGAGGAAAAAATATCACAACTCTCATACCAGGAGTCCGGCAACAGTATCATTTATTTTCACATGTCACTCGTGCCAAGACCTTACTACATGTTAAGTTTGACGGAGTTCTAAGGTCGTTTGAGGGTTTTAGTATCGAAACGGCTCGAAAAATACGTTATTTTTAAAAAAAAAGTACGGAAAAAGATAGGAAAAAATGTCAAAACTCTCACCCTGGAAATCCAATGACCGTGTCGTTTATTCCTACACGTCACTTATGCCAAGACCTTACTACGTGCCAAGTTTGACGGAGTTCTAAGCTTGTTTGGGAATTTTAGTACTTAAACGAGCCCAAAAAAACACGTTTTTTTTTTAAAAATTAAGAAAAACATGAGGAAAAAATGTCAAAACTCTCACCTCGGGAGTTTAGCGCCAGTTTTGTTTGTTTTCACACGTCACTCTTGTCAAGATCTTGCTACGTGTCAAGTTTGACGGAGTTCTGAGGTCGTTTGGAGGTTTTAGTATCCAAACAGCTCGAAAAACATATTCTTTTTTAGAAAGTTAAGAAAAAAGAGAGAAAAAAATATCACAACTCTCACCTCGAGAATCCGGCGACCGTGCCATTTGTTTCCATACGTCATTCGTGCCAAAACCTTGCTATGTATCAAGTTTGATAGAGTTCTGAGGTCATTTGGGATTTTAGTACCCAAACGGTTCGAAAAACACGTTTTTTTTTTAAAATTAAGAAAAAAAGAGGAAAAAATGTCAAAACTCTCATTCTAGGAATCCGACGACCATACCGTTTGTTCTCACATGTCACTCATGTCAAGACCTTGCTATGTGTCAAGTTTAATGGAGTTCCGAGCTGGTTTGGAGGTTTTAATACCTAAATGAGCCGAAAAACATCTTTTTTTTCAAAAAAAATATTAAGGTAAAAGAAAAGAAAAAATGTCAAACTCTCGCACCGGGAGTTCGAAAACTATGCCGTTTGTTCCTACACGTCACTCATGCTAAGACCTTGCAACGTGTCAAGTTTGACAGAGTTCTGAGGTCGTTTGGGAGTTTTAGTACCCAAACAGTTCAAAAAAACATGTTATTTTCAAAAAAGTTAAAGAAAAAGAAAGGAAAAAAAATGTCACAACTCTCACCCCGAGAATCCAGCAACCATGTCATCTGTTCCCACAAGTCACTCATGCTAAGACCTTGCTACGTGCCAAATTTGATGGAGTTTAGAACTCGTTTGGAGGTTTTAGTACCTAAACGGCTCAAAAAAATATTAGAGATTTTTTTTTCTCATTATTTGCGGGAGATTGGATTTTGTCCTCTTCTAATCTGAAGGCATAAAGAGTTGGTAGGAAATTTTTATTATTTACTAATTGAGCTAAAACTACACAAAGGCCACCTGTTGCAACAACCTATAACCTAGAAGCTGGATGAAACTTGGAAGTGCTCTTAATGAGATTTGATGCCTAAAACTATAACATTCGTGAGCTTGAGTATGAGAAGATTTGCCTCACAATCAGTTTTTATAACTAGATCAAACAAGAAATATGAATTGAATATAATTTCTGTCAGGCAAGCCAATGCAAAAACCAATTCTACTTAATAGTATTGACAAAGTTAAAATTGCTTCGCCTTTTTATGATCACTCTCAAGCTTTTGAACATTCTCTTGCACCGCAACTAAAGCAGCAATGCACAAGACACCAACTTGCCTCATCCCACCACCCAAGGTTTTCTTGAGAGTCCTTGCCTATAAAACCATGAGAATAAGAGCTAAGTACCAAATTTATACAGTTAGTGAAAATACAATTTTGTCTTGTTGCAAAAACATCCATCACACCTTCGCAATGAAGTCTTTTGAACCAACGATGATAGTTCCAACTGGAGCACATACAATCAAACCATTAGAACGTTTCACATACAGAATCAAGAAAAATATTCAAAGTTTTGAAATCATGATATATGACTTTTGCCTCTGGACTGTAAAGATATGCAAGTCCCTTAGCAGTGCTGAGGGCAACTTTCATACGGAGGTTCCAAGATAGTGGTTGGAAGTAAGAACTTCCTGTTCAAACAACACCTGATGTTTCAATGTAACTTCTCATGACTCGAATATTGAAGAAATAAAACATTGAACTGGCTAAAGAAACAAGGGAATTAAAGAACTCACTCCTGAATAGATGATTTTCCAAGCTGCCCCCGGGCATGAATTTATATACCAGAAGCCGGTGGTCATCCTCTAAGTAGTATCCGATCAATTTCACAAGAATAGGATGATACAGCTGCCCCAAATAATTATTTTCTGCCTAAATTCCAAGAAGTGCCACGAATTGGAAAACTAGCATACTTGAAGTAGGATCGCTCGGAAAGAGGCAAAGATTTACTCACCAACCACTCCTTGTGACCCTGGAAGCCGTCTTGGTTTAGTCTCTTCACGGCAATAACCATGCCAGTTCCTACCCTGGCAGCTGTGAACGTATGTTCATCAATCCAACCCTTGAAGACACACCTGAAACTGCATTCTCCCAACACATTATCGGGGCGGAAGTTCCTGGTGGCTTTTTGAGTTCATTATAGGAAAAACTTTTCAAGTTGGAAGATTGTAATATTTCACCCTCCATCCGAGGAGCAACTAACCCCGAGGTAGATGAAACCTTGCTAGTTGAATTGCCAAAGTTTTTTCCATCTTTCCTAATATATTTTGAGTTCTACCCTACATACAAATCAATAGCATATATATAAATCTCTGTTAACTATTTACTGATCTTTAAAACAGAAAGAAATCTGTCTTATTAACTCAATTTCCAATTAATAGAAAGAGTCTCTGGACAAATTAACAATCATTCAAAATGAGGGATTTCAATTCTCCTAGGACAAATCACATGCAATTGGACTGCCTTGAACATTAAACTATTCCAAGCTCAAACAAACAAAATCGGAATTACAAGTTTCATGGTGCATTTGATGGCAGTTCAACAAATTCATGGATTTTCTTATCAGAATCAGCAGGCAAAATATTTTTTAGGTCGATTTGCTTCCAGAGAAGCTTATATAAGTGAAAGCGAAATTAGGTTCTAAGATGTCAAAAGAGTTGGGATCATTCATTTAGCTTCAAGCCACAGTGAACTCAGAATTTTTTCAGAACTGGGATATGCATTGCCAAAAAAATTTTACAGTTCCATATATAAATCAGATAATTTCCATCAAGCCAAGTAAAAGATTAGAGGTCCAAAAATAAGATTTCTAGCAAATACAACTCAAACCCATCTCAGAAAACTAAATATATTGAATGGTATAATCTACGAGAGAGAAATTAAAAACTTTTGATGGAAAATCTCGAGAGAGCAAAGTGACAGTATGAACCAAAGATAGGGAAAAGCTATGTACTAGCATGAAGAGGAGACATGGCTTTGATTTGGAGGCTGAAACAAGACCCCGTCGACAACACAGAGATCTTACCGCTCCATTTTCTCCTTCACCGGAGAGGCAGAGTCTCATTTCCTCACCAACCCCCAACAGGTCAACTAAGGCCTTAAGGTGCGAACTCCAAAAATCAAAAGCTGAACCAGATCAAACATGCAGGTGTGAACATACATATAGATATACGTATATATTACTCTACATGCATAACGAGATCGAAGACACCGGTGTGAACAAATATATAAATATACATGTATTGGTATATGTATAGCCATATTAACTATAGAAGTAGAAGTGGTTAGAATTATATTTGTTCTCTTTACTTATTTATCTTGTCATTTGTTAGAATTATATTTATTCTCTTTACTTATTTGTCTTGTCATTAGTAATAAGGGTAGAGTAATAATTTATTATTTTTGTTAGTAGGGTTATTTAAACTCTTTTGTATATAGGGTTCCTCGTGGTTTTCCACATATATAAAACCTTAGCCTCATTTCCCTCTTCTTGGATATTCTCACGTGGTATCAGAGTATTGATCTTGATGGATCTTGTACCCTATAATTATATGGAAGGAAGTTTAATCTCATCCATAGCCTTCGCGAATCCAACTGTTCTTGTACCCTACAAATATGCCTTTGCAGTTGTTCGCATTATCGTTTCTGTTCTTCGCACCATCGATTTTGTTTTCGATTGCACAGGTTTCTGTTTGATCGTTGCTATTTGATTAGAATCGTTTCTGTTTTGTTTTCTCAATGGTTGCTGAAAGGGAGGATTCGCTTCAAGTTATCACTACGAGATTAGATGGTAAGAATTATTTATATTGGAGTTATGTTATGAAGAATTTTGTGAAAGGAAAAAAAATGTGGGGTTATGTTATGGGAATCTCGAGTAAACCTACAGACCCCAGAGATGAAAAATATACAGAAAAATTAGAAATTTGGAAAGCAAACAATTTTAAAATCATCACTTGGATCAACAACTCTGTTGAGTACTCAATAGGCACATAATTGGCAAAGTATGAATCAGCATAGGAAATTTGGAAACACTTGAAGAGACTGTATACATAGTCTAATTTTGCAAAACAATATCAATTGGAATTTGATATTCGAGCCCTTGTTCAGAACAATATGGGTATTCAAGAATTCTAACTTGCAATGTCTAATCTTTGGGACCAACTGACTCTGACAGAATTTGCTGAATTACTAGCATTCGCACCATACATTGCTCGTAGAGAGCCACAACGACTTGTGCAGTTTCTGATGGCTTTTTGTGATATTTTGAGGGTCTTCGTGGTTCAATTTTGCATCGCACCCCACTTCCTTCAGTTGATTCAATGGTAAGTAAGTTTTTGGTAGAGGAGATTCGATTTAAGTCTCAGTCATCAAGCAAGGGCACTCTTCCGACACCGAATCAATCTGTTTTTGCGATGCCTTACCGACCACCTTCCAATTCTCAATTGAGGACAAAGGTTACATTTGATGAATGCAGTTTTTGTAAGCACAAGAGTTATTGGAAGGCCCAATGTCCCATGTTGCATAATAGAGCTAAGAATCCACGTCAAAAAAGGAGTTCAGGCAACCAATCTCAATAACAAGCACGCATGCCTCATCAATCTAATACTGCAGCAGCTGTCCCACCATCAAACTCATATGGTTTTAGAGCTCCGCCGTCTTCCAGTCCCACAATGGTTGTTCTTGCTGAGCAATTCCAGAAGTTCTTGCACACTCAACCATCTGCTATATCTGTCTCCTCTTCTTTCGGTTTGTCTTCTCCTAGTCCCTCAGGATTCGCAAACCTAGAAGCTGATTGGGACAAATCATAGGCAGGGAGGATTATATGTCTTGGACAAGCTGAGTGTCCACACAATTAATGCTTCTATTGTCGATCTGTCTTTTTTTTGTTTGAGTCCTTCTTCTTCTAGCTTTTATGTATGGCATTCTCGTCTCGGTCATATATCATATTCTTGTTTAAAGTACTTAGCCTCCACCGGAGCATTAGAAAATTTGCCAACACATGATAATTCTACTTGCAGTGGTTGTAAATTGACAAAATTTTTTACCATACCTTTTAATAGAAGTATTTCTTCTTCTCTTGCACCTTTTGATTTAGTTCATTTTGATGTGTAGGGACGTTGTCTCATTGCTACAAAAGGCGGGTCTCATTGTTATGCTTCCTTTATTGATGATTACACTTGTTATTGTTAGGTTTATCTTATGAAAAATCATTCAAACTTTTTGGGTATTTATAAATGCTTTCATGTTCTCTCAAAAACACAACATTCTGCCGTTATCAAATGTTTTTGACGTGATTTGGGTAGTGCATATACTTTTAATGAATTTTTTGAGTTGCTCACTTTAGATAAAACTATTCACCAATCCTCTTGTACTGATATTCCAGAGCAGAATGAAGTTGTTGAGAGGAAACATCGCCATATTGTTGAAACTGCTTGTTCTCTCTTACTGTCTGCCTTTGTTCTAGTGTCTTATGGGGAGAAGCAATCCTCATTGCTACTCATGTCATTAATATGATCCCATCTTCTCATATTTCAGGTTTGTCTCCTTTTAAAAAATTACATGGCTATGCTCTAGATTATTCTTTCTTGAGAGTTTTTGGTTGTGCCTATTTTGTGCTTCGCCCTCATGTAGAACGTAGTAAGTTGTCTTCTCGTTCTACACTTTGCGTTTTTCCTGGATATGGTGAGGGTCAAAAAGGATATCGTTATTTTGATCCTGTTACTCAAAAATTACATGTGTCACGTCATGTTGCGTTCCTCGAGCATATACCTTTCTTCTCTATTCCTGATAGTCCTCATCACATGATTAAATTTGATCTCATTCACATTGACCCTTTTTTTGAGTATCAAGATACAATGTTCTCCCATTCTCCATCCAATACAGACATTGGTATTTCAGCTTCTGATGCTCCTGACATATTCTAGCAACTTATGGCTCCCCAGATAATTTCTAAGATTGTGGATCCTCATCTTTGCTATCATACGCGCATCCGTAAGTCTAATAACTTGTCAAATTTTTTCTATTCTTGTTATTCTAGCTCATTTACTTCTTTCTTAGCTTCCATTCACAATCTTTTTAAGCTTCTATCATATAAAGAGGTCATTCTTGATCGCCTTTGGCAACAAGCTATGGCTGAGGAACTTTCTGCTTTGCATAACATCGATACTGAGGACTTGGTACCTTTACCATCTAGTAAGAGTACAATTAGTTCTCGGTGGATCTACAAAATCAAAACCAAGTCTGATGGCTCTATTGAACAATACAAAGCTCGTTTGGTTGCCAAAGGGTTTTCCCAACAGTATGGTATGGATTATGAAGAGACTTTTGCTCCAGTTGCCAAAATGACTACTATTCGTACTCTTATTGCAGTTGCATCTATTCGTCAGTGGCACATTTCTTAGATGGATCTTAAGAATGCCTTCTTGAATGGTGATCTTCAAGAAGAAGTTTATATGACTCCCCTGTTGGTCCAATAGGCAACCCAAGAGGGGGGGGGGGTGAATTGGGTTTTTCAAAGATTAATACAAGTTAAGATTAATTAAAATTAATCTTAAACAAAATAGCAATGGCTAATCTATGTGTAAAGCAATGTTATCAATGGAAACAAAGAAAACAGAGCAATAAGAAGGAGACACAGATTTACCGAGGTTCAACCACAAAACCGTGGTCTACGTCCTCACCCCAAGACCTCCTTGAAGCCTTCTTCCACTATGTAATCACCTATTACAAGATGGGCTGCTGATTGATGAAGTGCTCAGCTCACTCTACAAGAACTCCTCACTGAGTTCTTCAATTCCCAAGTGGTTTTGTCCAAGCTCCACTTAAACTTTACAAGAGTTTTGCTTCACACAAGAGAACTCTCAAACTCAGTTACAAGTGTATAAGAGTATACAACTTACAAACAAACTCTCTAACTATAGTAGATTTACAATCAAAGCTCACAAGAACAAAACAGAAGGAATGTTTCAGGAATATCAGTGATTTAGTAGATTTTCATTTCTTCTTGTTTCTTCCTCTTGATTCTTGTATATAAATGCAGTTGGAGGCTAGTATATATACCCTTGCATTGATTCCATCCGTTGGAGGTAGTTTGGTATCATAAATGCACGTCCATTCTTTTATAACGTTAAGAAAAATAGCCGTTGTGACAGAGGGAGTCGGCTCCATTTCTTGTGGTGTCGACACTTCCTGCTTCTGCATTTACTAGATGATGTTCACTGAGTTCATGAGTCCCCTCTTCAAGTTGATGAGGCGACTCCTTGTGCATCTGTCTTTTTCATATCAAGCTTCTGCTGTCATGAGGCGACACTTCTGCTTCAGGTGTCCACTCATTGATCATTTGAACTTCAAGCCTTTTGCTTCTGTTACCAGGAGGCGACATTTCATTCCCAAGTGTCCGCTCATTGATCATATCGTCTTCAAGCCTTTGCGTCTGGCACCAGGAGGCGAAACTTCATTACAATGTGTCTGCTCATTGCCTACTTGGTCTCCAGGCTTTTTACTTCTGTGTTCAAGAGGCGACACTTTGTTTCAATGTGTCCACTCATTGTCCAATTTGTCTTCAGGCCATTTTTGCGTCTGTGTGCAAGAGGTGACACCTCAATTCCATGAGTCTCCTCATTGCCCAGAATTTAGCCTTCAGATTTCCACTGATCAAGCTTATCAAAGCACCGGTATAAGATCTTCAAGGAGTATGTCTTTGGGTTATGATGATCAATCAAATCTTCTTAACTCATCAGAGTTAACTTCTATTTAAATTTGGATTGAATCATTCATTGGATGTTGATCTTCTTCTTGAATCTTAAAGCTTTATTTGATTAAAGCCGAACTTTACTTCTTTATTTACAAAGCTTCTTCAATCATTGTAGAACATCTTCTTGAATGCCAATCTTCCTGTAGAGCTTCACAATGCTTCATTTCTGATTTCCTCTCTTTGATAGCAATTCTTCATTCTTCAATAAACACTTCACAGAGTCCATTGCAGACTTGATGAAATCTCTTCATACATCTAGTCTTCATTGACTCTTTACACTTGTAGAAGAATTCTTCACTTGGATTCCATGTAGAGATCAGATATTCATTGTGAGCATTCTTCTTAGCAACTTCAATCTCATTGTCTTGAATTGGTCTTAAGCATACCAGATGAGATCATCTCTTGAGTATTTACCAATTCTTCTCCAACTAAATCCTCTTCAACTGAGCATTGCATATTCTGATGAAATCTTCTTTAGGCCTCAACATCACCTTCATTCTTCATCTTTAACTGATCATTCCATTTCCTTAACTGATGAAGTCTTTAGTCTAGTGCAAATCAATCTTCATTGAAACTATGCATACTTGAAGAAAGCTATAATTGAACACCTTCAATCTCTTCAAATGTAAAACACATGTTTGAAGTAGAGATAGGCATCATTTCTCAGTTTCGTTCATTGCATAGCCCTTTGAAGTCATTTATTGCTTCTTGAACTAGTTGTGCATTCTCCTTGATATGTATTAGATATAAGATTCAATTTTAAGTCTATACTATGAACTTGTTCATCTGCACACTAAGTAGATTCATTAGAGACATAACACAAGGTTTAGTTATCATCAAAATCAATATGGAAATTTACCTTGAGTCAACAAGGATTAACCTTGACTCAACATCCCCCACCTAATGTTTCCCATAATCTTGGAGAAGTTTGTAAGCTCAAAAAGGCTTTATATGGTTTCAAACAAGCACCCCGTACTTGGTTTGAAAAGATTCTCTATTGTGATTATCTCTCTTGATTTTCGGTCTAATAATGTTGATTCTGCTCTTTTCATAAAAGGTACTGAGCTGGCCGTATTCTTCTTTCATTATATATTGATGATATGGTGATTACAGGTGATGATGTTGCCGCAATTGATCAGTTGAAATCAAAATTGGCTTCTCGATTTAAAATGAAGGATTTAGGTTCTCTACGTTATTTTTTAGGCATAGAAGAAGCCTTTTCTCTTAAGAGTTATCTACTTTCACAGTTTAAGTACACAATAGACATTCTTAAGGGTGCTCATCTTACTGATACTAGGATTGTCAATACCCCTTTTGAGCTTAATATTTAGTATTCTCCGACAGATGGTACTCCTTTACCAGACCCTACCTTATATCGTACTATTGTTGGTAGTTTGGTATATCTCACTATTACTAGCCCAGATATTGCATATGTTGTCCATATTGTTAGTCAATTTGTTACATCTCCTTTTACTGTTCATTGACTGCAGTTCTTCGTATTTTGAGGTATCTACGTGGTACTTAGTTTCAAAGTCTTTTGTTACCTTCCACTTCATCTTTAGAACTGTGTGCATATTTTGATGCTGAATAGGCTAGTGATCGCTTTGATCGCAAGTCTACCACTAGTTTTTGTATCTTTTTGGGTGATTCTCTTATTTCTTGGAAGAGTAAGAAGCTGTATGTTGTTTTGAAATCTTCCATAAAAGCTGAGTATTGTGTCGTGGCATCTACTACAACAAAGATAGTTTGGTTACGATGGCTACTGGCTGGTATGGGTGTTTCTGCTTCTCGTCCCACTCCTATGTTTTGCGACAATAAGAGTGCTATTTAAATTGTCCATAATTCTGTTTTTCATGAGCGAACCAAGCATATTAAGATTGATTATCATCTTACTCCTCATTTTGCAGCATAGGACCATTAGTTTGCCTTTTGTCTCTTCTTCTATGCAGCTTGCTGATTTATTTACCAAGTCACATCCACTTCCGCGTTTTCATTTTTTGGTTGGCAAACTGTCGATATTTGTTACCACTGCATCATGAGTTTGAGGGGGGATGTTATAATTATGTTTGTTCTCTTTATTTATTTGTCTTGTCATTAGCATTGTCTTGTCATTAGCAATAAGGGTAGAGTAGTAATTTATTGTCTTTGTTGGTAAAGTTATTTAAGCTCTTTTATATCTAGAGTTCCTTATGGTTCTACACATATATGAAATCCTAACATTCTTTCTCCCTCTTCTTTGGTATTCTCACAAAACTTTCCTTTTACCTGTATTTGTGTTAGATTGGTTTCACAAGAACTCTTTCATACCTTAGCGAAGTATAAAAGCGTTGACTTGGCCCTTACCAAAACAACACAAGCTGATAGTGAGGGAGAGCAAAAGCAGAGAGTGAGAGAAATTGTAAAGTCGATGAGGGATTCTAGTGATGAGGACTTCTGGCGGCGAGGGCTTTCGGGTGAGGGCTACTGGTGGATGGCTATATTGGCATATGAAGATAAAGTTAGAAAGAGAGAGAAGCTTACCGGAAGTGAGGCATGAGATCGACGTCGTTGGCTGAGAGAGGTGGAGACCCATGTCACTGAGAGAGGGATCACGAAAGAGGGAGGGCGCAGCCTTGTTGATTTGGGGGGAATCAATTTAGGGCTGAGTTAGAGGGAAATAGAAGCAAAAATGGGAGAAATCAATTGGGAAACAAAACTACATCATTCAGAACCAAAATGACAACGTTTTACTAAATGCATTTGCGACGGCAACCAACCATCGCAAATAAGGCATTGTAGATGAGGACACATTTACCAGCTTGAAATGACATTGTTTTTTTGGACGTTTTTAGCAACAGTTTTGTTGCCGTCGCAAATACCATTATTTGCGTTGGGGTCATTGGCGTCGCAAATAATAAGCTTTTGTAACGGCATTTCAGCTATTGCAAAAGAATCAGTCGCAAATAGTGGTTTTTCTAGTAGTTTAATAACTTATGTTTGGCATTAGGGAACTCACACACACACTCCTTGGGATTACGATTTTGAGGCCAACACAATCTTAATGCCACTGTCTACCGAAACATGAAAGCAGAAAGAGGAAGCTGTTTCATGAATGTCAAGCTTTCTATATAACAAACCCAAACTACATGCTAGTATAAGTTGCCATGGACACCAGTGTCATTCTTCCATGTACTGTGAATACCATACACCAGAGAGAGAGAGAGAGAGAGAGAGAGAGAGAGAGAGAGAGAGAGAGAGAGAGAGAGAGAGAGGCTTGCAAATTAATCTTCAGGAGTCGCATGATCCCAACTTGTCTTGCGTTTCCGCTGCTTATCTGCTGCACTAATAAGATTGTCTGGTTGTCCAGATGGTTTGGCTGGCGTTAGTCTTACAGCTGGGGTTAACTCAAGGAACTCATCCTCCTCCCCATCACTGCTGATCCACCCATAGCAAGGTTTACGCCTTATGGTGGGGAGATTATCAGCTGGCTGTGGGGAGGGCAACGTGGGTGGAGGCAATTGCAGAGGATTGTTGTCAAGTTGCACTGCTTGTCCAGAATCATCGTCATCTTTGCCAATGGCATCAATGGCATCCTTCTCATTGCGGTTTTGGTCCAAGCAAATGTCTTTCCAACCTTTTCTATCTACTTCAGCTGGCAGAAGACTGTCCCTGCCTTCTGCAAAACAAGAGCATTTCTAATTAAACACTATGAAAAGGCTTATGCTACTCATAGTTTTAGACACAAAAATGGTTTTAACCCAAACTTGCATGCCTCTTCACAATTTTAAAACAGAGAAAATGAGAAAATTAAGGACAACAGTGACCTGTTTCAATAGTCTGTGCAGCAGTATCCGCAAACTTGGAGTATACAGGTGCAAGAACTCGACCTGAGGGCCCAGCATCAGCTTCCACAGAACAATCTCCAGCTCTTTCATCATTCAATGAGTCATCCTACTAAAAAGCATATACATATACTGAAATTAGCAATGCCAAAAATATTTCATTGTGTACATATTTATTACAGCCAGAACCTATGCCCTTTCCAATGATATGATACCTACAAATCGGAGCTTGCCTGACATTTCCGTTCACACCCAATTTCATTCTTTCGAATAGTATGTCCCCATATATTTAAGAGGAAGAAGGGAGTTGATTCTTGTTTTATGAAAACTCTATAACCTTACCCATTGAATACTATTCTGAATTTAACAAAGCAGAACTACAAGAAGTGCACAGCCAGGTGAAATGCAGCAAGCAAAGTGGAGAGCGAGATGCCATACATAGGACTATTCTACCAACAGATATTTACATAAAAATGCAAGCATATGCACATTCAGAGACCAAAAAATTTATTGAAAGCCTATCCAGATTTTAGGGAAGACCAAGACATCATGCAGTAGAGTACAAAAAGAAAAGGAGTTATGAACTTTTAAATCCAAATTTATTTGTGATGGAATAAACTGACCCAATCAGTCAATACTTTTTAAGTACTTCACATTCTTATAAACGCTATGTACACATGTTACATAACACATGAATGGATAAATAACCATGTGCATATTTTAAAAGAAACGAAACTAGTTGGAAACATGAAAGAATATGAGGGAAACAGGGCAAAGGAGATCTCCACAAAGAGAGATCACTCAAAAGCTTAACAACACAAAATAAAGTAGCTAAAAAGGCATGCTGAAGACAACAAAATTATCCCCTGTAATAGTTCTCCTGAACCACAATCAGCATCCCCGCTAACTGTTTTAGAAACCCAAGCCATTGCAGTCTAACCCTTAAAAGATAAAAGTAAGATCTAGGACTCCTTAAGTATAGGACAATCTCCAAGACCCAGGAAAAGTTCTGGCTGATTCCATGAAATATTATTCAAGCAGACTCTTTTAGAGATTTCGTGGTAAGATAACTGGAGAGTAACCATGTAACATGGATAGCATTTGAAACAGATGAAGTCATGTTTGATCTATTGTGAGGCCATTTAATGCGACAAACAAAAGCAATCTCCTATAATGATTTTGCAATTTCAACTCATTCACAGCCAAAAAAGGAACATCTTATGATGAATTATCATGAAAATTATTGTATGAATATCTACAAAGTAGACTTCAAACAATTCTGACTGGTAGCCCACTTCCTTATTTTGCAGAATGGTCAAATACTAGCATGCCAAATATTGTGCATAAACAATACTTCTCAGATATATATATATATATATGTATATATATATTTACATGTATGCTTTTGTCAATTTTCATTTCCAACTATGCTCGGTAGGAAAGGAGTTGAAGAAAAGGTTGCTATCTATCCACCTTCTCTAATAAGAACAAACCCAGGGGAGATCTTGTACAGAGTAAATAAAAAGGCTTTGTTTCCTTATTGTTCTCTGATAGGAAGAATATCTATAAACACCTTCCACTTGGTTCATACAATAGAATGCATTAAACTTCAAGCCTATTATCCCATCCGATGGGAAGCCTTGCTTCAAGCAAAAACAGAGGAAGTTCCAAGACTTGAACATGAATGTTCAATGGTGCAACCAATCATTGGAAGCACAAACGGCTTAAAGAAACAGTCTCTACAGAGGTTCTTTAAAAACTAGATGCACTTATAAACACACTACTGGGAGTCATTTTCTCCCTACACACAACAAAGGCTTATAAATTGCAAGGGTGAAGCAACCCTCAGATTTCAGATTGCAAGACATCTAAGCAAACACAAGGTTTTAGTGATTTTCTCCGTATTTATATGCTTGCTAGTTGCCTCAACCGAAATTCAGGTTTTTTACAACTTTGTTCTCCGGATAGAGGCCTACTTTTCTGCTTGGTAGCCCAGAAAATACTGCAATCTAGCACATAAGGCACACTTGATTCACGAAGATGTATGTGCAACTCACCGCCAGGACAACCATAGTCACAGATTTAGAAACGGATCAGCAATACAACAAAGTAATATTACCTGCATCAAATTTTCGCCTTCGCTACATTTCTCTCCATTAACTTCCTCCTCTTGTTCGTCAAGAATTGTATCAATGAGGAGCTTGTAGGCGTCGGCTTCAATAAAAGGCCACCCCTCATCTCCACCGTATTCCTGCAACAAAACCCCCCTCCTTATCACAAATTAAACCCAAAAATTGAAAAAATAAAAAAAAATACACATAAAAACAAAAACAAAAACAAAAACTCACATTGAATTACATGTAAGGTCTGTTTAGTTTCTGGGAAAATGTAGGAAAGGGATAGAAAATCATGATGCTGAAACGAGACAAGCTCTACTCAGCTAAACCCTAGAAACCCATTTGGCTTAGTTGAAGAAACGAAAACAACGAAGAAACATGAGAACAAAAAAATAAATAAATGCAATTTCGATTTCCCTCACGTTTCTCGGCAACCAAACAGGGGAAAGGGAATAGACAACACAAATTCTCTCACCTTGAGAAGATCATTCACCCTTCTGCGAACCAACTTCCCGGGAAACCCAAACGGTCGCATCGCATCAACGGCGGCGTCCATTCGGGTTAGACGAGGCTGCAACATCCATAAAAACCAGGGGAAAAAAAAAAGTGAGAAACTAAACCAGCAAATAATATGCTAGAAAAAGTGTCTGGAAAATGAGAGAAAACTGGAATAAAACCTTTCGAGGTCTCGCTCTCGGCGCCATTGTTGAGTCTTCCTACTCTGGCTCAGTACACTCGCTCTCTCTCTCTCTCTCTCTCTCTCTCTCTCTCTCTGTGAAAACGAGATGAATCTCTCTCTCCCTCTCTTTTTCTCTCTAAAACAGAACATCACGCAGAGACTCTCTCTCTCTCTCTCAAATAGAGAGGAGGAGCGCGGGAGAGCCGAATGCATGCGTTGCGTGTTGTTCGTCTCGGTTCACTCTCCCTGCCAAATACATGTTACTAAACACGTGTTCGAATCTCATTGGACACAGTACTAAGAAAAGACGAATGCTATTATCAGAGGATCTGAAGCCTACACAAGTCAAGGGTTTGAAAGTGATAAAAACGAACGGGGTTGGAGTAGTTTGATGTTTGTGGATGTACCTGATTTGGATTTAATCCAATCCACCGTGATAGTAAATCTTTCAATGACAAGTGGCCTAATTAATAAGGGAAAAAGCCTAACTTACTCATGAAAATATGTATAATAGGGCGCCTGATGTGCGCCACATCAACCGATGCAGTTGGTGTGAGCATAATTCTTAATAATGAAAGATTCATAGGTGAAACTTACTCATCAAAAATAAAATAAAATAAAAAATTGATAGATGAAAGTTGATGAAACAATGATTGACAAGGTTGGCATTAAACTTTGGGTAAAAAAAAAAATCCAATTTGCTGGTTTTCATTTTCTTCTTCCTTATTTTCAAAGATGATAAGCATAAATAATACAGAAAATCCAAATAAAATGATATGATGGTATCCATCAATCATAGATCATTTTATATGACTTTGTATATTTTAGTTTTAATCACAAGGATTCGACCCCACCAATCGAATCTTTTGGACCCATTGCCTTTTTAATCATGTAGTTTCATCATTCATGGATCATTTCGTATGACTGTATATTTATTTAATGGAAATACGCATTTACTCGGTGAGATTCAAATTTCAAACTAAAGATCCATGCTTTTTGAAGCGCTTACCTTAACTTGTCCTACTGCGCGATCTATCCGTTGCGGTTATAAACTTTTTTTGTATACATATTTTATTTGTAGACATTTGTCCTATATTTATTTACTAGAAATAATTTGTGCCTACAACATTTTTTAATAAAATTTAAATTTATATACATTTGGCCTATGAATAAATTCTAAGTTCTCTGCATATATTTTTTTTACTTTTCACCTATTGCTGATAAAACTAATGAACATCAATTTTAAAAAAAATTTAGTAGTGAGCCCTTCAATAACATGTAACCTTTAAATAGTAAGTCTCATTTGAATTCACAAATTGTGAATTTTAAATTACACCCGGCATTATTACATCGAAAGTTATGGAGGTAATATTATTATAAGGTTTCATGTCATTCCCTCTACTATGACTCATCTATTATAGGACTTGTTCCGTATACTACACCCAATTAGTAAACATTAAGAATTATCTCTTAGGTAGTGCAATCTTGTTTCACTCGACCCATAGGCGAAAAAGTGTCGTGACAGGTTTTAATTTGTTTTTCTTTCAGGTTAAAAACAAAAAAATGACAACCAAGGTTTGGAAGAAGACAAGTCCATTAATTGATCATAAACTTAGCCCAAGAATTTGTCTAAATTGAAGGAAGTTTATCCCATCCAACAATAAGTTATCCAAAGAAAAAATTAAAAAAAAAAAACCTCATGATTAATTTCTAGGAAATCAAATAAAAGTTCAAGAATCAAAGTCGCATACAAAAATAAAGAGGAAAAAAAAAAGATGAGAGAAATGCTAAGCGTTCTATTTCTTGTTGCCGAGGCTACGGAAATACTAACTCCCCGCTCTTTCTTCTTAACTTTTAAGTCCTCTTCTTCATCTACCTATGGTGAAAAAAACTTACAAAAAGAAATCAACTATAAGTGCTTAAGAAAAAGTAAAAGCAAAATTGAACCAAAATAAAGAAATGTGTAAAGCTAGCTTGAACTCGAAACAAATAAATTCTTGAAGCAAATAAAAATCATAAACGAAGCAAACCTGAACCAAAAATATAAAAAGAGAAAAAAGAAAATCAAACCGCATATTAACACTCAGAACCTTGGAAATTTCAAAACAATGTCAAAAAAATAACAAAATAGAAAAAATAAATTCCTAAAGCAAATAAAAAGTATAAAAGGGAGAAACTTGAACCAAACATATAATAGAAGTGGAGAAAAAGCCAAACCTTTATGCATGTGAGATGCTTGAGAAAAGGTGAAATGCAAATCTTTAAACAAAGAAAAGAAAAGATCACCTTTCTTGCATTTCTTCTCTCTTACTCTTCTCCACCATATAACACCTCTACATTGTACATGAAGAGGGAAGAGAAAGATGAAAGTAAAAAGGAAAAACAAAGAGATGCAAGTTAACCATGGAGGTGAGAGATGAGGAAGCAAAAGAAAAGAAGGAAAAGAACAAAGAAATAAGAAAGGATAATGGGGACGAAGAGAGTAGGGTGGGCAGAGGGGTGAGATCAGCCATGGCCTCTCCACTGATTTGGCCCTCTTTGTCTCTACTTTCTTTCGGTTCGACAAAATGGGTTTTCTCCCATGGTGGTTGTTGCATCTTTGAGAGAGAAAAGGGAGTGCGACGTGAGATGGAGTGCGTTGTTTCTGCAAAATGAGTTCTCCCAAGTTGGTTTGCTGGGTTTCAAATAGAGAAGAGAGAGACGGATGTGAGAAGGAGCGAATTTAGAGAGACCAAATAGTAAGAATGAGAGTTTTGAGTTTGAAAGTGTATAAAGACCCACGTGCTGGCCAACTTTTCTTTGCCAATGCAATTGCTTGGAGACCGTGCATGAGCAACCGCCTGACACACCCTCGGCCCCAACCCAAAATCTCCTCTATAATTATCATTATGCTCTAATTGCTTTTTTTCTCTCACAACCGGCCTCTCGATTTATTTTTATTTTTCAGTTTTGTGTTTTTTTTTAGTTGTGTTTCTTTTTTTATTAGTTTTATTTTTTTTAATAAGTTTTGTTTATTTTTTTATAATTTTTATTTTTTAAATAAAATGTTTTTTTTATTATATGTTTGTAGATTTTGAAAGTCATTATTTGTAAAAATTTTAGAAAGTATAAAAATATGGATCAAAATAAAAAGTATATACATGAAAATAACAAAAATACTAACAATTAATAAGCAAATACACTAATAGCTTGCGAACAAACATTTTTTTTCAAATGAAAAGTCTCTTAGGCCAATATTAATTTAGCCATGTTCAGAGAAAAGTACATGTAATAGTACACAAAAAAAAGATACACGAAAATATATAAAAATACAAATTCTAATCAATATTGTTTCCAAATTCTGCTTTTGGCACGCTTGGTGTTGTTCCTATTACTTCGTATCACAAATGAATATATGTCCTATAACGAGCAGGGGGTGTCAAGTTGGAGGGGGGTAATTTAAAGGGAAGGAGAGGTTTTAACATGTGTCAAGGATTGGGGGGTAATTCAAAGGGAGGGGAGGTTCTGACTTGTGTAAAAAATTAAATACAACAAAAAAAAAGTTGATGGAAAAAACAATAAACAAAACTGATTTAAAAAATAATAAAACTAATTAAAAAAAAGAAACAAAACTAAATAAAAATTAAACAAAACTAAAAAAAAAAAAAAAGAAACGTAGGTGGAATTTAAAGGAAGGGGGAGGTTCGTGTCAAAAATTAAATAAAACAAAAAAAATAAAAGAAAATTGATGAAAAAATAATAAACAAAACTGATTAAAAAAAATAAACAAAACTAATAAAAAATAAAACTAAATAAAAATTAAACAAAACTGAAAAAAAAAAAAAAAGAAACGCAAGTGGGTGGTTCAGCTGGGTTGTAATTTCAAGAGAGAGGGGTATAAAAGTAATTGTCAGGAGAGACAAGGGGTGCCGGGGCGGTGTCAGGGGAGAAGTAATTTGCACTTTAAAAAGTGGGCGAATGAAAAATGAAATCCCAACCCCTCTCTCTCTCTCTCTCACACACACACTCGTGGGTGTGGTGTGGGTTTAGGCACATAAAGCGAGATGAAGGGTTGTTGGCAAGTATGTTTCATGAGTATTTTTTTTTTTTTTTTTTAATGCAAGTGGGTTTATAGAGTTTTGGGGTGGAGTGATGACGGTGTGTATTTGTGTGTATGGTGTGGGTTTAGGCAGAGAGAGATGAAGGGTTGTCTCAGATTTATTGGGTTTTCATTTTTATTTTATGCAAGTGGGTCTCTTAGATTTTGGGGTGGAGTGGTAATGGTGTGCATGCTACGTCTATGGGCGCGGCATGAGTTTGGACTATATTTGAGTTTGAAACAAAACGTTCAAATGATCTTAATCGTTGAATGCAATTTAAAATTAAATTTGAATTGCTAGATACAAATGTGATGGAGATATTTTAAAAAAATATTATGTTTTATTAGATAGATTTATTTTGTTAGGCTAAGCAATTTAGTTGTCTAATAATAGGCAAAGCAGCGTGAAAATATTAAATTAATAAGAATATTGAATTATATGGTTTAAAAACGTCCACTTGATCGCCCAAGTAATTTTCTTGATACCTCCAAACTCTATTCAACTTCGAGTGTCCGAACTTGGATCTGCCACGATGGTCGAGGACTCGAGGCGCTTTGAAATCACTTATTCGGTGAGGTTTGAACCCGCTAACCCTTTTCTTTTGCCTCTATTGCCTTGTATAAAATAAAAAATAAAAAAAATCTCAATTCAACTTCACCAACCACTGCTGCCAAAGTGAAAGGTCTGGGGCTCACCAATCACCGTTAGCTCGCTCTCTCTCTCTCTCTCTCTCCTGTTTTTGTAAAATCTTGCCTCGAGCCCTTAACAATGGCTTCACTATAGGCCTTCAAAATTAACATTCCAGAACTTGAAGGAAATCAAGTGAACTCTAAGGGTTCGTTTGGTAACGTTTATTTTTTTTATTTTTTATTTTTTTTTTCAAAAAGAATAAAAAACGGCATTTGTTTAAATTTTTTTTTTAATTTTTTACAAAATTCGAAAAAAGAAAACCAAAAACATTAAAATTGGTATATTTTCTCTTACCAAAACATTAGTCTAGTATTATTGGCACAACGATAACCTATGAATGCTCATCATCAAACTACAAAAAACACACAGCAAAAAACAAAAACTAATAGCGTTACCAAACGGATCCTAAATTCTAAATTTCCGACTTTGTGTTTTAAGTTCTCTGTTTTAACAAGGCAGAAAACTACATCTGAAACTATAGCACAAACACTACTTTTCTTGGTAAGTTCATCTGTACTTCTAGTAACATGAGTAAACTACTAAGCATATGGTCATGCAAAAGTGCAGAAGCATGACCTCAAACTACTCCCCAAAATTGTTGCAGCTGTATAAGAAAAGTTGCAGAGGCAAATTTCTTTGCAAATGGAAATGGGTATTTCAGTTCAAGTTGTTTTCAAGCAGAAGTTGAAAGGAGAGACACAATCTCCAACTGGACATAGTAAAATTTCTGAACTGGTATATATAAATATAACAAGGATTGGAAGTATATGATTTCGGAAGGGCTATCAACAGAATTGGCATCAGATCTTCCTCCTAATGTGGTGATCAATTAGTTGAATAGATCAACCTGAATCCCTCAGTAAGGATTTATACGTTCAGCTGGCGTTGAGAAGACAAAATCCTCATTATCATCCTCGTCACTGCTGATCCACCCATAGCAAGGCTTATGCTTCTGAGCTGAAAGACAAGCCAATGCTGAAGGAGAGCCACGAAGGAAATTGACTGGTTCACCAAGCTCACCTGGTGAGTTATCATCCTTCAAAAATGAAACAAATTGACCAATGATAACTTAATCCAGTAATTCGAGTGTTGAAGAGTAGACAGACAACACTGAGGGACAATCTGATCCTCATATTTTGTACTATTATAACTAGCATAGAAACAAAAGAAATTCCCCTTTTAAAGGGGAGAATATAATGTATGTAAGTATATATATATGGATAATAAGTTGTCAAAAGGTATTTAGGTACAGCTTATATGCATTCATCAAGTGACCAAAGTAATCAATCCCTAACAAATATCCCGAAGGACTAGACAGACATATATGGATTTTTTTGGATAAAGTTCAAATCAACTAACAGGTGAGAAGAATTGCACCTTTCCTTGCCTATGAAGCCACTCTTTTTCAATTGATAGGAGAATATTATTGCAAAAATGAGTAAAAACCAGTGCTATCATAATCATCATCATGATGTCCAAAGATTCTTGACCATGAATCTATAAGCTACACATGAGGAACCTAATGAGTTTACGTAGCGTGTTCCTCATGAATTTACAGTGTGAAACTCCTGAAAGTATGACAAACCAACTGATAAGGACAAATTAAATTACTAGATTAAATTTTTTTTCTTTGAATAAAAGTATGCTACTGGAACTATATTTCATTATTCAAGAAAGCAAAGAGCAAAATAAGCCACAAAATCAGATTAATAAGGACAGCCTCAATGTGCTCCAAGATTATTGTTAAGACAAAGCAATTCTACCGAAAGTTTTATTCAAAACAGGAGATATTTCAAGATGACATATATAGAACAGTTTTAGGGAGTGAATTTCCCTCTAATAGCAGTTGGAAAGTAAGGAGTGAAACAAATGAATCGGAAGCTATGACCAATGCAATAAGTTGGTTATAAGAGTAGGATTTTTCTTAACAGGACTTGGGCTGGAGCTTTCTTGCAAAGACAGGACATGATATTTCTTCATCAACTAAGTTTATTTTGTTCCCACACAAAAATATTTCTGTAGCATCAGGGCTCTTGACAGGACTAATCGCTCTTCTACAGATGGTCTTTGGTATGTAAGAGTATATCTCATAGAGTGTGCTTTTTGCGCTCTTGTGAGGGTAGGCTCTTGGATTTTCTATCATGATGCTTGGTGGGAAATAATTGACTTTGTGATTAGTAAATGTCTTAAGCTTGAAAATGAAGTCTTTTGGACTAAAAATATAGTTAATTACACGAAAACAATTTTCTTCACTAAAGTTGAATTATTTTCTCCGATCTTAACTCTCCCTTTGTTTACATTCTTGGAAGATGATAGCATTCAGCATTACCTATGCTCTCCTTTCCCCAAATTTGTAATGCGAGAAAACAAATGAGGCCTAATGCTACATTGATGAAAAATTAAGCCACAATCTGTTTTTTTATTTCACTTTGTTTTGATTTTTCAGCAGCCCATTTAAGCAATCAAATGCAATATAGAACAATGCAAGCAAAATAGAAACATGTTACCTTCAATGCCAAACAATCTTCTACCTCAAATTTCTCTTCTTCACGGATATCTTTATCAAACACCTGTTGCTCACAAATGTTTTGTACACGTTCTTGTTGAGCACATTCCATTTGTTCACAACTCTCTTCTACACGTTCCTGTGGCTCAAATTCCACTTCTCTCTGTTGTTCTTCAAGGATAGTGTCAATGAGGAGCTTGTAAGCAGCCTCTTCAACGAAAGCCCACCCAAAGTCTCCACCATATACCTAACGGCCGAAAGAAAAAAAATCCAAAAACACTCAATCCACTTCCAAAAACACAAAACCCAATATCAGAGTCAAAATCACTACGAAAAGCAAAAGAAACAGAACCACCTTGAGGAGGTTCCTGACAGATTTGCGAACAACAGCGTCTGGGAAACCCAAGGGGCGCATAGCATCAAGGGCAGCGTCCATTCGCGTTAGACCCACCTGCAAAAAAAAAAAAAGTGTTCACCAAAACAATCTCAAACAAGCTTTGTAGTGATCGCAAATGCTTTATTCTCTAGAATCTTTATCGACGCGTGTATGATAATATATGGAGACCAAAGAAAAATGACAGACCTTCCGGGACCTTCGCCTTGGGGCCATAGTCGACTTCCTCTGTTCCGTTCTCTAATCCCAAAATTGATTCACTTGCAGACTTCTGAACTGTAGAGTGGGATCCACCCGTAGTCCACGAATGGAAGTCTCACTAAATTTTACTGTCACTAAAAAATAAAAAATAAAAAAAGAAAAGCGTGTCGGCTTGAGAAGTTTTTCTTCCTCAAGTGCCCCTAACAAAAGAGAAGGCTGCCGCACCTTTGAAAAGTTGACAGTCAACATTGTTGAAGCGAGATGTCAGTCTATATCTACTGTCAATCACCTCCATCGTTAAAGATTTATAGCTGCCCTCGTTGAGGACAAAGAAGGGGCAGATATAGAGAGTTGAAGATGTAGAGTGAGGGTTGCAGTGATAAGCACCGCTCTAGTATAGGGCAGGGCCATTTGTAATGTAGAGCAGGCTTTTGTATTGTTGTGAACATTTGTATTAAGGGGTGCGCTTTGGTATTGCCATAGGTAAATTGTATGACCAATTGTATTGGGGGCATTTGCATGGCAATGGGTTTATGAGACAGTGTGTTGTATGAGTTAAGAATTGTAATCTACTCCTTGAATAGTTAATTCCGGCTCCAATGTGGATGTAGGCTAATTGCTCAACCACGATAAATCTTTATCTCTATCATTTCTATTGGGTGTGTGTGAGTTTCTAGGTACTACCGGCACGACATATTAGGTGGCACAACATGAACTTTGAATGCAACAAGAAAAATGGTTATTTTTGTTTGTATAGCATTACCTTTTAATTTTTTTTTTTTTTCTATCCAAGGCAAGGTAATAGGAAGAGTGGCCCACGAGAGGGTTCAAAGTAAAAAATTATACAATAAGTTCGGAACACCATGTCAGCATGATGATGTGGTGTGCCCAACCAATTAAAAATAAACATACGTTCCTATTTTAGGTTGATTGACCTAATTGTCATAATAATGAAAATAATAATTTTCCTAACATGTTCATATTTATTACTTATATAGTTGAGTAAACAAAAAATACATTATGTATTTATTTTTAATTGGTTAAATGACGTGGTGTTTCGGACCTACTAAATAATTTCTCGTGCAAAGTGTCTAGAGCAGGATCAATTATTTAGTGAGTCCAGAACACCATGTCAGCTGACATGCCAACATAGTGTGCCCAATATATTAAAAATAAACAAATGTTTCTATTTATATGTTGATTGACCTCATTTTTAGGGTAATAGAAATAACAATACGTTGATTGACTTAATTTTTAGACAAAACACTCACAAGATATGATGATTATTAGTTGGACTGTTTTCAAGTTCTTTTGGCTTGAGTTTTGTTTATTTATAAGCAAAAAAAGTAAGATTTTGAAACTTTCTTACTTTTTTTTTTCTTTTCTACTTATCTTATCGTTAAAAGTGAAAAAGTTAAAAAAAATCTAATTTTTTATTTTTGCTTATAAGCCAAAAGCAAAACCAAAAAAACTTGAAAAAAACCTTATCGAACGGGTCCTATAACTAATAAGATTGGTTTTTTATTTTGTTTTTTGAATAAATATAAGATTGATTCACATATATACACTCTATTGTTGTGTCAAAAAATATATTTATTAACCTACACGGATAACCCAATAGGTCATGAACTTGGATGACCTAGACTTGAGTGTGACTTAATTCATATTATGGGTTGGCGCGCTCCGGACTTAATTATATTATGGGTAATGGACGGATTCATTGTAGCCTTGCTTTGACAAAGAAAGAAAACCAGTGTATTTGCTAAATTTCTATTTCATCAAGATTCAAAAGCATGCTTAACATTTCCCATTTCAAGAGAATCAGCTCCATATTACTTTCTTTTATTTTACGTTGTTTCATTTGGTTATTGTTTTAATTTTCTGTTTTTGCTTTTCATAATTCGTCAAAATCACCCTTGGAAAGCTGCATTCGGAATTGTTTTTGCAGAGACCACAATTTGCTATACCAATTCCAAAACTTGTTTTTAAGAAAATTTTCATAAACACCCCAATTTCAAGAATTAAAAAAATGTATTTCCTGTATTTTCAAAATACTTTTTATACAAAAACAAAAAATAATAGTATTTTCGTTGATCTCAATATTATGCATAGCAAAGAAAATATTTTGCATGACAATTCTATGTTCATTGATCACCTCTCAATAGGAAGCCTTATAATAGGATCAAATATCCCACTTTGCGGGCGGCTACCTCTATGTGAGTGAAAGAGGAAGAACACGTGACACTTCAGGTGTACTGAATAACTTCTCCCATTGGTGAGCATATAATAACCATAGTTATTAGAATCGAATCGGTCAAGGCATCAGTTCAATGGTTCACTGGTTCAATCGTAATTCAATCAGTTCAATAATAAATAAATAATAAATAAATATTTAAATAAAAATAATAGTTAAAAAATAGTAATAGGTTAAATGATACACACTTTTATACAATGACTCATACCAAGTATAAAAAAATAAGTACTTGTAAGAAAAAAATATAAAAAATAAGTAATTTTAAAAATATTCAAGATGAGATTTGTTCTCCTACATTTAATATTCTTTATTCTAATGCCCATTGGTACTTTTTTCCCCTCTTTCTTCCTTCTTCTTTTTCTTTTTTTTTAGCTTTAGCTTCAAGTTTTTACTTACTGATTCTATTTTTTTTTTATCAAAAAACCACAAAATATATGTTTTCAATAAACAAATGGCTTTAAATCATGTATAATTTGGGCTATTTTGACTTTTTTTTTAAAAAAATTGTCCAATTCACTATATACTAGCCGGTTTATTAATTTTTTAAAATATCAACTAGTTCAATTTGGTTGAATCGCATTTCCAATAAATTAGTTGAACCGAATTGATTTAGGTTCGATTTTCAATTGAACCGGCCGGTCGGATCCGGTTTTGATAACTATGATAATAATCCTATTAAGGTTTTGTTGTATGTAGCATTACTATGTTAGATAGGGTCAAATATCTCATTTAGGAGGTGGAGGCTACCTCTATGTGCGTGAAGGAGGAAGAACACATGACGTCGCTTCAGGCGCAATGAATAATTTCTCTCACTACGGGGCCTATAATAACCCTATTCAAGTTTTGTTGTATATAGCATTACTCGAAACATAAACCCAGACCATTATGTAAAGTCTCAAAATGGGTATCCAATAGGGGTTCTAGTTTTCTAGATATCGATACCTTAGCGCCTCAGCCACTCTTAACCTGTGGATTAATTTTTAAAATACTTAATTTTTAGATCACATTTATGGTAACTACCGATCATATATTTGTTAATTATTTTTTTCGCGAAAATTACCTTGATTCTAGGGCCTATTTTTACAAAGATTCTCATTTAATGGTCACATTTTTTTTTTTTTTTTGCCTTTTTTGGTACCAAAAACCACTAGTTGGGTAACAGAGAAAAATCTCTCCTAATGACATTGTTGTTGACCAACATTTGCAACTCTTTTGGTATGAAATCCTGTGATTTTATGTTGTGTTTGACTCTTAGATTTTTGGAGAGAAAGAAAAAGTTAAGGAAATGAAATGAAAGAAGTTGAATTCTTTTCTTTATTCAGTTGGGTTAGGAGACTGAAGAGAAAATAAAGGCATTTGTCAAAGCAAAAAAATTTGTCTTTATGTTTGGGTAGCCATAAAAATGATTAAATATAAATGATTTTAATTTTCTCTCTCTCGACAAAATCAAGATCCAAACATAATATAGCATTGAACATTTGACAATAAAAAATATAAAAAAAACACATATTTAGTAAAGTCATGCTCTTTGTCCTTGTTAATAAGGAAAAATTTGGTAGGCAACACCACAATTGGCCCACGTGCATTGCATTGGACTTCAACCCTTCTCTTATACTGTACTTGGATCAAATATTTGGTGACAAAAAAAAAAATATGAAATCAAATTATATATTTAGTTGTTAAAAAAAATAAAGTGTAAAAAACTATAAATAGAAAATAAAAATTTTAAATCTCTAATTTTTTTTCATTTTTTCCTTACCTCATCATTTTTCTTTCCGTTTCTGTTGATATATCGGGTTCTAAAAAATGTCATTTGTGAAATATGAAGATTGAAGTGATCATATATATAGTTAAACAGGATATGAATCTTTTACCGATCATAAACTCGGCTTACAATTCAAATTCTTTGATAAAGTGAAGATGAATACATAATGATGACAACAATTTAAAAGATACTTCTGTATATGATCGATGTTTACTGTTTCCTAGACTTGCATGTGAAAATGAAATATGCATCTGTAAGAATTATCAGTGTTCACCATCATCTGCAACGTACACAGACATACATACATACATACATATATATATATATATATATATATGGATATATGTACTTTTATGGAGGATGAACAAAACTACAGCATATCCATAAACAAGGAAAGATTTGCGCTACAAGGGTGTGATAAAAGTCTGAATTCTCATGAGTGATGTCGTAGAGGTGGTGGGGGCTTGCACTGGTAGCACTTGGCAAAGAGCCCAAAGGTGTCAACTTGCTTGATGAAGTTGCTCATGCTAGCCCACCCTCCAAATCCGAACCCCACGACAAATACCCAAACCACCACAAATGTGTTCACGGCAAACATTGCAGTCCAGCTCGGGAGGAGGAATGGAGGTTTCTCTGCTGCATTCTGCAAGAAAGAGATCACAAGAATTATATATATATATGTATGCATGTATGTATTAGAAAAGATAGAAACACAAGCAAGGGAGGTGGTAGATTAACAAGGGGATTGAAGTGTTTATAATAGGATAATTTCTTTCTAACCAACCTAAGTAGACTTAATTCATTTACGCTTTTTTTGGATTAAAGATTTGATAAGAAAAAAAAAATTAAAAGAGAATATGAAATTACATCTTGTGTTCAGTTGGTAGAAAAAATGAACGGTCAAAAAACATAGAAAAGAAAGAAGTAAGTATTTGGAATCTCTCATTTTGTGTACTTTTCTTTCACTTTTTTTTTCATTAGATAAATTCGAATTCCAAACACAACATTTGTTTGACTGTTCATTTCATTATATGGACATAATAATTTTGGCAACCTGAGCAGAGTAACTGCCGCTTAAAACTGAGTGACAAGCAGATGCCACCAAACTCATCTTATCTTGTGAACTTTTCAAATCCCAACCATTAACAGCCTGTTTGGCACTTGGGGGAGAGAAAGAGAAGGAAAGGAAAAGGGAAGAAAAGAGAAAATAAAGAAAAACTATTTTTCCTTTTTTATTTGGTTTTGTAATAGCATGTTTGGAACTTGGGAAAAGGGAGGGAAGGAAACGAAAAATCACTGTTTGCTGTCCTTTTTCGGAAATGTATTTAGAATTCTGTGGATGCAAGTATGTGTTCAAGTGTCAAATCTATCTAATTCTACCAATGGTGACCAAAACAGGTCATGCCAGAGGTGGGGGAAAGATTGAACAAATTACCTTTCTGGCAGAGGCCTTTCTGTAGGTGAGCATATGAGCAAGAGCAGGGATGATATAGACTGTGAAGCTGACCAGCAGTGCCCCAACAGCAGAGTTAATAGGCCCAAAGAAGGGGAAAACAATGGCCAAGAACCATATTGGTATCACCACCGGCAGCCTTGCAAGTGCCCTCAAGCATATGCTCTTCGTTTCGTGCATCCCAACGGCCTTCTCCCACACAAAATACAGCGGCGTGCAAGCAAACCCGAATGTAATAAACTGCAATGCACAAGCTATATCGTTTGGTCATGAAAATTCACTAATTCCACCGGCTAAATGTAAGTAGCAAAAGTTGCTTAATGAGGAAATTAGAGCTTATAACAACAACCAGATTTGTTTTTAAACATTGTTATCAAATTCAAGTGGTTTTTCAAACTTATTTACCAAACGCAACTTACTGTATCTTGAAAACATGACTTATTTCAAATTTTCATGTAAACTGTGACTTGAAAACACGGCTTCAGCCTTGAACTCTTGCTTTCAAGACACAACTTCATCAATATTTGTTAAATAAGTTCAAAATCAACTTGGGTTTGGGCATAAACTCTGAGGGAGAATTATGTGAGGAAGACCTGGTGAATGAGCATTAGGATGACGGCTGCATCGCGAAAGCCTGTCCGGGGAAGGAGAGAGAAAGCATTGGCATGGTTGAGAAGTTGGTCGCCAAACGCCCAGTAGACCGCGGAAGCTGACGGAATTGTTAGAGTGAACACATAGAATGTGGCAAACAAATATATGTACTTAAATTTTTGAGGCTTCCACATTGCATGCATTATTTCCCTGTAAACATTGAAGTTTCCCTGAATCATTCATCATCAGAAAAGTTCAAAATTTCTCCTCCAAAATCAATGAAAAGAGGGCCATAGGGTAAATGATTTCATACATTGTTAGTAACGCAATGGATCACAAAACTTCTATAGAAACAAAGACATGGTACTTCTTATTGTCTTGTTTATCGAAAAAAGCAAAGAAACAAGAGAAAGAAAGATTTAAAGAGAAGTTTTATTATTTATAGAAGTCGAAGAGTAGACACACTGGAGAAAAATCTAGTTTCATTTTTTTTTTTTTGTCTTTCTTCCTCAAATCCCAAGTTGGCAAGCAGAAACTGGGAACAGAGGCCACTGCACAAAATGATTTTCAAAACTTTCTTTTCAATAATAAAGCAACACACAATGTATATACATACATACATGCATACATATATATATATTTATTTTTTTTATATATGATTGTTAAAATTACTTACACAGTGACGGCATGTCCGCCGAAAGTGTAGAGAATATTAGTGGCCCCTGTGAAATAGAGCACCAACTTATTCGGGGCAGAGTGAGTTACTCCTTCAACCTATAAAAATGAAAAAGCTTAAGGGAGGTTTGTGAAAAAATTCAAAAAATCAGGACCGTTGATTTAAATTACCTGGCCGTGAACAAAGGCTGCAATGGTTAAATACCAGGCGGTGTAGGTGGTCATGCCAAGACCCAGAAAAGACCAAATCCTATAGTTGTGAAATGAGGGTATGAAGACAGTGGATGCACAACAGGCCCCGAATATGTATGTCCATGTCCTCTTGTCCAGTTTGTCATTTATGTAATATATATTACTGTAATCAAACAAAACCCAATTCTAATTTCCCTTTTAGTTTGAATAATTATGCGAATTTTTTGCTAAAAATCAAGAGAAGACCTAACCTTGCACAAGCAATGAGCTGTATAACAGAACCAAATAGGAGGAAAGTACAGTTGAAGGCCAATCCCGCAGCTTTCCAGTAGGGACCCAACAAACCATCCAGTACTTCAAACCACTGCGTGTATGCAAGCATAAATTCATATATAACATGACATATATATATATGAACAATGAGAATAGAATTGTGTTGGGTTTCTGAGAATTGTTACAGTTTGGAGGTTTTGCTATGAAAAACAAACCTGTATGACATGGCTTTTGAAACTGACATTCTCTTTCTCCTTCCTGGTACGGTACTCAATGTACAGAACACTGATGAGATAAGCAGTCCAGCTTCCAAGAAGACCATAGAAGACCTGTAATATGATGCCTGAGAGCATACCCAGTTGAGAGAACGAGTAGGGCAATGTTAGCAGAACTTGTGCTACCTGCATAATCAAAGGCCAAATTGGGCTGAAATCATACTTAGATTAATCAAATCGAAGGTGTTCAATCCAGCATACTCGAATTATGGTTCATATATTTTGTGGGTAATGCTAGGAATTTACCTGATTCGATGCACAGCTGAACCAAGCATCATAAACAGACCCACCATGCCAAAGAAGGGTTTTGACGCTAGACATTGACTGATCATCTACCTTTTCTTCCTCTCTCTGACCGTCTGGCTGAGTCCCATTCATGGCCGTTTCAGCTTGTTTCTGAGGTAACATTGCTGGTTTACTTCTCTAGAGATCTGAAACAACTCAAAAGAAGAGACATTTAACAAGCCATAATCAAAGCTGAAGTAAACCCAGAACTTGAAAAGTTAGTATAGCACCAACCAGACTTCAAAAGAACAGGATCAAAACTCAGGTTATGCAGTACCTGGACAAGGGTTTGATGGGTCACTGTCTTGGGTACGTATAAAATGTTGAAAATGGAACTTTTTTCTATTGACATATGTATGTATACCTGTAAGACAGTTGCTTTCTCACCGGTTCTCTTTGAAGAAAGAATCAAGTTGAGATTTTTACCTTTTTTTATTTGAAACTGTGTCAAATTGGCAACAGGCTTACAGCTAGCGGCAGGAGGTTACAATCTTGCAGAGATGTTTTCCAAGATGGTCAGTAGACTTAAATGTCTTTACATCAAACAATAATAGATGTAAATCTCTCTCTCTCTCTCTCTCTCTCTCTCTCTCTCTCTGTGTCCAAGTCACTAAAAGAACCCCCTAATAAATGAGGTATTATCCATGAAAAAATGGGGTATTGAGAAAACCAAAAATCCTATGTCTCTGTCGATCTCTGCCTCTACAAAATACAAAATTACAAATATTGTCTTTGTTCTAGAGAAGGACCACCTTCTGATCAGAATAAACAAAGACAGAAAATAGGAGCTGCTTTTGCAGGGAAAAAGAATTCACACACACTCTCTCTCTCTCTCTCGTATTGAAGAAACAGAGATCTAAAAGAAGACCGCTGAACAAGAAATTTCTCTCTGCTTCTCTTTTTCTTTCTGTTCCTTTTTCTCTCCGTACATTCGACTACACTGGCCGAGAGATCTTAGCTTTCTCTCACAGTACACCCTTTCATTTTTTCTCTCTTTTCTTTTCTTTCTGTGTTTTTTGCTTTCTATGGACCCTTTAAAGATGTTTGGTTGTATTGCCAAGTCCAAATTTTAGAAAAACAAGTACAATCCAGAGGGAATTCACAATTCCCATTAATTCCTCTCTCTCTCTCTCTCTCTCTCTCTCCTCTCGAAAAACTTTTCAGTGCAGTCCTGAATAATTTCTCTCTTTGTAATTCGTAGTCAGCGGTGTTGATACTAGAATGGTCTTCTTCACTTCTACTGGTTGAAGTTATAATTCCCCAATTTACATAGAAACGTCGTCGCCTACAAGTTTTTCAAAAATATTTTCCTCTCCTTTCCACCTTCGAATATATTTTTAAAAGGAGAAATTATCATTTAAAAATAATAAAAAGTCGTTATGATTTTGAAAAATTAAAAAAGATATTACTAAAATAATTTTTTAAAAGTCAAACATTTCGAATGTAACAGTAAGTTATTCACTAATATGCATTCGATCATTCCTTATTTGTTTAGAATTTATACAACTCTTCACAATTTTTTTTCAAGAAAGCTTATGCTAAAAAGAAATAAAAATTTAATCCAGCTTTCAACCTTCCACATGCCAAATGCCTCCAAAGGGCCACAATGTTTGAATGTCATCATTATTTACTGTCATTATCATTTCCAATTAGTCGTCAAATCATACAATACCTATGTTTATCCTATATTGATCAGGTCACTAGTCCTTTTTTTCATTGCTCAAGTAGTTTTAAGGTTGTTCTATTAGGATATGAGTATTATGGGTGCAAAATACAGAAACAATTACTCTTTAAGTGGGTTTATTTTCTATTAAACCCCATGATGATGACGGAAATATTGAGCAATTGCCTTTTTTATTTTATTTTACAGCAATTCAGGTATAATTCACAAAAAGATCTAATATTTATGGACATATTAGAGTCGTTAAATACTCACACACATACCCTAACGTCTCGATATGAGATGTTAGCTCAATGCGCAAACTCAGCCCCCAGTCCTGAGCAATTAAGCCCCAGCTATCCCGTGGGCTATCAGAGAAACCTTGACTGAATCGGCAAAAGTTTTGCCCTACACTCGAACACCAACATCCAATTTGCCTTTTTTTTTTTTTTTTTTTTTTGTCTTTTTACAACAATCCAGGTATAACTCACAAAATAATACAATCTTTATGGGCATAGCAAGATCGTTAAATATTCACACACACATCCTAACGTTGCGATGTGAAAAACTGCTAAAATTGAATAAATTATATATTAATCGAATTTTCAAACACTTAATTCAAAATTTCAAAAAATTGCATACATTCTAACGAAGTTTTTCAATCTCATAAACTCTTGCTGAAACCTCATGGATAAACTTTCAGGCGAATGACCATTTTCAAGAGTTTGGTGAACTAACTACTACAAGCAATGGTGATAAACAATTCCTTTATCCAATTTTTTCGTGGCTTTTCATGAAAATTGCCATCAATGGTGACCCCCATATCCATTAACTTAACAACCTTGATTAGTGGGATAAGGGATCTTTATTCTCCCTCATCCCCAATCTCTTTATATCTTTTTGAGGTGTGCTTGCACCAGCACGAGTGATTGGTGCATAGTTGCGATTAATGTTAGCATTTTTTTAAATTTTTTTTTCACCATAACTTTATTCTCTGTGTCTATCTCTGTCTCTTTGACTCTTGACTCTACTCATTTGTTAAATATTTGATTTCACATATTAATCATTATAGGAGACCCCTCTCATTATCTCATTCCACCCTCTTTCTGTTTTATTCATAAACCCACAAAGTACAAAAATACAAAAAAAATAAACAAAGGTTTTAATTTTGGGTCTAGTGGGAGACGTAATGATTAAATTGATGAGAGCTCCATGAAAAAGTTTTGATAAACAGTGAAATTTTTACGCGCCGTGCCGTAAGATTCTTAATTCAGGTTTCATTCTTTATACTTTATCTCTCCATGTGCTTTCTCTCCTGTAAAGTTCTAAATTATTCTCAATTTTTCCTTCATATCTCCAGTCTCCTACACCTCTCTAGACCCTGTCCTGAGAAGTTCTAAATTATGGTTATTATGAGAGAGAGAGAGAGAGAGAGAGAGAGAGAGATTAGTGATTTTCAATTCACTCGTGATGGTGTCAAATCAACAAAACTGGGTTGTCCATAGCAACTCCTCTAGATCATGTACAACTTCATGCCCCATTGGTTATCATTATAAACATACAATGCAAAGAGTTTTAACAAATGTATTTAGCACCATTCTTTTTTTCTTTTTTTCCCCCAACCTCTGTTTTGATCTTCAAATAACCGGCGTTTATACATTGATAAGAAAAAGAAAAGGCATTAATGGGATTTTTTTTTTCTAGTAGGATGGTATAATATTGATAATTATGATTTTTACAATGCAGTTCTCCATATTGTACCAACTTTTGCTTTTGTTTTTTCCTCTTCTTTATTGAAAAGTAAAAGTTGGATCGATTGAAGTAATGGGGCTGGGCTACTTGCATCAGCATGAAGATTCTGCTGGTTAATAGATTTTGCTTCCCACACTAGGCACGATCTAAGGGGTCCATTTCAATGATGACTAGAAGGAATCCATAGTACCCCACACAAAAAGAAAGAGCTTTGATTTGAAATGCTAATGCAATGGAAAGATTTGCATTTCTTTGGGCTTTTTTTTTTTTTTTTACATTATCTGCAAAGGCTTTCTCTTGGTTTATCTTCAAGTTCTATTAGAATAAAATCATCAATTGTAAGCTTTCCTCTTTATAGCTTCTCCGTTGTGTTTTTTCAAGTCACTTCTCTCCACTTTAGAATCTGTTCTGATATTGGGCTTTCCACTAGACGAGAAAATATTAAGTGCAACATTAATATCAGCCTATAAAATTACGCTAAATAAGTGAATATTTACGTAATTCATCTAAAATCAAGCCATTAATCAAGGCGCTCTTTTTCAGACTATCCTACAATTGATATGACATTTCTAGTAATGAAAATTCGAACATGCTCGCAAAAATCTATTTTTTAAACAGCAAGTTCATATAGTCCTCGCAACATCATTTATGATTCTACCCATTGTATACAAGATAGATATAGGTTTAGATGATATCGGATTATCTAAATCTTTCACCATCGTATCAAAGTAAGAATTTCAGTTCTTGGAATGATTCCATTCCGATGGTTTCGAAACATTTCCAAGTGGGTCACCAATTCTTCAATCTTGACTCATATTTCTGTGGCTATTTGTCATTGAAGTTGTAATGGTGAGAGTATTGTGCATCACGCCCAATAAATTCAAGTGTAGCCATTATGTTTGAAATTAGAATTAGGATTTGAGGATGCTTTTTTAAAGGAATTATCTGTCATCTTTATGCAGCATTCCACCATCGCTATCAGGCTTTCTTCCACTAATTGTGCTCATATTTCTAACGGCAAATTGGTCTTTTCTCTCTCTCTCTATATGTATATAGTGTCCGTGCATTTGACCTACTACGTCCTCGAGAAAGAGCAAGACCACCATCAACACCAACCCTGTAACTTTCATGTGAAAGGATTTAACCCAAACAAGCACTATTAGTTCTAGTTATTTTGGGAAGATTACAAAATGTCCAGAGTGGAAAGAATTTCTCATCTAAAAAATACACTTACTTGTTTCACTCAAAGAAAAGGGGCAAAAAAGGGAAAGGTACCACCATTTTCTCACACTACGAAGTTTTTTTTAGTTTCTTCCATGTGTTTCCATCATGCCAGACAAATCTATCCTCTGCCAAAAACAATAAAATAAAATAGAATAAAAATAGCCCGAGAAAAATATGATAGGACACCTAAATCACAAATCTGAAATCCTTCAACTGGATTAACTATTGTTATACCAACCCTTCCAATTAAAACCTAAATAGACCTGTTTCAAATTCCACATGAAAAGCATAGTACATAGTAGAACAAATAGATTTCAAAAGCACATTCAAACAGAGAGGTTGCATCAAATTTGATAAGACAATAATAAACAAAACAGGCAAAGACTATCAAATGATATGTGTGTGTGTGTGTGTGTATCACAAGGCAAGCCCATCAACCCCCATTCAAATGCCCACTACAAAACTGTTCAAAATCAACTATTGCCCTGGCAACTATAATCTTCCAGTGTTTGTGGTGCACATCAGCTATTGGAAAAAGATGTGATTTCTGAGGCCTAGTGGGGAAGCACCAAGAATCAATACCCATCAGTCTTTTCTACCAAACCTATCATGGAAATGGGGACTTGAATTATGGACTTATGTCTGCCTTTAGTGACCCTCGTTTGCATCCAACTTGGTTTTTAGAAGGGTCAGTGACCTAATGAGTTTCTGCCCGAAAAAAATAGTCCTATTCCTATCTTTAAAGAGTTTATAACTAACGTAGTACTCTTGTTTCAGTTTTGTATTCCTTTATCTCTTCACATCATCTTGATCACTTAATTGGTGCTCCTGACTAAAGAAAATAACTAGCATATGCACTTATTTCACACCAGAATAATCAAAATACCCTTTCAACAGGAAGGGTAAGTTAATCACTCAAGCTTTATGGCAATAAAAGAAAAGACGCTGCTGATGTAAGAAAATCTAATGAGGGTGGTTTGAGTCATTTTACCAAGACAAAAAGAAATTTATGTGAAGAATATTTATTGTAAATCATAGATTACACATGAAAACTAGAGTACTGCAACCCCTTTTCTTTTCCTTGGCAGAAAGAGAAGAGTCAATTTTCCTGTTTGACATATTTGGGATACTCCTGCCACATTCACTCGTCACCAACAAAAATTAAAAAAGGATTTTGCTTATAATTTATTAGTGAATGAATATCCCAACAAAAATATACAATATCAGAAGTTCGTAACTAATAGTCGTGGCATGGCATGTCAGAGAGATTTCGATTAAATATTGTGCGTGCATTTGAGAGAGAGAGAGTGAAAATATAGTGAATGTGTCAGTAACCTTTCACTCTAAATATACAGTAGTAAGGCTCACCTTAATTAGGAAAGATATCAAAAAGATCATCAAATTTATAACAATGCAAGAATACAAAAATAAGGAACATTGGCAGAAGTAAGAAACAAACCCAATTAGCTAGCATGAGCATCGTCAGATGAATATTCTAGACAAAATCACCTGAATAAAATATATGCAAACCCCACAAAGCTGAGATAAGATTCATGTCCTAGTTATTGCTACCCAAAGTTCTTGTTTCAGCTGGCAACATCATCTAACAAGCTTAGTACACTCCTACACAATGGTAACTAAAACTTGCTTATAAGTGGTTTTTTTGTTCTCCCCAATTTCTGACCCTCTCCAGACCGTGTAATGGGGTTTCAGGATTTGAGTACCTCATTTTGTTAGACTTTCACATAAATGTCAACTGCAGTAAATTGAGATCTAAAATTTCTTCAAATTGTAGTTATTTCAAGTCCAAACACATGCTGTCATGACATCATGTCAATTCAAAAAGAATACACAGGATGACTGAAATCTAAGGCTTCTATGAAAATCAATACCAGATCAATCTCATAAGTACTTCAAAATGATATGCCCACAGCCCATCACTCTAGACTAGTACAGGCAAAGCATGCCCAATTTTCACTTGTATAAACTTTGGCCTGGGGCTGAGCCGATTAGAATGCAGCTCAATTGGATATATTCTCCGTCCATTGTCTATTCTTTCAGTAGCTAGGGATAGTGTTCATGTCACATGGTCTCAAAAATAATGTTGGTTCCGTAGAACACAGAGATAGTTACATACATGATCAATGAGCAGCTATATACAAAAGGTGAAAGCTAGCTTACTTTCTAATTTGTATCCTCCTCCTATTTCACTTCTCTTTGTAGCCCATAAGCATAGTAATCCTAGTTTTTATAAGGAACCTACAGGTGCAAGTAAGAGCAGATGCCAGGAAAGTCCAAGAGATTTTCTTTGGCCTAGAGAAAACATACCGAGGCTAGAGAACAATTGCATAATAATTAACTTCTAGTATGTATAAATAATTCAAGCGTTTGTCTATTCTACTTGACGAGTGTTAATTCCAATTACGTGAGATCCATTTTCTCAAGTAATTCAAGATTTTAACTCCCTTTTATTACTGAGACGACTAAGCAAGAAAAGAATTTTAGAAAAGGCAGTGAAACATCAAACAAAATTCAATGAAATGTCAACTAGTGCAATTTTCAGGAGACCAAAACACGGACTGAACATATAAAATCCATTTGACAAATTTCTTACAATAAAAGATTCCAGTTATACACATTGAATGCTAGTATAGAATGGATCAGTACCAGGACTGGTTAACAAGACTGTAATAGGGACTTCTACCGTAAGCCGCCTCCCAAAAATAAGATTAAAAGTTAGATCAGAACTCTAGAAACAGATACCTTTGTCCAACCGCCAAAGCAACCCCACAGCCCATCCCCCACTTTCTCCAGCTCCCAATAGTACCAATAGCAAAAGGATATCTGCTGCAGCCTCAAACTGTTTGATTCACTCAGTAAACACTTACAGAATAAATAAGTAAATAAATAAAAATGAAGTGTAAGAAGCTCTAAAACCTGGTCGTTCATTACCACAAAACATGATTTACAGCAAGAATATCGCCTGTATAGCGTCCCTCTAGATATAAATCATGCGACCAGCATGACATTAGTGAGTCAGAGATTCAGATCAACAATGAGAGGTTTGTAAATAATGACTCGGTATGCTCAACCAGCTACAAGACTTTAGTGGGTCTAATCAGTCACTGGAACTTCTTGTTGCTTACATGAGAAACACCTACCTAGGAATGAGAATCCAGGTTCTAGTTATTCCATGGTTTCTGCAGAATAAGTTGCAAAAATATCCCCTTGCACAACCAAAGCTCTTAGACATCTTGCAGGCCACCAAGCAATGAGCATACACAAGAAAGAAATAGCCAAGGTTTCATATTTTTTGTTTTTTGTGGCTCAAAAGAATGGTCTTAGTATGAAACCAATGTAATAGTTGACATCAACCAGCATATGAAGGTAATGTTTAGGAGAAGCAATTAAAACTTATGTCTCAGATAGATAATTATGATACCATGGCAGAACTCAGCAGTAAGAAATCAAGCACTCACAATCACAACTACAAGCTCATATAATATCTTTCATTACAATAACCCCCCATGAAAATGTTTCTGTAAAAATGCTTTCTAAAGAAGGCTGAAGCTTCAACAAGGTATAACCAAAATTCTGAATGGCGAGCAACAAACTTATGTATGAGATAAGGGCTACATACTTCCCAATTCCCACAATAAGCAACCTATATTGGACAAATAAGCTATCAATGGGTAGAAAGAAGATGTCAGACCTCTGATGGTATGACATGGATGTGGAGTACAAGATGCAGCAATAATTCAAGGGTTCTCATTGGGTATAGGTTAAACCACAAAGAAGATAAATACCAGCAAGAAAAAGATCAAAATTGCAAATATCTTAATCATGAGCCACCTGTTTGATGATATTTGGTTTAAATGCCTCAACAAAGAACTGCGAGCATTTTCAACATTTGCCAATGACTCTTCCATGTTATCATCGATCCTGATCACATAAAGAGGCAGCCTCAATTCAATACAGGAAAACTCGAGTTAAAAAAAACGAAAAGAAAAGAAAAAAACAGAGAGACAGATAGGCAGACCTAATTCACTATGCTAAAGACAAGTATAAGCTTCTATCAGGAGTAGCACATGCATTTAAATATCTTGCATACAAATATAAATTCCTTTTTGTATACTTCAGCTGTCATACAGCTTAAAGTTTGAAAATTAAAGATGTAACCTATAAGCATCAGATATTCATGCAAAAAGAGCAAACCTGATAGCCAATTCCCCTTGTTGTGCAACCATCGTAGCCAAATGTGTGAAAATCCCACCAAGTTCTGAAATAGTGGATTCAACATTTTGAAGAGCACCTGCCCGACTTTGTGAATAAATCTCCTGCTGTGGAACCACCTGCTGCAACATGGACATTTCCATATCATGGGATGGAGTGTTGTCCGCAGCTAACCTCCGTCTGAATCAAGGTTTAACACAAGATGTAAGTAAACATTAGAGAACTAGCTAAGGACAGAGTTAACCACGTCATCAATACTTTATTTTTCACCAATCAGATCCAAATGAATGTCATCTCAGAAGTTAAACCAATACAAATACTAAAGAAATGGAAAGTTTAATTGTTCAGTTAGGTGTGCAAAACCTCAATAGAATTCTGGATTACAAACATCCAGAGACAGAGAGAGAGGGAGAGAGAGTTAGTTAACTTCCAAAATCTGCTATATCTAACGGCAGGCTTCAGAAAGTGCTGAAGAACATGGCTTAAGGATGCTTATTGCAGAGACATGGCCCCAACTCGCTACATGTTTTCTCCAGATCATCGAGAGGTCACATGTGTCAGCCGTTATATGTGACATGTGAACCTCCAATACAAGCATGTGCCTCTACTACTTACTCCCTCCAAGGCAAGCCCTGTTGGTCACTTACTATAGACCAAATCACTTGATGCTTTGACTTCGGACTTGGACATTAGGAGCCAAATTGAGGCACTCCACCTACTTCACAATGTATTGGCTCTTTATGATCATATTCTCCAGTGCCTTGGCCACCCATTATGAACCCTAATGCCTTCCAGGTTGAAACCAGGTCCTAGGGAGCTCTTTGAGCTCAATATGTAGTCATGGTGCAAAGTTCGTGTGGCCACCATGACCCACTTGGTCATATTTACGCATCAATGGGATCCTAGGATTCATGTGGCCTCATATTTTGAGCCGAGAGTTTGTCGAAGTATAGTCTCCCATCATGGGATGTGTGCCTTGACTGACTTAGAGAAAGCAAGAGATGCACCACTTGGTTCATCAGAAAACAGTCCCATATTCTCCAGGGACATGCATTCTGTTATATATGTTCTCCTACCTGGGAACACATCATGATCTCCGTGTTCCAATTGGGTAAGGTGTTCCATTAACAAACTGTCACACTCAATAGAGGCCACCATATAGCAATGCCTCGGCACATGGTGCTCTCTTATAAATAGAGTTCTTCCTCTCTGGCAACCCTAATAAATCACCTCCCTAGCAGATTCTGGTAGCCTTAGGGATATTTACCCAATTTGAACTGCTGAAATCCTTCACAGGGTAAACCACCAATTCTCAGGCCCCAACTGATTCTACCATGTAGGCCCATAATAGACAATAACTCCCCCGCAAAAACAGCTTACATCACCAAAATCTCATCTACTTGGACTGCATGCTATCTGATGTGGTTTGGTTCCACCCTCTAAAACCTACTCACACACCCACACTATATGTTTATGTAGTTGATGGAGCCCAGAGGGTGATTTAAAGCTTCTAGAGATTTAACACAGCCCTTGATCAGTTGTCAAAAGAATCAACAAGCAAAGACCATATATATGAATTGAAGCAGTTTAAATAGTAAAGAAATGTTGTCTATAAGAAACACACACAACTAAATACTTCAACAGATAGACATTTGCAAGGACCATTAAAGATCTGAGGAGGTTTTACTAAAATATGGTCAAGCTAGACAGAAAAAATGAAGGTCAAATTCATATTAGCGCATAGAATGACATGAGAACACACCTCAATTGGTTTCCAACTTGAACTCCATTTGGCGGTGATCTGAAAAAAGAGGAAAATAGGGAGAACAAGTTAAGAAGGATGTTCAGCTTCACAAAACAAACACATACGATGAACTTGATGCTAGGCAACTAGCACTAGAACTATGGAAGACACTCATCAAAGAAAATATAAAAGGTAAAATTTGAAGACAATTTAACGTCAGCATATTTGCATATGTATTTATTTGGCCACAGAACATACAATGTGCAGAAATGTATAGATGAGATGAACACCCATGGATTAAACAAAAAGCTCACTATGATTAATACGAGTAAACAAATCATGTGTAGATAATCTATAAGCATTAATGTAGTAGATCAAAGTAGAAATGAAAGAAAAGCAAGTTATAATTAGTTGCCTCCATCGCAGTTCCTCTAAACTTTAATATATGCATAATTCATTTTTTAGATCTAAAGATCCACACATATCCTCGTGATGAATCCACATATCTGTTAAAGAAGACTGAAGATGCTGCAATAGATTTAATCTCTACCATGACAGTCATTGATGCATGATAACCATGGAAGCTTTACCCAAAGTCTTTATTCAAATATATAAAACTGGCCAAGCAAGAAAAACCAACCTACTGACAACTCTACCAATTAAGATACCAAACAATATAAGGCAAAGACTTAAAATGGCACTCCCAAATGTCAAATCTAGTAACAGTTGAACTGATTCCAAATTTTCAAACTATAGATCAAATTACTTAGGCATCAAAGTATGATATAAAACGTTTTTTTCTTTTTTTTGTATAAGTTTACCTTCTTCTGTATGTGAAGCATACTTCACATCTATGTTCCCAAACCTGTGATAATTACAAGCATTAGACCATGTAACAGAGAGGAAGGAATAGACCTATCACCTAATACTTGTGCAACCATAAAATGCTAACCTAACAATCTGTGATCCACATCAGGCAATCCAAATAATAGAATACGTAATCTTCTAACACCATGTTAAGTAATCTTCTAACACCATGTTAAGCAATTTAACTAAGACCCTATCAATTATTCCTTTATCTTTCATTCTAATACAATACATTAACATGAAAGAATATAACATAGGAAAACTTACACTGATGGTTGCAAACTCCCCAATGAACCAGATGACGCAGACCAAGGAGGTGGTTCAGTAACAGTCTTCGCAGGATGCCTCAAAGGGTTTTCTCTTGCCATATTTGTGGAAAATATCTGTTTTCTACTCTCATGAGCCTTGATATTCTGTGAAAAGAGAGAAGAAAGTTGATGAAGATGACAACAGTAACAATATATGGAAGTAACATAGAGACACCGCTGGCCACTAAGCTTGACTGGTATCTCAAGCAAACCCTAAGAGGAGGTAAAAGGTTCAAGCCCCAGTTAGTGGTGTGTGTGCACACAAGCCACCAAAAAAAAATAGCTAATGATGATTATTATTCCACTTAGCACCAACCTCTGTTCTGGTAGTTAACACATCCTTAAACTGTTTTGTAGCCCCCATAAGTTTGTTTTTCAGATCATCACAAACATTTGTAGAATGAACAACTCTATCTTCTGAATAATTCCCATCAGCTATCTCCAAGTTTTGAAGGGTTTGCAAATCTGAGACTGCCACGTTAAGTGTTGTGATGTCATCTTTTATTAAAGCAGTTAATTCTTGAATTTCCTTCATTGGATCATCGAAAATGGATGATCTTTTAGCCACTGCATGTCAATGAAAATGTAAGTCACAAAACCTGAAGTTAGCAGAACATCAACCTGCAGCATTAACCTGAACAGTATTGAAAAACAAGAATGGCTTCACAATTTAGTTTTTCGAGATGTCGTTTGAGATGTTCAACACAAGAGAGATGAAGAAGAAGATCATCACAATAGCTTCACTGAATCCATCCACATTTCGTAGATAGTCTACATTTGACTACAAGATTGGGAAAGTGGATAAACTTAAATCCAGGGGGGCATGGCACATCTGTTAAGTTAAAATTTGAACACTACATAAGGGATCCCCAGTCGGGGTAAATAAACAAACAAACAAAAAAAGAAAGAAAAATTATAAAACAAAAGGAAAGAATTATAAGGCTACAACTATGTTATACTAAGATTGCCATTTGCCAGACCCCTGGGGGTTCTAACTGTAAAAGGTGTGAAATTATGCCTGGATATATACATTACAACAAAGGCAAATGTTTTATTCAGCATTGGTTCCACCTTTTACAGGAATTACACGATGTGGAAGTTGGGTCACACTACAGATATTATGGTTGTAACTTGTAAGTTTTCTCAAACTTGGATATTGAAAAACAAAAACAAAAATAAAGCAAAATTAAAATTAAAGAAAGCTTGATTACAGTCTATAAAGGGGTTGATTAAACAACAATTGCTTCATACGCCTCCCAAGGCTTTTAAGGCGTCAGGTAATGGAACCACCCTCTTATTTACGTTGGAGATTAGAGATAATGCATCTTCAAAGGTCTGAGAATTTTAGGAGACTAAAGGAGGCACGGCACCAGTCGAAATGAGGCATATTGACCTTTATTTCCATGATTTGTTGTGTGTGTGTGTGTGTGTGTGTCTGTGAGAGAGAGAGAGAGAGAGAGAGAGAGAGAGAGATGATGATGAAAGATATAGGGGGGACAGGCAACCTCGGTTTTGCATAGTTTTTTTGGAGACAACATTCGTACGTTGTTGTCTTTGGCTCGCATGTACTCCATTTTTTGGAGACAACATTTGTTGGCTCCCACATGTTCAGCAACCTCACCCACCTTACTCTAGAGTTTCTTCTCTTTTCTAAAGCCTGGTTGGAGTTCCTAGCCTTTTTCTATTACCAATTTACCAATTAGCAACAAACCTGACTTTAAGTCGGATAAACTTATCTCTAGAAAACCAATGAGGTTAATAAAATTTCTATGAAAAAGTTCAATGTCTCCTTAAGCCAGCACAATCTTTTAAAGATAACCATATGACACACTTGGTATTCAGAATTTGGAAAAACCAACACAGTTCTGTTTCAATGGGGACTTTTTTATTTTTTCAGTTACAATTACTTGTCGGTTTTCTTGATTGGGGTCTTCTCAATTTGTCACCAAAGGATTACTGTCCAATTTGTCCTATAAAACACGTGTACCCACGCTCCAAGGTGGATTGTTTCACACAGCCTATCACCAAAAAACTGCAGGATTTGCGTGCACAAAGACTAAAAGCAGACATAGCTTTGTTTTGATCACAAATAACAGCCACCATGCTTTTCAATTTTGTGAATTCTAGAAAACCATAAAGCTATTCTTTCATGTCCGAAGGATGCAATAATCATGAATTTGCCATCTCTTCCATTAGTTTTCCTAATGCCATGCTAGTAGTATGTTACTTCTCCATCATGAGGTAAAACATATCTACTAACTACTAATCAAATCAAATCATCACATTTCAGTTTGTACTTAATCAATGATATTTCTTTCACGGGAACCAATTTAATTAAAACCCTATACTTCTTTTTCGGGAACCAATTTAATTAATGAAACAATGTGAGCGACAATGATAGAAAAGAAGTGATCAAAACCCTATAACGTATGAACACATAGAATACTTAAACGAAGATGTGATGGAAAGAGACGATTACGTTTGGCGAGCCTGGCGACCTTAAGAGATGTTTCGTGGATGCCCAACCCGATCCGCGACGCCTTCTTGTTGAATTCGGATCGGGATGCGTTCGCCGTCGGTATTGACGGCGATGGACCGTTTTGTGATTCGTTCAACTGCGAGACTCCGCCGATCTTCTTCAGTGTCACCGACAGAGATCGGAACTCCGACGTCCGGTCTCGGTAGGTGGAAACTCCGGTGGACGCCATGGACAGTGACGTCGGAACCAACTTCTACAACGGTCTAGCCAGAGGACCTGAGGAATATGGTCCTCCTTTTTTCTTTTTCTTTTTTTAAATTGCCTGAACACTAAGTAAATATGTCATTTTTATTTTTTTGGGTTAACTACACCTAACTCCCCGCACTTCTACCAAAATATCACTTTAGTTCTTATATTTTTAATTATAACAGTTCATTCTTACACTTTTAGTCTAGCAACAATGCAATTCCTCCGTCCGTCTCTTAAACAAACGAATATTTGTTATGTGTCTAGCATGTACATTTTTTTATGGGCAAAAAATGAATTTTGCTACCATTTTAACTAACAATAAATAAATAAATATCTTAATTTTCTAGTCATTTCTTATTGCTATGTGGACTATTAAAACTCATCATGCCACATGGGAGAATTTTTCCAACTCTGCAATCCTTCTATCTTCTCCTGTGCAACTCTATTTCTGTCTCTCTACAAATCTATCTCTCTTTCTCTATTTTATTCCATACCTTATTGGTAGTTACATCCTCCACTCACTCCAGGACCACTTCTTAGCCACTTCAGCCACGACCCAACCCCTCTTCCCCTATCCACCTATATCCATCCCCATCGCCAGTACAAACGATCATTCTCTAGCCTCTTCTTCCCCCACCTTATTGCCCCAGCTACTTTAACAAATAGCTATATGTGTATATATGTATATAAATTTTTGAAAAACTAGGAAATTTTAATAGACAGATAGAGAAAAAGAGAGGTTTGGAATTGCAGAGTGTGAGGGATTGAGTTGCAAAAAGATAGTTAAAAAAAAAAATAAAAGAATAGTAAAATACCAAATTTACCCTTTTAAAAATGTAGATGTGATCATCACATGATCAAATTTTGTATATTTATGAAAAAGTGGATAATAAAGGAATGACATTACTGCTTGACCAAAAATATAAGGGATTAATTGTTATAATTAAAATATGAAAATCAAAGTAAGATTTTAGTGAAAGTCCAAGTGTGCTACTGTAATTAACTCATTCTTTCGTTTGGTCGGGATTCGACATCAAAGAGAGCCCATGAATCTCACTTTTACAGGGCGTTGTCTATTCACATAGACGGCCCACCTTTCTTCATGGGCTGGCAAGCCATCACCCACCTCACATTTCGTTTCCTGGATTGTCAAAAACCCATCTAGCTACCCAAAACGCAATACCTCCGTTAAGCCGTCGGATCCACCGTTTCCTCCTATAAATTCAGCTCACAGTCCCCACTCTGTCTAGCTGCAACTAGGGTTTTTCTTTCTCTCCCATTCGCACCCCAAGCGGAAGGTAGTAGTAGTAGAGGGAGGTTAAAGCGACAGCTACCCTTCGCTGTCCGCCTTGACAAAGCTCTCAGCTTCGTCTTGGCCCTCGGTTTTACTCCATCTCTTCGGCGGATTATATACTTACACACAAACACATATACGTAGTTGTATTATATATCTGAAACTCAGTATACTCGATCATCAATGGCTGTGAAACAATCGAAGGCGGACAAGAAGATCGCATACGATCAGAAGCTGTGCCAGCTTCTCGATGAGTACACCCAGATCCTCATTGCCGCGGCCGACAATGTCGGATCGAACCAGTTGCAGAACATTCGCCAGGGTCTGCGTGGCGATTCGGTGGTTCTGATGGGTAAGAACACCATGATGAAGCGTTCCATCAGGATACATGCTGAGAAGACCGGTAACAAGGCCTTCCTCAATCTGATCCCCCTCCTCGTTGTACGTTCAATGTGTAGATTCACTCACTTCCTGTGACTTTCTTTTTCATTTTCCATTGTCAAGAACTTTGTTTACTTTTTTTTATTATTTATTTATTTATGAAAACTGATTATTTGAGTTTTAGTTGACTGTTCTTTTACTGTAATTTTTTGGTTCGTTTTTGTTATGTGATGCTGGGTGATTAATTTCAGTTTGTGTTGCCGTTTGGGAATTAGGGTAATGTGGGTTTGATCTTCACTAAGGGTGATTTGAAGGAAGTGAGCGAAGAGGTCGCCAAGTACAAGGTGAATTTTTTGATACTTTCTCTCATTGCTTTCAATGCCATGACATTTTCTTGTTCGTGATTGCGTTACCGGTTTATGATCAAGTTCAGGAAAAGTTTGATGTTGATGATTTTGTTTGCAGTAATATTTATCATCGAATATGCAATCCATTTTGCAAATAGAGGTATAGTATGTCCCTTAAGATGAGAAGTAGCTCATTATGGGCTTCATTTCATTCCATGTAATCTAATTGGATGATAATATCTATAACCAATTAAGGTTTCATTATGTTTGATTATCTAATCACTAATCTGGCATGGTTGTATTGGTTTTCAATTAACTAATTATCTTTAGTTAATACTGAAATGATTTAACTATCATTTAACTTGAGGACGTATCAAAATACGTATATGTACAACTGCATTAATTGTTGTTGGAGATGATGTGTCATAATGAAAATAGAACCCCTTTTGAATAATGTTAAAAGAAAGTTAGACAGATTTCCAAGCAGCTTGTAATGCTTCTGGTCTCTTATCTTTTTATCTTGATGATGTGAAATTTTAGAGTTCCTTATTGTTTTGCGTGTCTTTCTTGAAGCATAATATAAGTTTTTAAATACCCTTGTCGACTGATTTCACGCTTATTATAGTTGAGTAACTGTTGGAAGGTACTTGAGAAAACACTAACTTACTTGAGCTATACTTCACAAAACTTGTTTGCCCAATTTAGACAGTTCTGCCGAGACCAAAATAAATAAGTAAAATAAAATTCAAGCTTAAAAAACTTATGTTTTTCTCACTTATAGCCTCCAAGAAGATGTATTATTCCTAATTTATATAGTTTATTAAGTGAAACATGGCAATTCTGCAAATACGTTGGTCAATTCGTAATAGATTGTTCTCTTTGGTCTACTATAATGCGGTGCTAATGTTGTTATATAATTGCCACTGTGAACAGGTTGGAGCACCTGCACGTGTTGGTTTGGTTGCTCCAGTTGATGTGGTTGTCCCTCCTGGCAACACTGGACTCGACCCTTCTCAGACCTCTTTCTTCCAGGTCTTTATTCTTTGTCCTTCAATGTTTCTGTTTGACTCTGCTATTTTGTGGTTATTTCTCACTCCATCCCCTTACAGGTGCTCAATATTCCAACCAAGATTAACAAGGGTACGGTTGAAATTATTACCCCTGTGGAGCTTATCAAGAAGGGTGACAAAGTGGGATCTTCCGAGGCTGCCCTGCTTGCAAAACTTGGCATCAGACCCTTCTCTTATGGTCTTGTTGTCCTGTCTGCTTATGACAATGGATCAGTCTTCAGCCCAGAGGTGCTTGATCTGACAGAAGATGATCTCATGGTGAAGTTTGCTACTGGAGTTTCCATGGTCACCTCCCTGTCACTGGCGATTTCTTACCCAACCCTTGCAGCTGCACCCCACATGTTTATCAATGCTTACAAAAATGTTCTGGCTGTTGCACTTGAAACTGAGTATTCTTTCCCTCAGGCAGATAAAGTGAAGGAATACCTCGAGGTATGTAATGGTCGTGTTCATAGATTGATGATATTGTCATTCTTCTTGAAATTTTTTTAATTAGTGTTCATTGTGCATGACTAATTAGTTTGGTTGGGAATTGCAGGATCCCAGTAAATTCGCTGTTGCTGTGGCCCCAGTTGCAGCTGCTGATTCTGGTGCTGCTCCTGCTGCGGCTGCCAAGGAGGAAGAGAAGAAGGAAGAACCCGCTGAGGAGTCTGATGATGACATGGGTTTCAGTCTGTTTGACTAAGTTTGATTTTGTTTTGACAGTCTTAAAACATATCCATCTGTTTCTTTATTTGTTTTCCTCGACGTTTTCATCGGTATTGAAGTATTTAGGATTTGTTAGTTTGAAAGGATCGTGACTGTTAGTTTTAATATGTGGTCCATATTTTTTTCTTTTTGTGTTTTTGTTTGATGAATGTTTAGTTGCCTAACTGTTTCTCATTATTAATGTTTTGATTGTCCGAGTCATTGAAACATGATTGATGTTGGGGAAGACTTAGGATTATCTTTCAAGATGTTCGGAAGTGCTGATTTTCCGGTGGTGGTTGGTAGTTCCCGACAGTGCAACCCTGCGGTGGTGTGAGTGTGAGAGGCTAAATTAAAATTTTCTTTTGGGACGGAAAGGGTTTTTCATATCTAACACTACCAAGGATGGAGTGAGTAAAATCTTGGTGCTTTATTTGGTGGGTGGGCCAATAGAGGTCACAAATTCTATTGGTACCAGTGATGGGGGAGTGAGTACTGAGCTGTCTATAGGAGTAAGATTTGGCTGTATGTTCGGAAACAACAGGGTTTGTAGATGGTGCTTTTTCTGAATTAGCTCAATGTTCAATTGTGAAGCACCTTCTGTTTGCTGTACAACAGAGTCAATTGAGATAAGAGATTGCAAACCCAGCGCGTAGGGGTTGGAAACTGGGGTGTGAGTTGCAACTAATATCTGAAAATTAGAAATATGGGAGCCGCTACAGAGGTCAATTTTCTTAAAATAGGTAGATGGGAAGCAACAAGAAGACACCTATTATTGTATGCGTTACTGTAAGTAGCAAAGTTTATATGGTTCCTTACGCTTAATTTGAAATTTGAATTGTTTATTGAAAAAGTAAAGAAAAAAAAAACGTGATGAAAAAGAGAACAAAATTATTCTTTTATTTTGTTCTATTTTTTTTTATATATTTTTTTTTTATGAAAAATTTAGATTTTAAATGGACCGTCAATGGTCCCAAACCATATATATTGTTCCACTTGTCAGGTTTTAGTTTCGGTGACCTAAAAGTCGCCTATGGACTTGTGTTGTTGCTACCCGCTGATGTATCCATGTATCCATGAATCATGTTATGCAATGACTTTTTTAAATTGTAGGGAAGTTTGTTGAGGTGGACTAAGGTATACCTCCTATTTTTTGGTAAAGAGAGTAAGGACTTATTTAGTACAGATTTTTTTAAAAATTTTTTGACTTAACTTATTTGGCTTTTAAGCAAAAAAGTTGGATTCTTTTCAGTTTTTATTTTTTTTTACTTTTGGACTTATCTTGGCTTATAAAAACAAAAAACCTAAAAAAACCATGTGTTTTTTTTCTTCTTATTAACAAAAAATAAAGTTGCTTTTGGATTTTTTTTGTTGATGAATGCCACGTACTGGTAGTTTGGTATAAGGCCGTCTTGATGAATGCCATGTACCTAAACTGTGATTTAGAACTCTTATCTCGTTTCATGCCCTAGTCTTGGATTACACCTATCAAAGAATAAATGAATCTCATGCTTTCCTGACCATCTTTTGTGGTGATTCTGAGTGGATAGGATATAGCTGAAACCACCCAATATTAGGTAATCGTAAAACCAGCGGTAGGCAGCAGTCGGCTTTGTTCGAGTTGGGTCTATTTCCAATCAATCATGTTGTATATAGCATGGCAAGTCTTTGAGTGCTCCCTCTCTCTCTCTCTCTCTCTCTCTCTCTCTCTCTCTTTGATCCAATTAATCGTTGGCAATATGCGACGGCTCAACTTCCATCCTATTTTCTGCAATTACACCTTGGATATCTATTTTCTGGTACGTCCATAAATTCTGACATGAGATTAGGAACATTCCCGGTGGTCGATGTAACATTTATGTCCGAAAAAATACGAAGAAACATGGAAGGAGGTTGGTCATAGACAACTTTGCATTAGTTTGACACATTACATTTTTTAAGTTACTTAATTAGTAGTTAAAGCATTAATTCTATCCAGAAGTTTAATAATTTTTTGGGTGGTGGGGTAGATAATGTTGAGGTTGTCCTAAAAAGATCAATGTCACTGTTTTGGTTGCTCAAGTCATGATATATGAGAAGGGTCGACACCATGCCGAAAGCTAGTCATCTCTTCTCACAAAATGAGAGTCTAGTCTTTATTTTTAGTCATACATTTAATAATTTCTTAATACTTTTGTCCACCATGACTACATCATGGATCAGGCAGTCTGAGATAAAGGATTTGGATATGGATTCAAGTTGGGGCATGGAAGAGGTTTGTGTTCCTCCGTCTTGAGATTCTTCAACATTTTTAATATGGGGATGGGCGTGGAAGAGGATTGTGTTCCTTTGTCTAGAGATTCTCTAACATTTTTAATATGAGGATATGGTTTGTATAAGGAACAAGGATTCATACCCCCATATGCCTTGTTCCATCATTGGCTTGGGAGCTAATCTCTTATTTCCTAATAAAATGTTCCCCACGTCTTACAAAATGCCCTTTGCATATTGCGCTAAAAGTTTAGTGGTTATATACTATTGAGTATTCGGTGATAATCTCTATTAAATAATAAGACGTAGTGAATGAATATATCAATAACTTGAGTTAATGGACCAGTAGAGGAACTTCTAAAGGAAAAATACGACTAGATAAACTATAATAAAATATTTTTTTAAAATTTTTTTCATTGTGCTTAAAACTCAAATTACTGATATATTCACCTATCATGTATCACCGTTCATTCTACAAATAATTCAATACCATCTGGCTGCTACACTATTTTTGAGAGAGAGATGATGAAGGTAGAAGCAACGTACCCACTAATCGCTTCCAAGACATTGAATTCCTATGTATATCTATAGAGAGAGAGAGAGAGAGAGAGATATGAGGAGGCAATTGGCCAATGTGAATGTGTCAGTTGCGGCGCATGATGGAAGCAGCAGCCCCACTAATCGCGCCAAGACATGCTTTCTGTCTAGGAAACCAGTGGATCTCAGCATCACAATTGACCCGCTTTCAAAGTCAAACCGCATGCCGTTGTCTAAAGCAGATAATGCAACACAGATGTGTAGATATGCACGTTATATATACGTATATTTTATGTATTAGATTCTGCGATTTTAATCTTATAATAAATAACAGCGGCCCATTCACGCTACAACGGCCGCTTTCTTCAGTTTTGGAATATGGAGATGAACCCTGTCTCCACTCTCTCTCTCTCTAGGGGTGGGAGCCAAGTAACCGTTTACAGGGTCCAGTCCAACTATTACCCGCCGCGTGGCAGAATTCCACATGTTGATCTGGCACCGCCAAACCAACCTGATGTGTCCGACATGTGAAGCGGCTTACAGTGATTGGGTACACGTGAAGTTTCACGCTACGTGTCCGAGACTGGGGAACAGTTGCATATGCCGGGCCGCGTGATTAGATGGGGAAAAGTGTATGCTTAGTTGGACGGCATCACGCCTCTGTGCGTGACACGTCGGCAGATTGGTGCGCGCTGTGGCGGATTGGGACATGAGCTAAGCTGAGATTGAAAGGGTAAACGCGGAGGTTTAACTCCAACCCAGTGGATTTTTTATTGGCGCCCGCAGACTAAGTTTGAAGTTTGAAAGAAAGAAAAAGACGGGGGATGGTTGGAACAGGAGAATGGAAGCGGTCCAGCAGACTTATCCAAACCCGACCGGATCGAGTCTCCTTAGTTTGAATGGAAGAACGAAAATACCCCTCCTCTGAATAGAAATTACTAATTTAGAATTCCCTTCATCTCATCATTTATGTAACTGTCACGTGTTGTTAAAATTGATAATTAATGAATAAGATGACTCTAAACTATTTAATAATAAAATTTTTTTTTTTTAATATAAGCAGCAAAACATTCAAGAGTTCAAAGTTTTCATTTATCCCTCTACTTCCGATTTAGTAACATGTTAGATTCCTTAATAAATGAAATTAAGATATCTCTTCCATCATAAAATAGAAAAGATTCAAATCTACGACTACTTAAACATGTTAAAATGCATAAAGTATGCTCCTCTGCTTCTCACAAAGTCACAAAGAGACTAAAGTCATTAAGAAGTATAATAAAATTATGGATAATTCATACGTAGTAAAATGAAAAAAACAAATGATAATATGTGTACACATGATAAGCATGTGTTATTAAATTGTACAAAGTATGATGTTTACACTTTTTTTTTTTTACAATTTTTAATAAATTGTCCAATAATACAATACATGCTTAACTGCCCAAATAAAAAACCATCAAAATTACAAGGACAAACCATTTTTCATATGTTTTCAAAACAACACAAAAAAATAATATTTCATAAAAGACCAAAGAAAACAAAAGAAAGGAGCAAGCTAAGGAACTTAAAGATAGTTTAATGAAAGAGCCTCAACAACGCTTGGCTCTTGAAGAGACTTGGCAGATCACATTGGGAAGATCTTTGCTAAGCATAGTAATTAGGCAATGACAATCCTCCCTAGGAAAAAGCATCTTCCAACATTTTTTGAACTTTGTTAAGATCCAGCATCTTCTAGAATATTATTCTAGTACTCTGTTTCCCAAGTCCAAACACTACGTACTTGAAATATTCTTGGTCCTAAACCAGTAATGGCAAAACCGCAATTCTGTCCATGATTAGGCACATAATATATTCTATTCCAGTCAGCTACAAACTCTTTCAACGAATGGGACTAAGCGTGGAAACCTACGGGAGTCCGGAAGCATCATAGGAAAAATTTATCCAGTATGAGCACTCTTACAAGTTTCTAACTAATACGTAATCACACCCACAAAGTGCCCTAATCGTAAGCAACACCTCCGATCAAAGTTCGCTAGTTCCGACACGTGTAAATCTATTATTCGCTGGGAACATAACCATCATATTTAGTGCAGCAGTTGATTCGCCTCCTTCGCTGACTTTAATTGAAAACGAGCTCTGACGAGTCTGACCGGGGTCCATGCCTCTGTAAGGGCTGTTTCGTCATTATGGAAAATTGGACCGACTTGTTAGGTCCATATCCGTATGTGGATAAGCTTATAGTTTTCATATGCTCTTAAAATTCAACTTTCCTTACTCTTCAAGCTTGCATTATTTTTTTTTAATTAATGTTAATTTTTCCCTCACCGGAGCGCCGTGTCTTTGGAATTCCTCGTTCTTCATTTCCACACGCGTTTCCCTCCCAAATACTGTCTATAAATACTTCTCTGTGTCTCTCTCCCAAAGCTGTAAAACAGACCAACAGCACAACAATATACTTTTACTTCAATTTCGACATCTATATCTATCATTCCAGAAAATGGTCGATTTGGACTGGAAAGCAAAGATGGTTACCTCTGATACGCCGAATAAGTCGCCGAAGCTCTCAAATAAGCTTAACATATCGGTAGCGTTGCCGATTCGTGTTGGGGATTTATCGCCGGCGTCGGATTCGGCATGTTCGGCTTACGAGCGCTACCTTCGTATTCCCGAGCTGAAGAAGCTATGGAGTTGCAGAGAGTTTCCGGGTTGGAGAAACGAGTCAGTTCTCAGACCGGCGTTGCAAGGTTTGGAGATCACGTTTAGGTTCGTTCCGACGGTTTTGTCCGACGCGAGACCGTATGCGAATAGGAGGGAGTGGAGGAGGAGGCTAGAGTCGCTGGCGACGAGTCAGGTTGAGCTTATAGCGCTCCTCTGTGAGGACGAGGAAAACGACGGCGAGACACATGGAAGTGCGCCGATTGTTGATCTGAGTTCGTCAGGAGGTGTGCTGGCTCGCGACGGGAGCTCTGCGGAGGTGTGGAAGCTTTCCGACGAGACAACGGTGGTGAGCCGAATCAGTGAAGCCAGCCTGTTGCCTCGGCTTGCAACGTGGCAGAAGTCCGAGGACGTTGCACAGAAGATTCTGTACTCTATCGAGTGCGAGATGATGAGGTGTCCGTACACGCTAGGGTTGGGCGAACCGAACCTCAGCGGCAAGCCGAACCTCGATTACGATCTCGTCTGCAAGCCATGGGAGGTTCATTCTCTGAAGAAAAGTTCCTCCGATCATATGAATCACGAGAATCAGACACTCTACACTACGCATCAGATCTTAGAGTCATGGATCTACGTTTCGCAGCAACTTCTCAAACGAATCGGAGAGAGAATCGAAGCAAAGGATTTCGAAAGAGCTTCGAGCGATTGCTGGTTGCTGGAGAGATTATGGAAGCTTCTGGCCGAAATCGAAGATCTCCATTTACTCATGGATCCGGACGATTTTCTACGATTGAAGAACCAGCTCTCGATCAACGCCTCCTCGGAATCGAAAGCCTTTTGCTTCCGATCGCGAGGGCTCATCGAGATCACGAAGCTCTCGAAGGACCTGAAGCATAAAGTCCCGTACATCCTCGAAGTCGAGGTCGACCCTAAGGGAGGGCCAAGAATTCAAGAAGCGGCGATGAAGCTCTACCGCAGCAAGAAGGGAGGGTCGGCGAAGATTCATTTGCTTCAGGCGTTGCAGGCTATCGAATCGGCGTTGAAGAGATTCTACTACTCGTACAAGCAGTTGATTACGATCGTCATGGGGAGCCTGGAGGCGAAAGGTAATCGAGCGTTCATGACCGTCGATTCGAGCGATTCTTTGGCTCAGATCTTCCTGGAGCCGACATATTTTCCAAGTCTGGACGCTGCGAAGACGTTTCTGGGAGATTACTGGAGTCGCGAACATGGTCGCTATAGTCCCGAGACACGGACTCGTACAAACAAGTGAGAGAAACGTTGGTCGACTCGGTATTGACTCGGAAAGAGTCAAGTCAGCTGGACTCGGTCCTGTCACGGCATTGGTGTTGAAATTTACTTGGACTGGCTAATTAGGTTGAGAAACTTGGGAATTATTAAATGATTAATTTATTGTGTTAAGATTTTGTATACCTATACTTGTGTTAGTTCTTTGTGTAAAATTGTTCTTACAAATTTGAATTCTTTACTAATGTAAACTGATCTTATTGTTCGAAATGATGATGCAACAATTATGTATAAATGAGTTCAATTTTCGGTTTGAGGTTTTTTTATTTCATTTTGTACTAGTTATTTTGCAAGGAGTTGCACTATTCCTGTAAACTGATATCGAGTCAAGCTGAGGAAATTAACTAACATGAAAATGGAAAATTAACTAACATGAAAATGAGTTTAAATTTTGATTTGTTTACTTAATGGATTGGTATCAAATGAGTAATGAGTTAGTCGAACGAGTTTTCAACAAGCTAAATATTAATTTACAGGTGCCTTTTTTTCTATTCACGTTTACCAATGAGGAAGGTTATGGATTTAGCATCATGGTTTGGTATATGTACGGACAAATGGGCTTGGTGGGCTCGTGGCTCTTCTTTGAAATTGCTTTAGAGCCCAATTTTTGTCCTGCAAAAAAAAAAAATTCGAAAGAAACGTGTCGTGTTAAAAAAAATGTGCCACTTGTCATTAACAGGTAGGTCCGTGAACTTGGATCCAGCTGTCGATTCCTCTGCCTTTGCACTCTGAAGTCTGAACTCCTAGTAGAGGGAAATAATATAATGGCTGAGCTGTGATAGAGCGATGTAAACAGCCAGTTACTGAACCAGCATGTGTTGCATTACGCCAATCACTAGGCTTCAAGCGTCGATGCATTCCTCACAGCGCCAATCAGTGAAAGAAATCTTTCGTTTTGTTAAAAAGTTGTACGGACAGCAAGGAGACACAAAGCTGATTTTGCAGTGTATTTTCCTGGAAAGTTTCTTCACAAATGCCAGTGTGGGTTCTGTAAACAGCTCATTCCCAGACTTCTCTTCTTTTCCACATCTTGAGCATCTCTCTCTTTCTCTCTCTCTCTCTCTCTCTCTCCAAATATGTATTTACACGAAGTATATATTCTGAGTCTGTAAAGCAATACAAACGCATCCACCATCTTCTTCTTTTAAGGCTTCCTAGTTTTCTCTCACTTCAAAAGAATGCCAAATCAAAGACAAAGCTGTAGTGGTCTCTTTCAAAGGCAATGGTGAAACGGTGATGGTGTTCATCAACGGTTCTCATTGGGAAAGATCGTGGCCTGCTATATAATGAAACTCTGGTAAGCTTCCAACAAAATCACAAGAAAACATTACTTCAATTTTCCCTTATTTCTTATCCATTACCATATAAACACCACAGCACGGGATTATAAGACTTTGTGAAAATCGACAGTAAGTTTTCATGAAAAGTGTGTATTTTTAGGTATATTTAATTTGATGGTGATTTATTTCAAGTGATACGAGCTAAATAAAGATTCATTTTTACCTTTCTGTTGCTCATTTGCAAAGCATTTTTATGGGTTATTGAACATTGTAGTGGATGTAGAGTCTGCACCCATTCAGTGTTTTCTGGATTTTCCTTTTTCCCAATATGATTCTTTCAATTCTCTGTTTGGAACAAGAGAAAAGAAAGGGAAAGGAAGAAAAAATTGTAGTTTTTGCTCCTTCCATCCTCTTTTGTTTGGTTTGGAAAGGGAGAGAAAATTCGAATCACTTTCCCTTCCTCAAGTTCCAAACAGGCTGTTTGTTTCGGGGGAAATTGGTTTCTTTATTGAGTATGAATGTTGAGTATTAGAGGAAGTCGAAGGATAGACCCTGATTTTTGACCAGATTATATGCTTGCTTTTTATCTGTATATCACAGGTAGGGTTGAATTGAAAGCAAGCAAAGAAGGTTCTGGATTCTCTCTCTCTCTCTCTCTCTCTAGAGTCGATTGAGATTCAAAAAGTAGCTCGGACTTTTAAACTACCCTTTTTACACTACACGGGTTTTCCGGTTACTTTTGACCATCTCTTTCCCCACTTCTTATATCAGCTCTCTCTCTCTCTCCCTGTAGGTTTTGCTGATATCTTCTTTGCTCTCTGTTTAGTTTCTCTGTTATTAGCCCAAAAATGGCTCTACCTAGTTTGCAATGCTCACAAGAAGTCCCCCTTCAATCGTTTGCTTCTCCAAAACTCACCTCTCCATTTGCTTCTTCCTCTTCTTTAACCAAACGTACCCAAAAAAATCCAATCGTTCTTTGCAGATTTGCTGTTTCAGGCCCTCGGGCACCCACAAAGCTCTTAAAATCTAGCTCATTCAACAAACCCATCTCAAGAGGTCACACCATGAAACGAGCTTGCAGCTTAAACTTTGATGATGAGTTTTTTCATGAAGATTTATCTGAACAATTCTATGAGTTAGTCCAAGGTTCTGAGCCATCAGAGGATGAAGAGGATCATGGAGAATATACTAACAACACCACCACTCGTACAATATCCGTTTTGGGGAGTGAACATAGGAGCAATATGTCAAAATTTGAATCTTTAGAGCCTTTTATGTTTGGCATACAGCCGGAGCCGCCCGAGTGGCCGGAGAGGGAAGAGGTAATGCGGGCGATCATTGAAAGAAGAGCGAGCAGGGTTGATCTTCCACTTTCGCTTAGGATGATTAAGAAGAAGCAGAAATGGCTAGGGGGTTTTGGAGGTTTTGGAGTCTCACCTTGCTGTTCGGTTAATAAAGCCTTCTCTTCTATGGTGTTCACCATTCTAGAGATTCAAAGTTATGCTTTGAGGATGAGAGAAGTAATATCCTATGAGGATTTAGAAGGGATCATTGCTCGAGTAAACAGAGAATTGTATGCCTCTTTCGCGTGGTTGTTTCAACAAGTTTTTTCACAAACACCATCTCTGATGATCAATGTGATGATCCTTTTGACAGATTTCTCTGTACATGCAATGGCCAATAACTCTGCTATTCAAGACAATTCATTACCGGTTACATTGTGTGAAGCCACAGAAAAGGTTTCAGCAATGGAGAGTAGGAATCAAAACCAATTTGATTCTTCAGCACTGAAGTCATTTTCCAGCAAAAATTGCGCCGGTTGGAGTTCATCACATTCAATTCAATATCCTGACGGTGTGCCAGATGATATATCCCGGTTTCCTTCAAATGAGGATCACAAATTTGGACAAAACGATTTGGGGTTGTGGAGTACGGTGATGGATGAAGCTATTATGATGCAGGGCGAAGTTGTTGATCACCATATGATGGAATCATTTGTGTCACCAGTTTCAGCAGAGATTGAACCAGATGATTACATGGAGTATTACAGAACTGATCTTCTATATCAGATGGGTTTATCTCAGGACCCTAATAATTCACTTCTGCTGTGTAATTATGCTCAGTTCCTCCACCTTGTTGCTCATGACTATGACAGGTAATTGGTCTTCTCGCAAAGATTTCAGAACCTCTGCTGGTTTTGATCTTGTTTTTGTAGTCTAAATGGATTAACACGTAAGAGTTCTACTTTAAATATTGCAGCGGTAGCTTGAAGATAAATTATAAATCCAAAACTCAGTTTGTGATCAACTTCATTTAAAGCAAGATTAAAATGGAAATTAAAAAATTAAGGGGAAAAAAATAGTATATGTGAATTGTTCTACATAATGTGGTTCATGTCAAATAGTTCATTTGCCTTGTAGATTGATCTTGTTAATGAAACTTGTAGTGGGTGATCCTTCTTTTTTTTAACTCTCTTGAGTGGTACTTTAGTATTTTGGTTGAGGCTTGCTCAAAGAAGCTTTGTAGTATTCTTGATTCTTTCATTTCTATTGGCTTGATGAATTATGTTGCTGAATTCAATCTTTTGTGACTTATTGTGGGTTTAAACAGGGCGGAGGAGTGCTTCAAGCGCGCCATACAAGTGGAACCATCTGATGCAGAGGCCTTAAGCCAATACGCGAATTTCTTGTGGATAGTAAGAAAGGACCTGTGGGGAGCTGAAGAAAGATATCTACAAGCTATTGCAGCAGAACCAGAGAGCCCTTTCCATGTTTCTAAATATGCCAATTTCTTGTGGAGCAGTGGTGGTGAAGAAACCTGTTTCCCACTCAATACTTCCTAAGAACAACATTAGCAAGGCCTGAAACTTGTAGGAATTTGATGCAGTCACTAGAGTATCTCCCGAAAATCCCGGGCTGCTTACATCCAACTGCAGTGCATGACGCTTCCGCCACAGTAAGATTTAGAGAGGGTTAGACATACACACTCTTGCCCTGCGTATTGAGAGGCTGTTTCCGAATTTCAAAACCCATTATGCTTAGATCAAATGGAGCAACTCTACTGCTGCACCTTCGCCAAGCATGTTGAGAGGCTGTTTCCGTGTTTTAAACCCGTGACGCTTAGATCCAATGGAGCAATTTTACCGCTACGCCAAGGCCCATCCTCCCTAGTATCATTGGTAATTCATGCCAGGATATACACCCCTTGCAACACTCATTCCTAATTCAGGCAGCTCTGTTGTATTATTTTACTAGTGACCTATGCCTCATCCTTCTATTGTGCTAATATATGTCATTGATCAATGGGGAAGTATTTGCCCTGTTAGTGCACTGCAAGTCTATAAGGGTAATGGGCATTGCTGTGCAGGATACGCCAAACACGTCTATGGAAGTATATGTTTTTGTTTTTGTTTTTGTTTTTGTGCTAATATATGTTTTTGTTTTGTTTTGTTTTTGTGGTGAAAGATAGTGCTTAATCATTAATATAAAAGTTATGTTTAACCCTACATTTTGTCTCTTTATTACGTGATATTTTGATACTTTTAAAATATCAAGTCATACGAGTAATTGATTAGATAACTATTTAAATTTGTTTTATTATTCAACTTATTCCATTAGTGTTATAAGAGATATATACACATATATATAAGATAAGATTGTGTAAGCATATAATTTCGGTTATTCAATCCATTCTTATTACCTGTGAGCCGTTATGTTAAAGGATTTTTGAGATTAAGTTCAGCAAAAAAAAAGACTTTAATCATGTAACTGTAATTCCCTATTTAACAAATAATAAATAAACACCTAGATAGATTTGTATACAGCTGTACATAGCAGAAGAGAAGTGGTGAGCCATCACAGAAGGACTCTTCAGTGATGGAGTCGCCCAAGAGATAAACCTTCGGCTCATTTTTTGATCTGATCAAATTAAAGGATTGTGCTATTAAAGGCCTCTTGAGATTAAGTTCAACAAAAAAATAAATGTAATTAGGTGACTATAATTCTCTATCTAAAAAAATAATTATAATTAAATAGATTACCATATATATATATATATATATATCTACTTTAACTTTTTAGAGAAACGGTAGAATTGTGATACAAGTTTTCTGAGTAAGGTTTAATAATGAATCTCTATTATTGGTAACCTCCATCAAGGTGGATAAACCCTTGGCCAAGTGGAGTTGGCCGCCTTCACTGGATTTTAAAAAAAAACAAATATTTTTTTAAAACCCCATCCAATTAAAAATGAATTTTGTCCTACTAAAGCCAGGACCCATTTTAAATTTTTGTTTAACCCAATCCAAACTCATACCCATTTAAAATACATTCAAAATGACATAAGCAAAAATGGCAATGAATATTATCAAGACGTACTAAAAAAGTAAATTATTTACTCTGTTGATTAAATTACTAATTTTGTATTATGCTGATCAAATTATTTGGTATATACTTCACCAGAAATCAATTTTTATTGGATGATTAAATCCATTGTGATTCGGTGAATACTCCGTTGAAAAAGAAAATTAATTAATACTTTTTAATCTAAAAATAATAAAATTTTAAGTAAAAATTTTATACTAGTATTAAAAGTATAAAAAGCCTCATTTAAAATTTTTACTTTAGGCATATTTTTTGCCTCTACTGAAAAATATTCATGGGTCCGCCACTGATCTCCATTATTGATAATCTTTATTATTTATAATCATACTCTCTTGGTTGATATTTTTTTTTTGCCAGAAGTCAGCTATTATTTGCTTTCACAATAAAGATCATCTCAAATTCTTTCAGTTAAACTTCAAATTTTTAAGAAAATATTTTTTTGTATGCTCTTCGCCTATATTTATCTACGTGTGTATATGTCGATCTTGATGCTTAAGTTAATTGAAGAATTGACAACATAATAAAACTTGCATAATTCATTACCATAAAACAAATTAGGATTGTATTAGTTGTTATTTTGGGTTTTAAATTAATTATTTATAACATTTCTATTATGAATTTAAACAAGTCTTACTCCCGGTACATTATACGGATTGGCACACAGTGAAACTATAAAAATTAAGGTATTCGTAACGTTATTAGGAGTTTGAATCCATTAACACAATGCATCAAACTACATAACAAACTATATTGTGTTTAATATGAAAATTTTGAACTTCTAATACTAACATGTTAAAACAGGGTGTGTGGTCGTATATTATATTGCCTTTAGAAATTAAATTAAATAATCAAAAGGATATGCACCTAATCTACTTGTTATTCAAAATGCAACGGACTCCAAGGGTCTTTATCATTGAAGATAAGAGATTTACACTTGATTTGGATTGGGAGGTTGCAAGGAAATGTGAAGAATTCGAAAGAAAAAAGCTAATTATATCATAATTTGGTAATTTTTGAGGAGAGAGAAAGTGGATGGAGGGGTGAGAAAGTTTATTTTTTAAGCATTTTTTTTCCCTCCTTTACCCTCCAAAATTAAAAGGAAACGGAAGAGAAGTGAAGTGCTTGCTATTATTTTATTTTAAATACCAATTATACCTATCAATTGATGATTAAAAAATATTAGGGTTTCATACTCAAGATATATGTAATAGTAAAATTGTATTATATCCTTCTTTTCTCTTTATTAATTTTTGTCAAACAAAACAAGACGAATAGAATTTCTCCCTCTCTTCCTTGTTGGTTATCTAAAAAAAATATGAGTACTTATTCTCCCTTCCCTTCTCCTCTCTTCCCTTCCCCTCTTAACTAACATTCCCTTTCACCTCCCCTCCCTTCCATCCAAACAAAGCATTAGAATATTTTCCTTACATTGTATCCATGTGGTTCAGTGCTATTCACTGCAAAGTACCACGTCATTTTTTATATAGAAAATAGATGAACTAAATTCTTGAGTAGAAATATTTTTACTCTACAATTACTTAAATCATATATTTAGATAGGATCATTAAATATTTTTTCTCGAGTAGAATCATTTCTAAAAGTGGGCAATCGGAACTTAAATGCAATGATACACGTACTAAAATGTTACGAAAAAAAAGAGGGTATTATTTCAGATACTAAGGATCCATTTGGTTGCATCGAATTAAGTAATCCAAAATTTATCAATTTGTAATGAGTTAGTTCAAGAAATGTATATATGCTTAATAAAATAATTTATTGATCTCCCAATTTTGTATTTGTAGGCTATTGGGTTTTCTTCTTTTCTCCAGCCAAATAAATGGATTATGCAGTTCGTAAACGAGTCAATTCAAAATTGATTGATTCATACTTTTGGTTTTGGGAACAACCAAACATGCCCTAGTTGTAGTTGTGTATAGAACACGTAAATTGAGACCTTTTTTTTTTTTTTTCCCGATGCATCGGAAAAACACAAATCGTCGGGATTTGGGGATTCAAATCGACACGTATTCTCCTATTTCCTTCCCTATGTTGAAGCCATGCATAAGAGAAATTATTCAATGATTCCGGATCACCACATGTGATATACTTAATTAATTAAAAATAAACATATACTCTTATTTTAGATTTTTTATTTTTAATTGATCAAACACACAATATCACGTTTACATAGTGTTTCTAACCTACTAAATAATTTCTCCATACATGGCCCCTTTATCTATTCATATTGTAATTTTTATCATTTGAAGTTGGTTTTTTTTTTTCCTTTCTCTAACACTTACATTACATTTGGATCTTGAATTTGTTAAGAGAAAGGAAAATAAAGTTACTTGTTTTCTCAAGCAACCAATACAAAATATAAAAAATAAAACGAAAAAAAAGCTAGCTTCTTTCATTTTATTTTCTTTTCCTATCTGTTCCATTTCTTTTTCTTTTCCCTCAACAGATCCAAATCCAAATACAACACTCATTTGCTGAAGACACTTGCATTACTAACCATCCTTTGTACTTACATGCTAGTTGTAACGTTTTTGTTTTTAAGATTAAGGAATCTCTGGATCTTTAAATGTGAAAAAAGGGAACCAAACAAGTCATTGTTACTGCTAGCTAGGTCATGAAGTAAACCTGCAGAATTCAATATGCAAGTTAAGGTTGAAGGCAGCATTCCACCATCAAAACAAGCACCAGAAGGGTCTCCAACTGAATTTCTTGCATTGAAATGAAGAAAAGCCATAAGAGGAAACATGAAAAACAAAGAAAAACAAAAACCAAAACAAAGATCAGGAAACTGACTTCCCCATCAAGCTATGTGGTAAGAACAACACAATCAATCCAAAGTGTATAAGCTAACTCATCCAGTGTCCCCAAATAATATAAATTTCGTGGTAGCTTAATACTACAAAAGTTAAACTAATAGGAATTAGTTAACTAACCGAACAAAATGAGGGGGAAATCAGCAATGTAAGGGTATGAGAAATCCCGGAATCACCAAATCACCAAAGCCAGATGTTGCGGCTGTCAACAGCTTTCATGGAAGTCGATACCAAGGGCATTCGTCCGTACTCAGCAACAAACTTATTAACGCATTCAGACCTTCTGTCGATATGACCTCCCATGCTACTAATCCCAGTTGAACCAATCTCAAATATCTTACCTACACCAGCACATAAGCAACATATCTAATATAAGTAACACATACGTATATGAATACTATTACCATGTTGAAACTCAATGTGGAAATAACAATGGAACCAATGAACAAAGATAAAGGGAGGGAAAAAGAGATTATAAAATTGCAGAAAGCTGACTTGTATGTTCCAGAACAACTTAATAACTTCTGCTGCCATTTGATTGAGCATAGCAGTTGAAATGCAGCTACAATAACCCAATTCTCTTACTGTCCTTACACATGATTACAGTTTTCTCACAGAGTTATTGAATGAAAAGAGAATTTGCAAAGATTGAAAAGGAATCTTTATAGCAGCAGTTGAACCCTAAACACTGAAACAGTAAAAAGGCTTGGTGTCTTCAATTCAAACTTTCTCCACTTAGGCACCACAAATGGCATACTCATTTTTTTCTGTTTTTCAAGATAAAAAAAAAAGTGTTCCATCTGCAGCAAGGTTGTAATTCTTCAACAAAACTGTAGGTGCTTAAGAGATTTGGTCCAATGGTACTACAGGTGATACAACACAAGCTTCAAGTAGTTAGAAAGACATAGCCTCAATCACAATGGGCTTACATCCAAATTTCCCCTGGTGTCCATTACTGCAATTGTTTGCAAAGGATATTTGTTCAGTACACTGAAGGAGGGAGCATGTTAGAAATATAGGGAGATGGACTAGAATCCATAGCCTGAGTAATAAGCAGGACCAAGACAACATGGCTGGATGGCAATTTTAGTAAAGCTAACCCCATTCTCTACTATGATGATATTCAACAGTAAAGAACCTCATGGGCCAATGATGACACTAGCAGCAAAGGATGCCAAGTTGGACTTGTTTCCAGAGGAGAAATATACAACACACATGATGCATTTCACAAGGACACATCATATGAGGTCAAAATGAGAGAGTTGTCTCAAAAGAATTAGTCAGCCTAAAGACCACATTAGAGGTTTTGTTTTTGTTTTTTTTTTTTTTTTTTTGCATCTGCATCTTTATTTGATTCCCAACAACAACTTAAAATTAATTTCAGTCCAATTCATGAGATATAACATCAATAAGACAACGTAAGGAAAATTTTGAACCAAAAAGCTATGAAACAATAAAAAGAAATGGATGGTTAGGAAGTTGTCTCAAAAGATTTAGTACAACCTAAAGACCACACTAGAGTTTTTTTTTTTGAACTTTTTCTTCTTTTTTTTTTAATTTTTTTTTTTTTGCATCTGCATCTTTATTTGATTCCCAATAACAACTTAAAATTAATTCCAGTCCAGTTCATGAGATATAACATCAATAAGACATCGTAAGGAAAAATTTGAACCAAAAAGCTATGAAATGATAAAAAGAAATGGATGGTTAGGATTATATCATTACCTTTCACCCATACTGGGGGAGCATTAGTTGCATTTGCAACAAGGAAAGACATTGCAATATCTTCACAGTTCCTGGTGGATTGAAATTTCAACAATAATAAGTAACAAAGCAAAGTTATAAGGACATAAAACAATAGAAACTGGACATATATAATAACAGAATGTATCAAGCAGAAGAACCTGTTCTTGGTTACATATTCCCTGATGGATCCTGGCATCTCATTTGTATACAGACTAAGATACTTTTTGTGGAAGAAGGCTGCCTTCGAGAGTACCATACTGTATGTACCCGTCCACCAAACAGACCACCATCCTCCATAAATGTAACGGCCCACATTGCCATTCTGCATGAAAGTTTCCTAGTTTAAATTGCAAGTTTTTTTTTTGTCAACTAGTTTAAATTGCAAGTTTAACAATCAAATTATCTCCATGCCGGTCTGCACCTATCTGATTGTAAAGAAAAAGGCTATCAAAACATATAGGATGGTAGAATTAAAATTTCATGGTACAAACACCAAATACACCAACAACTATTTTGCTCTCAGTAACTGCTGACTCTCATGCAAAGCCAAGGTTTATGACTACCCAACGGATTTTGGGAAGCATTTCAAATCAACAAATGTATCAGATGAAGCATGTGGAGGGAGGATGGTAGATACAGTAAGTGCTTACACAATAACCACATAGTCCGACCAAGCCAGCACTTCATAGTTAAAATCATGTGCTATTGTATGGGTCTGATATAATTGTCGATATGTTACAAGGAATGTTGGACAATGGGTTTTCACGTTTAAGGACTTTAACCATGATGGGATGGTATGTCTCATAAGGTGAAGGACAACTAGGCCATTGGATACTTTTGGGGTCAAACAAGATGGTAAAAAATTAAGGAGCTTATTATCGTGCAAAACTAGAGAACATATATATGGCCACAGAACAGCAGAGTTGCCACGAATTTAATTTGTTCCTCATGATATTAGAGTGAAGTGGTGCTGCAAGTGGTGCTACCGTAAAATGACATCACTTTACATTTCTGCTTCATGCACTGAGAATATATCAAGCTTGACTAACGTTTCCTTCAAAGGCTATGTTCACTTGACAAATTTTGTTAACTTGCTAAAACAAATTGTAGGATGATTTCACCACAATCCCTATCCTAGCATATGTCTCAACCAGTACATATTAAGCAGCTTGTACAAACATTATCAGTCTTGTGTGTAGACGTTTCATCTAAAGTATCGGCAGAAACAGATAAGTATGATCTAAGAGGCATTTGCCCAGGGAATCCAATCCAGAGTCATACTCAAAGAGAACTAGGAGAAAAAGGGTAACTTTTCTCTTAGTATCTAATGATTAATAATGTACTGCAAGTCTGCAATGTGTATAATGGATCACCCTACATGAATGATATAAAATACCTAGATAATGTTATAGAACAGGAATAACCCCCGTTAAGGTGAAAACATTGTGGAGTTGTCACTGAAAGAGATTTCTAAGAGATCCCAGTCATCTTATAGCATGATTCTGAAAAACTACATAAACGCCTACGGATAGTTGACAAAGCAATGTTTGACAAGTAGGATGGTTAAAGTTGAGTTTTCTAAATAAATTATGGAGACTAAGAATAGCACCAAACATTTGAAATTTAGTTACGATAGAAGTGCAGTCAGCCAAAGTGAAGTGCATTAGTGCTTGTGCATTTTTCTTCTTTTATACATGAGTATTGAAGTTGAACAGTGAAAAGTCAGCAAGCACCCAGGGAAGTCAAACAAGGCAGCTCCAGTCATCACAAAAGCATAAGAAATGACTCTGAACTCTTATATTCAGTAAAATTTCCAATCATAGAATCTTCAAGACAGAGAACTTTAAAGTTTGCTTATGAAATACTAAAATAGTACAAAAACTATATAGTCATGAAGGACCTCAGATGGCGATGATTTTTCAGAAAAATAAAACAAAATAAATGGAATCACAGGAAGAAGAAAATACATACAAGAAACATACCGATTGATCAATCCAATGCATTCGAGGCACAAATCCCACCATTGCATCTGGTGCACTTCGCCAAACACTAAAAGCAAATTCCACTACAGAGCAAGGAAATATAATGTCATCATCAATTGAAAAGACAGCATCTGTCTGCAAATCCTTAATTTCTTTGAATCTATTGTTCAGACTGTCTGCTACATTGATATCAAATTTCAACTCAATCTGTCGACCATCTCTAGAATTTGACTGCAGAATATGGTTTAGAAATTTAACAAGAGAATTTGATGGAGGATCAGGCTCACTCCACACAACATGTATAGAATCAAGCCCATGACACAATGTATAGTGAGAGATGGACTGCTTCAAAAGATCATTTCTCTTCCATGTGTTAATCAAGAGAGCATATCCGTTCCTGCACAATTTGTGAAATTCAGCATACAATCATGAGAAGAACTGATATTCCTCAATATAAAGTGGCAAATGATGGCACAAAAGGTAGATAATATGTTTAGTTATGGGAATATTTTGAATTCATCAGAGCTCAATAGTTTTAATTAAACACTTCTAAAATTTGAAATTTCTTCTGTAACATGCATCTGACCCTGGATTTGTAAGCTCAAATCTTCTAACAAGTATACATGTTCATAACGCTCTGTGCTTCTCTATCAAATATCACTTCCGGGCAGGAAAGTCACAAATCACAACACAGGAATGAGGAACTAGCCAAGATTATGGCCATAGAGTTGAATTATTCACAGATAAAAAAGAAGCATCATTTGCCAGCCGAGAAGTGGTGGTGTCAGCAGTGATGATAATAATCGAAGTCTTGAAAGTGGGGTTTGTAATGGCGGTGGTGTTAGTAATGGGATGTTAGAAACGATAACAAGATAACAACACAAAGGTGATTGAGTGCTTGACGAGTGAACAAAAAAAAAAAACCCTATCCGAATATGGATTTATTTAATGATGGCGATGCTAGTGGCTATTCAATTAATCAACATATGATCAATAATTCACAATCGCATGTCATGCATAGGTAAATATAAATCAATCACACGAAAGACAAGACACGATATTTAGCATGGAAAACCCTAACTCGGGTAAAAAACCATGGGACCTGGTCCAGCCAATCAATCCACTATAAAAAACGCTAATACAAGTTAACAACTTACAACCCAACCCTAGCCTAATACTCGCACCTCAGGTGTCAAATCCACGAACTTGTGGGTACGTCCTCATTGTACCGATTGAATCCCCACGATCTCATATCACCCCATTGATACAGTTCTTCAACGATTGATTGAGTGTCAAACTCTACGACATCGTTAGAATCCTTTGAACACTGGCTAACTTCACCACCACCACCACAACAAGTCCACAAAGGATTTGTCGCGCCTTAGATCACATCCAAGATGACTACTAAGGATCTCTTGCACTATAGCAAAATAAGATAACTTTCTTTAATAAAATATCTCCATATTTAGTTCTCTTCAAGATGTCTCTCTAATTATGAATACTCTTCTAGGATTGTAGAGAAGAGGTATGAAACTTAATTTTAGTCTTCCTATAGCCTCATATTTATAGTGGAGGCATTCTAAGGTTTTTCAAATTTCCAAATTGGTTAAAATCTTTACCAAAATAGCAACTTTCCAATCTGAGATTTTCTAGGAACTCTTTCTTGTGCGGCTACTCATTTAGAAACCCTAGAAGAACTTGCCGAATATAAAGGAAACTCAAATTCATGCCAAAACCGTAGCTTTCCAATCTGGCCAGAATTTGCCCTTTTGATGGAGTGAAGTCAATCGAAGTGGATCAAACAAATCAGTCAAAAAGCTCCCTCTCTGAATCTTCAATCGAAGGCGATCAAAGTCGATCAAAATACTCTAATTAACATCCTGTCTCTGAATCTTCAATCAAAGTTTGTCAACATCAATCGACAAGTATCGAAACTCTCTGATTAACAACACCTCTCTAAATCTTCAAGCGAGATCAAGTGACAGGAAACGAATCCCTTTGAGATGCTTCAAACATGTTGTTAAGTACATCCAAGCACTCCGTCATCAATGCGTGAATCATAAACACTTCTGCTCTTATAACTTGTGTTTTACAACACTTAAGAACGACTCAAAACACAGATTACAACTCTAGAAACAAATTACAATCATGTGTTTTTGTCCACGGAATTTGTCAAAACTAAATGACCTAACGAAGAGGAGAGTCGATAGTAGAGGAGAAAGCAGTTTCTTCTTGACAAAGGAGGAGTGAGGAGAGAGCAGTTGGAAGAGATGGAGTAGTGGAAATGTCAATGGCAATAATTATAAGGTTATTAAGTGTTGAACTGACAAAGGTGAGTCTTAATTATGAGGCAGATAGGCATTAAGGTACTGAATGGGATACTGGGAAAGCCTTGAAAGCAACACTCAAACACAATCATAACTTAGATTTGCAAATACTATTGATCTTCAAAACTAGTATTCACAACTTGGATTTGAACTAGAATTCCAAATCTATCCTATGGCTTGCAGCCTATACAAGATATCCAATAACGGGAGCCAACTCCAAACTCCAACTCAATTCTGTCCTTGATGTTCCACCTCTGTGACTGCAGGGACAGTCAACACCTCCACCATGGCTGTGGAAACGACATTTTCCTGTTAAGTGATTGAAGGAAGTTAAACGAGTTCTCTCTGAGTTTTCAGCTTGGAAATCCTTTTTTCTTGCTACTTGGCGGCGGTTTAATTCCGCCCAATCAATGTGTTGATACATCTACCTCGCACATTTTTTTGCACCCGAGCCCTTCGGAACGTCACAACATACTTTGCTGGCAGTTTTTCACCCTATTATGCGGCATCATCTTCACAGATCCTATCGTATATCATCGCTCGAAATAGAAACCATTTTAATAACCCACATTCCAAATTCCACTTTCCCACATGCCATTTGTGCTAATCATACATAAAACTAGCAAATTATGAGAATGAGGTTCACATCAATCGTTACGTCAAGAATAACAACAAATTTGGAACTTAAAAACACTAAAAATTGACATTTTGTCCTTACTTTTTTCTTCTACGAGACATAGTCGGAGGAGAAAAGGAAAAGCAATTCAAAAAGATGCAAAAGGTCAGGCAACAACAATATGGCGAAGATGGAAACATTAAAAAGAAGTCATTTAAGAATTTCAATCATCATTGAAGAACCGAAGGTCGCAATTAATACAACACCATATCAAAATAATAACAAAATAATTAACTAAGTAATGATATAATTAATCTGAACTCTTACTCACCTCGGACCAGAAGACCGATCGAGAGAAGCATTGTGATCCCTCCATCCCATAAACGACGCCGGACGGCTCCCGAACAGGATCAAAGTGAAGACTACGCAACAGCAGAGCAACAGCTTGATCTTCGCGGATCCAACGGCCGAGATAGCCACCTGCCGGAATCTCTGCGCCGTCCGACGCCCCAGCAAGCTCCCTCTCATCACCACGCCTCCTGTTTAAATTTATTTTATGGGTAAGTACGTAATACGGAGACTCGCCCGCCAATCCAAGTCGCTGTGGGACACGATTCAGGGACGAGTGGACTCGGCCACCCTCTTTGTCCTTCCGGACGCTTTCATGGAACCGTCGCCGGCCGTTTTGGGGCAGTATTAAAGAGATGATGATGATGGAGGATTAACAGTGATGGACGGCTGTGATGCTTCTTAGTTGGAGTTATGAATCAACACTGACGTCACTGATATCATCATCACGTCTTCGTTTCCGCGTAAGCCCCCAGCAAATATTCTCAACAGAAGTTTGTGAGAGAGAGAGGAGTCTGAGGTGTGATGCATGGAGAGTTGGGAGGGACTACACGTTCGTTTCCGACCGTTGGATGACATCATCGTCTATACATGCTATTAATAATTTTCATCATGCTTAGTGCATGTTTTAATAACTTATGTTAGCAAAACATTCATAATTCGTACTTTTGTGTATTCAGAAGGTTTTAGAGGCTTAGGATATGTTTGGTGAAATTTATTTTGAGTTTTTTCTTTTCAGTTAGGTTTTTTTGCTTTTAATAAGCTAAGTTAAGAAAAAAAAAAGTCAAAAAAAATTAGCAGTACCAAGACAAGCCCTTAGACTAAAAACTTAAATAGTTGTAAACAAATAAGTAATAAATTGTTTATGTTTGGTTTGAAAATTTCAAAATTATATTTATAATTTGATTTGTTCAAGTATAATTTTCGAGCTGATTTAAAATAAATTTTAATTAGACTAACCACGATTAAGCTCGAGTAGTGATGGTATACAATTATAAATATTACACAAAATTTTTATACAGAATAATGTTGGTTAAATGAGAAGTTTTAATCTTAAAACAAAACACAATAATATTTTTAAAATAAAAAATGTTATTGCTACATAAATTTTTTTTATAAATTTTTAATAGAATAGCATTTTCGGTCGTGTCGGGTGTGCTAGTTTGTGGGACCCAAGAACTGAGCTGTCTACGCGGCCCGTGTGATTCAAAGTCGGGATGGTTGAGTTTTCAATTGCAATGGATCTATCAGTTTACTATTTTAGGTTGTCTTCATGTTGTTTTCAACAGCAATCATGTCATCAAAAAAAATTGAATTGGCGTTGTTCTCGTAATTCTGAAAGTTCCTTATTCTCTTTGGACACAGCTCCACAAATTCTATGTTTGGATTTACTATGGAAATTATCCAGTTGGACAAAATTTTCCTTTTTTTGAGAGAGAGTGGATAAAATTGTCTCCTTAAAAATTGGAATCGTTAGTTTGAGATTAATAACCCGTTAATGATTTTTACTCAGAGAAAGATCTTAACAAGTAAAATTGTGCGAAGCAGTAGCAGACAAATATTCAGTGATATATATATATATATATATAATATCCTAGTGAAATTTGAAACTCTTCCAATCAATAAAATATAAAAAAAAAATTATATAGTGGCCGTGGGTACTACCCAATCTTTGTTTAAGAAACAATTAGTTTGTCTTTTATATATATATATATATTTTACTGAGGTCGAATGGAAGCTAATTTTATTTTTATATAAAAATTAATCTTGTGTTTTAATATATTTCTCATGTTTAAATTTCAAAATATGTGTAAAGAAAACTTAAAAATATAATAATTATATAAATCGAAAATTTTGTATTTACCCTCAAAACTAAATCTTGGTTTGGCAGTCCTGGTAAGCTAATAAAATAGTAGTACCAAGTACCCAATACCAAAAGAGAATGATGACATTAATGCATTAAAAGTGCAAAATTCTCACCACATAAAACATACACTTTTGATTCTCTTAAAACAAAAGTCCTCAAGATTGCATAATCTGTGCTATTTGACCTTAATGCATCCATGACAAATGCAAAAAGACTGCATGTTTTTCAATACCAGCAGCCAAGATAGTCTGAAACTTTGGGCTTGACCATTCTGGTGATGATTTGAACAAAATTGCATAGAAACCCAATGTAGCACATGGTTTTTGAACTTTCAGTTTTCTTTTTCTTCTAAATAAAACCATTTCATCCTGCTTTTCAATAAGGTTTCAGCATTTTTATACAAAAAGTCTGAACAGAATAATATGATATTGGCATTTTGAGATCATGAACTAAATCGGTGAGTGTTTTAGTTTGGAATGTAAGGATCACGAATAAATACATCATTCTGCATAGAAATTCAGTACAAATTTTTTTTCTTTGTATAGCATTACTCTTTGAATAAAAGCATATTATAGTTTCACCTTAATTATAAAACTTTGTCCCTAGGCTCCGTTTGTTTCATTGAAAAATATTGTAAAAAAAAATTGTTTTATGAGAGAATTAAGAAAGTTGGGTTGTTTGAAAATTCTTAAATCCTAAGAAAAGATATTCCAAACCATAAGGAAAAGGTTGAAAATAACAATCTGGGAAGTTGTTTTTCTGATGGGAGAATTGAAGGATAAGATCAAATCTTGAAAAATAAAAAGTTCAAATTTGTCTCAATCTCTCCCTCTCTCTATCAATCACCCATTCCCTTATAATTCTACTTCCTAAAGAAGGGTTCTAATTTTCTCTAATCTCTCCCTCTCTCTTAATGTCTGAATTACTATATGTTGCCCAAATAACAACTATGTGCTAAAATAATTTCTCTAACAAAATTTTATAGTTAGTACCAAATAAATGAAAAATAAATTTTTTACTGTTAAATATTTTTAAAGAAAAAAATTTCTTTTAAAAATTTATTTTCTAACAAACAAACAGAGCCTAAAGTGCTTGCTTTAGAGCTTTCCATTCTCAAAAGGCGGCTCTTTCCTTTTTTTAATTGTTTTTCTTTCTCTCTCTTTTGGATCTGTAACTTGGCTATTCGATCCGGTTAAATTGAGGCCCAGCCCATTTTCTAAGTTCACAACTTCTCTGATCCAGCAACCTGAGGATCAATGGGCCCTGGGGTGTATGTATCGATGATGCCTTTCTTTACAAGAATAGCCTCGAAGAGCGGAAAGAAGACCATTGATCATATTCTTTATTATATATTTTATTGATTTAATGAAGATTATAAAATAAATCAAGTTATTTGAGATCGATTATATTTGTCTAATTCAAAATTTGTCTGAGATCGGCTCGCTATTTAAACAAATTAAGGTTGAATACATTTTTTAACCTCGTTAATTTTCTTGCTCGATCTGAACTCGGTTCGATGAACTTAAATGACTTTGTTAAAAACCATGCTATTCAGACTCGCTTCAATTAAAACTCAATTAAAATTGGTTCGATTAAAACTCATTTAAATATATTTTGAAATTCATACAATTTTTTATCCACAACTAAATCAAATTGTGCACTCAGAAATTAAAAATACATATAAATAAACTAACTTAATTGAATCAACGAAAAAATATTCTTTTGGCAGAAACTGAAAAATGAAAAAGGAGTTTTAGTTGGGCCATGAAACTAGCCAAGATAAGTACGGATGGCATTACGTAAGCCGGACTAGAGAGGGTGGTGGATATGCATGTGAGTTGTTCAGAGTAGGCTTTAATCATATTGCCTGCCAACATGTGGATTGCTCTCAGCTTTTTCTATTTTGCTTGTCACCCAATGTTTGTTTTATGATATTTAGAGTCATTTTTTTTATTTCTTTGGATCTTGAATTTGTGAAGGTAAAAAGAAAATGAACATAAAAATATAAGAAAATAAAATAAATAAAAGAAACTATACTTTATCTGGTTACTGTTTTTTACGTTTTTGTTTTTATTTTTGTCAGGAGCGCATCTTGTATATTGGTTAAGGAATTTCCTTTTTGGAAAATTTTTCAAAAAACATCCCAGTCAATTTTAGGAATGAAAATTATATTTTTTGAAGTTTTGGAACCTCTTTCGTAAAAAAAATGAAAACAATTGATGATGTTTTCAATAGTCCTATTTTTTATTTTTGAGAAACAAATATCGAGAAGTTCCCTTTTTATTCGAGAACACAAAAAATAAAACGAAAAAGAAAATGGAATCGTGAAGTGAACAAACAAGGCTAATTTAATTTCTTTCTTTTTCTTTTGGCTGGAGTAAGAAAACGAGAAGAAAATAAATAGGTATCTACCAAAAAAAACATTTTTTGTAGAGTAGCCAGTAAAAATAAATATGTCTAACCATTAATTTTTCTTTTCCTTCACAGATGTTAAAGCTCCGAACTTAGCAAACCGGTGGCTTAAACTAAGAGTGCATTATGGGCTCCTGCTAGGAATTGATTGTTGTTAGAGCTCCTCAGTCCTCAGACATTTCAATATGGTATAGCAATGAGCATTTGAAGGCTGTCCACTAGAGTGCAAAAATGGAACAATTAAGTACCATGTTTTGGAGTTGAAATAACCTCAAAAGAAATGTTTTTGGAACTCTAACCAGCCCAATCTCTCATGAGTACAAAGATTATATGGATAAATTTTGGATACACACAATTACCCACAAACCATTCATATCGGGTGAGTCTGAATGTTTTTGCGCTTTATAAGAGCCGAACCAGAACGTTTCAATTTATAATTTGTTTTAGGGCTCTCCCCAACCACTGAGCCACCTGCTCGGGTTGTTAAAACTACTTTCTAATCCCGTGTTAACATCAAACCATATCATATGATGGGTCTTTTGCATTTTTAAGTTACAATAAGTCAAGCAAATTACTAAAATACTTATCATTAGACTTTACATATTTGGTATTGAGTAACAATATTGGGCAATAAGTAAAGAAAGAAATTGTCTTGGTCACCTTAATTACGCAATATATAATTTAAAAGTCTTCCAAAAAAATAATAGGATTCCAATTAATGAAGATGAACTTTTAATTCTCACAGTAGAAAAATAACGGTAATGTGACAAATAATAAACATAATAAACAATTATATGTTACTGATTTAGAGGGCCGATCTTAGCGCATTAGCAATATTTTTTTATTACGATTTAGGCGTCATGAGTTTGTTTGAAAGACGAATATCTATTTGCACGCAAAATCTTGGCAGCGTCTGCAACGACGACAACTCTAGTTATCGAACATAAAAACATTTTGTGGTTTAAACATGTACCGTCGCCACTGTAATCAGGACACAACAAGCTACCCAAAATTAAAATAAGATTAATTAGTGTTTAAAACATACCAGCCCCCACCTATTACCCTATTATACTAATGCCGCCAATGTATTGTGGGAGTATTATATATAATTAATCATTAGGCTTGGTGAGCTCAGGTTCCTAATCCCAGCACTAAATCTGAATAAATTAATATTAACAAATAATCTAAGGTTATCCTGAAAAATAAATTAATTAACTGTTGCCGGCCCAGAGAGAGGTCTACGACCAAAAATAATACCATACGCTAGGACTCTGGCACTTAACGTGTAACCGTGTGTATATGAAATTTTCTTTTAAATCAATTTAATTCATCTAGGCTAGTCTAAACAAATTAGTTAACATGAACAGTATAATTAATCACATACCATCAATATATGGAGAAATTATTTGGACCACGTCGCCCATAATAGGACTCACAAGTATTGAATCAAGCCACGTGCCCCTCTTGAAGAATTGAATAATTTTTCGAATGTATGATGCTTATCTTTAAACTACCAGCAAGGAAATTCCATTGGTTTGTATAAGAGCAATTGTTGGCTCAAATAAAAAACAAAAACTAATATGAGAAGCCAAATGATAAGTATGCATTATATGATTATATAAAACGTGAGACTCAATTTTTTTTTTTTACAATTTTCAACACATTGTATTATTAGATAATACATAATTAACATGTGCATAGCAAGACCCTTGAGTATAATTAGTCGCTCAAACTGTTAGATTTCGAGACGAGTTTAAATGGAGAATTCTATATTTAGATTTTTATTATATTAATTGAGAAATTGACAAATCATTTAAATTAAAAATAAAAGGATAAAATGACGCCAACTGAACTAGGACGTAAAAATAAATGAGTGTTTTTGCTGTTGGTTATAGTATAACGAAATAAATTTTAATATAAAATAATTTAGTTTTGGTAATATATAGGATATAATATCATCTAGTTTATTTATTAATGGAATATTTTCTTCATAAAAAAAATTATAACATAGGCCCCGGGATTACTTGTTCCAATTTTTTATTTTTTGTTTTGTTTTGCTTTGCTGCTTCTATACTGTTTGTAATTAATTTGATAGACCATTTAGAGAATTAGATATTATATTACATTCTAAAAAAGCAAATTATTTTACTTCTTCCATATCACGTGATAGGGCACGTCTACCTACAACATTTGTCATCAATGAGTTAAACTCATAACGTTAATGACTAATATATAGTTTATGTTATAATTTTTTTATGAATTTTTTTTTGAGGAGCCTCCTATTGTTAAAAAAAATTACTTAAATATAAGTGATAATAATTGATGTAACCGCTCTACTAAATATATGTTATGAATTCAACAAAATAAAGAAATAACTTATATTTAACTCTTCATACAAGCTGAAGAAAATTTGCACACTACAAGATATAAAATTGACAAAGGATAGGTTTTTTTAAGGGTTGAGAAGTAAAAATTGGGACCAAAGAATTAAGCATGGTTTAATTGCTATTACTCACTGTAAAATAATGTTTCAATTACTGTTCTCTTAAATATGTTTGCCAAAAAAATTCTCCTAATTAAAAATAAAAAATGTTAAGCAAAAATTAATTTTGAACTCATTTTGTTATTCACAGGCATAAAGTATATGAGTTCCACGTGAATTTATTAATGTAAATTTTACTGCATTATATTTCTTAAGTGAAGGAATGAATTAAAAAATTAATTTATACATAATATTATTCATTAAAAATAGACGCTTTCTATTTTCACTGCTCGAAATAAAAGCAGCCGAATTCGTTTGCTTCCGTAGCCGCAATCTGTAGAGTCTCCACGTGTCAAAAAGCTGCTGGCAGCAAACATAGCAAGATTCAATGGCCACGTGTCCACCTCGGCAGCACAAGCCAAACGTGATACGTATAAGCTGCGCAATTCATATCCATCCAACTCGATCATACAGAAACTGTGCCCACCAATTGAATGGACCAATTGCCCCACTAGAAAAGCTTAGGGTTTGTTTGGAAAGTATTTTTTATTTTTTATTTTTTTAAAAATTAAAATATAACAAAAAAATATTAAAATAAATATATTTTTTAATTCTATAATATTGATATACTAATTTTAGTAGAACGGTAATCTATAAATTTTATTATTAGACCATAAAAAATAAAAAATAAAAATAAAAAACAGAAACATATAACAAAAAATAAAAACTGACAGCATTTCCAAACAGACTCTTAGATTTACTAATAGGAAGGTAGTAGCAGAGGCCTACAAAGTAAAATTTGGACAACTTAACTACTTCGGTTTTTCGATTTGATTTTAAATCTAAAAAATATTAAAACGATAAATTTGATTTAGTTTTTAAATTGATTTTTTTTTGGACTTGACTCAAAATCGAGTCAACCCAACCCATCTCGAGACTCGACTTATATATGTAACAAAATTTGTAAATATTATATAGATGTCTTTAAATTATTGTTATTTTGTACTTCATTATTACTAATATGAATTTATATATTATTATTTAATTATTTAAAAAAATTGAGGATACAAACACTATTCTTATTTTTCATTTTTAAATAAATGAATTACTTTTCACACCATAATATTGAACTCGAACCGAACCAATCTGAATTAACTTGAGTTGGATCAGTTTAGTTCTATGATAGGATCAATTTAGTTCTGAGTTCAAAATTTTGACACTGATTAACGTTGGGTCAGTTCTAGATTTCACATAAATCTAAATAACTCGATCGATGCACACCCATAGATAGTAGTAGGGGTAGATATTAGGCGAGCTAGGTTGAGCTCGGGCCAACAAATAAAATTTTTTATCGGGTCCAAAACCAAATTTTAAGCTTGTTCAATTAAAAAAAATTACATTTTTAAGTTCGTCTAAGTTTATTCATTTAATATAAAATTTATTTACTATATAATTTTTTTCTTTATACATAATATTAAATAGCATAAAATTTTGTTACATATATATACATAATATTAAATAAAAAAGATATTATTATATATATATTTTTTGAATTAAACTTTAAAAATAATTTTTAAATCTGTTTATTAAATTAATGGTGTCGTGTCTAAATTTTTTTTTGAACTTTTAATTTATGAATTGACCTATCAAACTCGTGAGTCTATGCCAACCTAGTAGTAGTGTAAACCCGCGGGTCCATGCCAACCAAAGGTAGTAGTAGTGTAGTACTTTCGTCCAAGTTGGGCGGTGAACTCAACTAATATGAACGTTACACATGTGTGGACGAGGATTTGCCACCTAGGATAGCATCACTGGAATGGCCCAACCGACCAGAGCAATGTCGCTTTCATGAAAACTGCAAAGGGCATTTTAGTCTTTCACAAAAAAAAAAACACTAATGAAAGACCTGAATTATGAGTGGTCGGCCAAAATTTAAATCGTTAATATACGTCACAGGGTCCCACCGTCACTATTCAACGTCTACACAGACTCTGTATAAAATCCACCCGTCACTCCTCATTCTGTTCATCAAACGGTCAGTAATCACTTGCGACTAGAGAGAGAGTGTTGTGATTTGTGCTCTAGAGAGAGAGAGAGAGAGAGAGAGAGAGAGATGGAGGGAAAGGAAGAGGATGTGAGATTGGGAGCCAACAAGTTCACGGAGAGGCAGCCGATCGGGACGGCCGCACAAGGCGGCGACAAGGACTACACGGAGCCCCCGCCGGCCCCGCTGTTCGAACCGAGCGAGCTTACTTCATGGTCCTTCTACCGAGCCGGGATCGCCGAGTTCATGGCCACTTTTCTCTTCCTCTACATCACCATTTTAACGGTCATGGGCGTCGTTAAGTCCCCTACCAAGTGCTCTACTGTCGGGATTCAAGGCATCGCTTGGGCCTTCGGTGGCATGATCTTTGCCCTCGTCTACTGCACCGCCGGCATCTCAGGTTTCCACACTATCTCCACTTACACGTATATACATACATATATATATATATATATAGATATCTAACATATGAGGGATTTGCGCAGGGGGGCATATTAATCCGGCGGTGACTTTTGGGCTGTTACTGGCGAGGAAGTTGTCATTGACAAGGGCATTGTTCTACATGGTGATGCAGTGCCTTGGTGCGATATGCGGCGCTGGTGTAGTGAAGGGCTTCGAGGGAACCCAGTACAAAATACTTGGTGGTGGGGCCAACTCCGTCAACCCTGGTTACACCACCGGCGACGGCCTTGGTGCTGAGATCGTTGGTACCTTTGTGCTTGTCTACACCGTCTTCTCCGCCACCGACGCCAAGCGTAGCGCCAGAGACTCCCACGTCCCTGTAAGCTCAAATTCCTCTCAGATAGATATATGTATGTCTATATATACATATATATATATATATATCTCTGTAAGTCTTGTTGATGATTTGTGATGATGTTGGAATTTAGATTTTGGCACCATTGCCAATTGGGTTCGCGGTGTTCTTGGTGCACTTGGCCACCATCCCCATAACCGGAACTGGTATCAATCCAGCAAGGAGTCTTGGTGCAGCGATCATCTTCAACCAGGACCACGCCTGGGATGACCACGTAAGCACCACCTACTCACTCAGCCTTTAGGGCCCGGTACAACTTTTTAAAAACCTTTTTTATACAATTTAATAAAAAAACTGGATTTTTTAAAAAAAATTTTATTTTGCTTTTTAACTTATCATCGCTTATAAAAGTTAAAAAAATTTTAAAAATCCTTGAATTATAAGCAACAAAAATAAAATAAAATAAGTTAAATTTAAACTTTATTAAACGGAATCTAAAAAAATCAAAAAATTTAACTCTTTTTTTTAAACCAAAAAAGGCCAAACCCAAAAAAATTTTAAAAAATTATACCGGATGGACCTTAGAATGCATTCCGTGGCGTTTGATTGTCGTTTTGCTGATTTTCTTTTTGGGTTTTATTTGCTTATTTTTGGTGATTGCAGTGGATTTTCTGGGTGGGACCATTTATTGGGGCAGCACTTGCAGCTTTGTACCACCAGGTCGTGATCAGAGCAATCCCCTTCAAATCCAAGTGATGATCGTCATGTATTCACAGCCTTATGATATGATACTTTCATTTCTAGCGGTTGATTTTCTTTCTTTCTTTCTTGTTTTTTGTTTTTTTTTGGTTTTTGTGAATGTAATGAAATGTATTTCTAGGGGTATTGAATATGTACGTAAGTGGTTCATTCATGCGCATTTTCTCTCAAGGACTCTGCTTTTCATACATATAAGTCCAAGAGTTGGGATGCCTGATGGGGCCCAATCAGAAGTTGATGGGGCTATTGGACCATCCTATTTTATGTGGCTGGCTTCTGCAATGTGAATTTGGTGATAATAATAATAATACCGACCAAACCTACTCTTCAATTATTTTCTATGTCAACGATTATGGACTTGGTTTTTGTCTCGCAGCAATTGATGAGGGAGGGGAACTGGATGGTCAGTTTACATCAATCCAAATATATATGATGGTGTGCTAATTGTTTTGTAGACAATAATTTTTTTTTATTTTATAGATACTGAATGGTAAATAGTAAGTACAAGGGAGGTGGCCAATCATTGCTTATGCATAGCATAAAATTTATATAGTTCATGTCTACAATAATCTTGTGTAATATCAAGTGAGTAGTCGATCAAATGCCTAACTATCTTGTAATAAAAAAATACAAGGGATGTGCATTATTAAATTAAGTGTGCTAAGCATTTGAGGCAAGCTATCTTAGTAGAGCCCATATGAGATAGTTAACATTAGCCGGCGGCTAATGGGTAGTCACAATTAATGCTAACATTTTTTTTAAAAGATATACATGTCATTATCTTTTATTTTATAGAGTTTAGTAGGTAAAAAA